>CM056716.1:5235925-5723490 GCA_029849275.1 Papilio elwesi | reverse complement strand
CCTACCTACCTACCTACCTACCTACCTACCTACCTACCTACCTACCTACCTACCTACCTACCTACCTACCTACCTACCTACCTACCTACCTACCTACCTACCTACCTACCTACCTACCTACCTACCTACCTACCTACCTACCTACCTACCTACCTACCTACCTACCTACCTACCTACCTACCTACCTACCTACCTACCTACCTACCTACCTACCTACCTACCTACCTACCTACCTACCTACCTACCTACCTACCTACCTACCTACCTACCTACCTACCTACCTACCTACCTATTTACCTACCTACCTACCTACCTACCTACCTACCTACCTACCTACCTACCTACCTACCTATACCTACCTACCTACCTACCTACCTACCTACCTACCCTACCTACCTACCTACCTACCTACCTACCTAACCTCTTTAACCTACCTACCTACCTACCTACCTACCTACCTACCTACCTACCTACCTACCTACCTACCTACCTACCTACCTACCTACCTACCTACCTACCTACCTACCTACCTACCTACCTACCTACCTACCTACCTACCTACCTACCTACCTACCTACCTACCTACCTACCTACCTACCTACCTACCTACCTACCTATACCTATAATATACCTACCTACCTACCTACCTACCTATACCTACCTACCTACCTACCTACCTACCTACCTACCTACCTACCTACCTACCTACCTACCTACCTACCTACCTACCTACCTACCTACCTACCTACCTACCTACCTACCTACCTACCTACCTACCTACCTACCTACCTACCTACCTACCTACCTACCTACCTACCTACCTACCTACCTACCTACCTACCTACCTACCTACCTACCTACCTACCTACCTACCTACCTACCTACCTACCTACCTACCTACCTACCTACTATACCCTACCTACCTACCTACCTACCTCCTACCTACCTACCTACCTACCTACCTACTACCTACCTACCTACCTATAATAATACCTGATAATACCTACCTACCTACCTACCTACCTACCTACCTACCTACCTACCTACCTACCTACCTACCTACCTACCTACCTACCTACCTACCTAACCTACCTACCTACCTACCTACCTACCTACCTACCTACCTACCTACCCTACCTACCTACCTACCTACCTACCTACCTACCTACCTACCTACCTATACCTACCTATTGATACCTACCTACCTACCTACCTACCTACCTACCTACCTACCTACCTACCTACCTACCTGAATACCTACCTACCTACCTACCTACCTACCTACCTACTACCTACCTACCTACCTACCTACCTACCTACCTACCTACCTACCTACCTACCTACCTACCTACCTACCTACCTACCTACCTACCTACCTACCTACCTACGTTTATTTCTGCTTTTAGTCATGATTATGACAGAACAAATTTTTTATAGTTAAAAAAAATCTCTGAAACACTGCAATAAAACATGTTTCAGATCATGAAAACATCAGTGTCATATTTTATAAAATAAATCAACCATTCATAACATATATCGTTTTAATTTTTTCAAGAATCAATCTAGTTTTAACTGTAGAATCTTTTCTACACATTTTTCTAAACATGACCTTGTTTTACACAATAAGATCAAGTTTAGAGTTAGTTTTTGGCTCTTACAACTAACACTTAATCGCATTAAATAGTTTTTGATTCTTAACTCGTGTTTTTATTTTTTCCATTTTTTTCTTAGAGTTTTTTCCCTAGTGATGTTTTTCAAAATTCAAAAATTCAAAAAAAATTTACAGAATTTTTTTATAAAAAAAAGTATGTTCTAATTGTAGAAATCAGGACATCTTTCTCTCTGGCTCTATAATGGTCTATATATTGCATTTTGAACAAATTTTTATTAAAACGTACATTTGACTATCAAAAGCACATAAAACTTTAATTTACATTGCTTTTGTCATAAATAGCGGAAGTTTTGGTGGTTTTCGCTATTCAAATCGTTATAAATTTACATATTTTTTTTTTGAAATTAGTTCTGTAATATTAAGCTATAGGAGAAAAACACATTTTTTGACAAAAAAAGACAAAATACGTCAAAAGTAAAAGTAACAACAGTGGTTTTTCTATTTTCTCTTAAATCGATATTTTGCCTCCAGCTTCCGTCACCAATTAAAACTACAACACAAAAAGAGATTTCATGGTCTTACTTTGATACTAAATAGTTGGTTTTTACATTTTCTCCTCAGTCGTCATAATAATGTGTTTAGTGGTTTTTGGGCACTTTTCAAAGTTTCCCCTAGTGATGTTTTTCAATTTTCAAAAATTCGAAGAAATTTTACAGAATTTTATTATTTAAAACAGTATGTTACAATTGTAGAAGGCACATCATCTTCCTCTCCGGCTCTATAATGGTCTATATATTCCATTTTGAACAAATTTTTATTAAAACGTACATTTGACTATCAAAAGCACATAAAACTTTATTTTACATTTCTTAGTTCTCAAACAACTAATGTTTTTGCGTTCCTCATGATTCAAATTGCTTTATTTAAATACATTTTTTTTTTGAAATTAGTTCTGTAATATTAAGCTATAGGAGAAAAACACATTTTTTTTGACAAAAAAAATACAAAACTTTTTAAAAGTAGAAATAACAACAGTGGTTTTTCTATTTTCTTTTAAATTGATTTTTTGCCTCATTTTTTACTCCAAATTTCTTGTAATTGATTAAAATTACAATACAAAAAAGACACTATCGACAAACATCACAACAAAATGATTTGTTATTACTTTTCTTATCAATCGTCATAATAATGAGTTTAGTGATTTTTGAAACATCTTTAGAGTTCCCCTAGTGAAGTTTAACAAAAATAAAAAAACAAAATTCAGTAAAGGAACATGAACACTATAAATCTTGTTTGAAATCTTGTTAAAGGTCAATTACTTATGTTTAAATTTTATTTAGTCAATTTTTTTACAAATGACAGTGGAATACTTCCGTTCATGATATGAATACAAACAAATTCTAGCAGTTTTTAAATTTTTAAAATTAATTATAATCTAAATAAACAAGTTTTAACTTGATTTATTTTTTATTAAAACTTTTTTGTATAGACTACGTATTTTTGGAATAAATAAAAGGCTTATCTATATTTAAATCCGTTAATTTCATCGAATTATGTAGAAGCCATTTTTACCAATTACTTTTTTGTTCTATCAGACAGAATATAATAGCTATACGCGATTCAAATAACAATAAAAACTTGATATTCATAGAAAAATGTTTTATATATTTTGTTTATAATATTGATTTCTTCTATTTAACTTACCTTTAAAAATAACTTAAATTTAATGTAATGTTAATATACTTTTTAAACAATCGAATATTTTTCAAGATTACAAATTACAATTTAATTTATTTAGATCCAAACAGTAAACTAATTTCTAATGAATTCAAGACCACTTTGACCCCATGAATTTTACAAATGATACAAAAGCAATGAATTAAACCCTTTTTCTTATTGAACAGTAACAGGAAGCAAAATTATGTTGATCTAATTGAGTTATAGATTATCCAAATGTAATCGTTTATTAAGATGATATTTGAAAATTCATTGACAGGATCATTGACAAGCATATTGTAATTATAAACAATAGAGATACTAATACATCTAATTAATAAATTATTTAATCCTATTCTAATGCTGTATACAATTTATCATCCAAATAATTCAATCATAAACTTTACTCATTTTAATTGGACCATGTCAATAATCTTAAAAATTTATTGTGTTTCTGAAACTTAACAGAGCAATCTCATACGCCGTAATACAAAAGGATGCGTCTGGATCAAAGTATATTATTACATTCGTCAATCATAACTTTAATCATTTCCTTTTACCACCGATTTAAATATATTTCAAATGGCTTCGAACAAGATCCACGAATAGTTTGAACTAGCATACGTAACATCCTTTGTGTTTCATACTTTCGTCATAAAATATCATCAACTTCTCGTAATGTTTGTAATCAAAATCGTAAAACTTTAAGAAAATTAAATGTTGAAATATTCTAAATATAAGGTTGTAATATACAAGATCCTTCTTGTTAAGAATGATTTTATTCTGATTTATTCTGTTTTTAAATGTCACATGTTGAGAGAATTTGAACTCCCAAATAAAAAAATTAAGATCAGAGTGTTCGTTAATAAACTTTTCTTGCATTTGTAATAAAATTTGTACCGTTCTTTGATGTGCAAGAAAGTGCCTTAATTATAAACAATATGATCATTATTCTCTTGTTCTGCATATTATCTTCGATTTTGGTTATAAATAAGTTCAATAGATGGATAATGATCATAACTTTGATAGAAGGTTTCGTTACTAAAACGTAGCCTAATGATAATATTTCTTGTATTGAATGTTTATATATCTCCATGTATTCATTTACAAGTGTATATGTCCTATCTCTAATGCTTTTGTGCGTTGATATTTCATAGTCAATTGTCTCATCTATGCCCTTTAAAAAAATATTGTAAATTATAACTGAAATGCTTTGATAATACCTGTACTTATTAAATAAATTGTAAACATTCATTCTATATACTTTCTTCAAATATTCTCTTATCAATTTCTGAATTTTTCTTTTTAGAAATCAAATTTTTTTTTCTTCTAGTTTTATTAAATCTCTTTATGTATGTATCGCTAAATGGAATAAACAAATTATTTTTTTAGAACAATGCAGTTTTTCATAGAATGACTCTATATATTCATCGAACACCAGTCTATAATTCATATTTGTGCTAGTCAAATTGGCATCAACATAAATTAAATGGGAAGTAAAAAGATATTGATGACCTGGAGATGAAAAATTGTTAAGTAATTTCTCATAGTCCTTAAGATCTTCCTTTGTTGGCTCCATGTTATCATGTTGTTCACCTTCTAGTACATCTTCAAGTCTGTTTATGTCCAAATAAGTTTTAAATGTATTTCTAATTCATCAAAGATATAATTTAAATAACTTAAACTGCAACAAACTTTCAAGACTACTATAAATGTCATACTTATCTCTTTTATTTTTTAAAAAGGGGGTTCTTGCAGATATAAGTTTAAAAATAAATCTTGATGAGTTAATCAAAAAAGGTGATTTAGATACAAAATCCACTTTTAAAAATTTAAACGCAATACAATTATTTAATATTTTCGAATCGTTTCTCTTATACATTTATTAGTGTAATTTTTCTAATTTTTTAATTAAGACATCACGCTTTCTCAGGATCAAAGTTTGCGAGACCAAAGCGATGAGTTTATAATTAATTCGAATATTATCCATGCAGACGTAAAATTAGTACCTCATTGGTTAGTTTTTAAGTCTTTGTAATCAATATTTTGGTTGAAAATTTCTTATTAATTTTATCCTTTTGCTTTTACAAATAAGAACAAATAAACATAAATGTTATTGTAAGGCGACAGCCTTTCTATTGTGCTTAGTCTCCACGAGTAACGATAGGTCTGCAAGTAACACTCCGGTTTCCACGTGTCACTCTGACACAATCAGGGTTTCATAAGGGGGATCAGATCTGCAGTGAAACGTGTGGTTTCAAATCCCCCTTTAAAACTATATAAGTCGGAAACACGAAGGTATTATGATGAAGAAGACACATAATAAAGCTATTATTTCCAACCCCTTGTCGGGCGGCGGTGATGCCAACGCCCACAGTTATAGTAAGCACAAAATAATTTAAGAAATACAATATATGATCTTAAACATTAAAAAAACCTTTTTATACAGGAATTATTTTTTTATGAAAGAAGTTTGATTAATTTGAGATTTTTCTTTCAATAGCTCACACACATTTAATTTAATTTTTTACAATCAAGTATATAAGACATTACTTCTGACACGAGAAGCATATACATTTAATTCCTGATGCATACATTAAACTTAATAGATAAACTTCATTGATTTAATTTTTGTTATCAATAGTGCTAGCTGAAGATTATATTAAAGATTAAGAATTAAATTTATATCACTTCAATTAATTTGTTTTAAATCTATAAAATTTACTTTACCAGCTGTTATATTTTCGTTAAGCTGTCATAACTAACAAATAATTTTTTGAAAAAAAATTTAATTTATCAACAAAATTTTACACGTCAAAAATAATATGACATTTTTTCATAGCCTCCTTAAATGTTTAGATTTGTGCTACAACTGTGTTATATTCGCGCTTCATTACTATCTCAAAACGCTTATCATAAAGAGGATCATATACTTATTCAGTATATTTCTAAGAATGACAGTATTATTGGTTACTGGATGAAAGATACCAACAAAGAAACCTTGGGTGAACCAAAATTGTTTAAAGAAATGGTAACTAAGATTAGAAATATTTTAATTATGATTGCTACTGAAAAAGATATTGATTTTAAATCTCTTATTATGCAAACTGAAATGTCACTTGAAAATATAAGATATCCTTATTATACAACATTTATTATTTTCTCATCAGTTAAACGTATTCTTAATGATTCAGCAGAATTGCAAAATTCTTATTTATCAGTATATATCCTTTATAGAGAGTTGGATATGATTTATAAAACTCTCATTTTAATTACTGACAAAATACGGTTTGACAACGACTATACAGATTGCTTAATAAGTTCCTTGGATTTAAGGAGTACTAATGAGAATTGCGAATTGGAAGATGAAAATAAATCAGAGGATATATTTAATAAAATTCAGTTGACAAAAATATCTACAGATTTCCTTGATTCTGTTTTTCCTACTGATAAAGATACTTCAGTATTTATCGAAGCCCATGAAGGTGGATTTAGAAATAGTAGAAAATGTGTTGAGAAAGAATTCTTGTTAAATATTAGGGAAGAATCAGAATATTTCTTCAAAGAGAAAACACCAAAACAGTACTTGATCAAACAATCTAATCTAACAAAGGTTGAACTGAAGAAATTTATGAAGTTTTCATGTGATAAAAATGTTGCCAAAGTAATAGTAATGTTGTTTCATTATGTTTCAGAGATCCAAGGAAGGAACACACGATATGAGATCATCCTTAAAGAAGACGGTAAATATCAAATTATATGGACATATCCAAAGAAGTCATCAATGAAAGCTGTAAAAAAATACTTAATGCAATAAGAAATTTAATAGAATTGGTCCTGTTGGAAAACACAAGACCAATTACTGTATAATTAAGTCTAATGATACAAAGAAAAAGGGTATAATAACTAGATTAATGGTATTGAGTTGTGGTCATCAACTAGGATTTGATCTTATAGATCTATTTTTAAAAAAATGTTACATGAACTATCAACCTACTCTACGATGTCCTTTTTGTAAAAGTTTTATCTCAATTCTTGGTTGTTACGATGCAATAGTATACAAATGCAGTGAAGTCACATCATCATGTGCTATTACTTAATAAATTCATTTTCATTTATTTGTAAATACATGCACCCTACTAAAGTTTTAACTGGAAAAACAAACAACAAACCGTATCAGTTTCTCACTGGTATTTTTAAACTCATACTTTAATCTATAATTAAAGTTAATATTATCTCACTATATTTCAATGACCAAGTTCAAATCTTAAGGGATCAAAATTCCCGACTGCGTGATAATTTACAAAATTTTTTTTTAAATTTTATTGATTAACAAGTCTAAACTTATTTTTAAGCATTGTAGTTAACTCTTTAATGTTACAATCATTTGATTTGGTCAAGTTTTTCTCTTAGTCTTTTTATTTCCTTTAGTAATCCTCTCTAAATGTCATTCTAAACAAATAATAAACTAATCCTTTAATGCAAACAATAAATGATATTAAACTCTTTTAGTGCATTATGTTTTTCTTATTCTTTTTGATAAATTTGCAAATTCCTCTCCTGGCTAGTTTTGTTGATACAAAGCTAAAAAACCCTTTTAACATTAAAATTGGTTTCTACTCTTTAATTAAAATGCTAAATGTGCCTTCTTTCGAGAAACAATTAATGACATCTTTGTCTTCTAAGATAGTACCACTCAAATTCTTCGTTTTCTGAAACAAAGGTTTATTTGGTTTATTATGTAGGCAAACAAAGAAATTAAGATTACATCAGACTTTTCTAAGTTTTCATTTATTTGGTTTCGGATTCATTAAGTTATATCTTAAAAATGACTTTGATAATATCAGAAGAAAAAAAAACATATAAAAGAACGTTTGATGATATGCTGATTAATTATTTAAGAAAACCACTGCATCTTAGGAATAAAATAAAATAAATTGTATCTGTCGATAAACAAGAATTTTACAACAGTAACAACCTTCTATTTCATGCCATAATAAAACATTATAAATTGTTTATCTAAACGAACTGCAAAAATTATTAATTTAGCTATCCCATTAATGTATTCCTATATTTTTTAACTTATTGTTCTATTCTTCAAAATACACAGGTTGACAGGGTAAAATACTTAAGAATTTTTTTCATTATGAATTAAAACACACCATACTCATGTACATTAATTAGAATTTACAAATAAAATTGATTATAGAATTCACAAATATTTTTAATGTTTCTTTAACGTATAAACATTACAAAATTTACCCGGTCTTTGTTTGATCTAATAATGTATTCTTAATACAGTTACATGACTTTCATTTTAATCGTTATAAAAGTAAATTTAATGAAACGCATAAAATATCACTATTAAAATTATTTAGTTAATATTATGGACTATGTAATGAATCAAAAATTTATCAGATGAGAAATGCTTTATCTTTAAAGTTTTTAAAAAATCGTAAAACCCACATTAACACGTTTATCATCAATACAAATATTAACTCTTAGGTACAAGACATCATTAAACAATACAAATATTTTCTTATTACCAGTTAATATATCATGTTAATTGTTAGTTTTTTTTATTTCACATTAAACTCGATCCAAAAAAGCAAGGTCAAAGTTTAGGCAAGCAAAACAAATGCCATCATAACAGCATAAAATGAGATTATAATAACAATAAATATCTTCAATTTGACATCTAAAAGCACGAAGAATTCCAAAATCTTTGTAAGTGATCATATTCCACAAGTCAAAAAGTTTCAACACCATCTTTTATAAGAAATAGTATCAGTTAAACATTAATTTTTTGTTATAAAACTATTGATATGTGCTCTAGTGTCTTTAACTTGTTTTATTGTGAGACAATATTTTATAGGTTTTAACTGTCTTTGCTAATAAATGACTTTTAGTATAAAAGTTGTAATTGTAGTTCTGTATGTTTCTATACAAGTCTTAAACCAATCTGATTTCATCAAATAAAATTGTAAAATAAATGACTGATTACTGACTGTAAATTTTTAGGGCTCATTAGTTAAATATTTCATATCATTCATAGATAGTCAATGTTTTCGTCAAATCTTAGAATATCAATCAGATAATTAATTTATTCGTAATCCACAAAATTCTTATGTGTAATTGCTAGGATATTATTTTGTTTCTAGATCTTACAGTTTAGCATCTTTCTTCTTTATAAGAACAGCACTAAATATTTTTTAAGAATACCTAAATTTCCATATTGGCATTTAATGTTAACCATTTATTAACTAAAGGGTACAATACCTACATCCCCTCCTCAAGACGGGTAGTCTCACCACTTAAAACTTCACCATTTACTCCTACTCCTTTCAAGTCATAGTGTCTTTTCTTAATTATTCTCCCGTCCCGTAGTCTCACAATATAAGAATCATTATCGCACCTTGCCATTACTTTACCAAACTTAATAAATCTTCCTTTATCCATTTTACCTCTAGTACCCAAGTTTTCTCTCCTAGCAATTCTGACCATCTGCCCTTCACTGAACGTTTCTCTGAATCTTCTTAAAAATTTACCTGATAGTTCCCGTTCTCATCATTCTCAATAATAACTTCTCCTGTCTGATCTCTCCAAGCTTCCATCGGTATGCATTTTATCGCTTTCAAACTTCTTTATTCCAAAAAACACCGCTAACATCTCTTTCTCACTAATTGTATATCTCCTTTCTGTCGCTGTCAATAACTTAGATGCTCACTGTATAGGAATCCATTTTCCCTCATCATTTTCTTGTAATAAAATCGCACCTATCCCCGAATTACATGCGTCTGTACGTAATCTAAACACCTTTTTACCATTTGGAATCAATAAATTCTTCATATCTCTTAATCCTTGCTTCAAATCCTCAAATGCTCCGTCCATATCTTCTGTCCAAGCCCATTTAACATTTTTCTTTAACGCCTCCGTCAGTCGCGCTGTCCTGTATGCATAACTGGGAATAAAATCCCTAAACCAACCTGTCAATCCTAAAAACCGTCTCAACTCTGTAATATTCTCTGGTCTCCTAAACTCTAATGTCTCTTGTTTCTTTTCTTCATTTGGTCCAATACTATCTCCATTAATTCTAACGCCCAATAACATAACTTCTCCTAATCTATACTGAATCTTACTTGGATTCACTCTCAACCCACACTCTTTAAATCTCTTAATAACTCTCTCTACCAATAAATCATGCCCATTAGCATCCTTACTATGAATAACTATATCATCCATATACACTTCGACTCCTTTGCCTCTAAACTCGTCCAATACATTATTCATCACCCTTTGCATTATATGAGGGGCATTTTTGAATCCCATGACCATACTATTCCATTCATAAACCCTTCCATTAAATTCAAACGCGATCTTATGTTTATGGTGTTCCTCAATCTCTATATGATAGAACCCTTCCTTTAAATCAATTACCGTAAAAACTTTAGATCCCTGAGTAGCCCTAATAATATCTTTTATCAATGGTAACGTATATGGGTCCTTTTCTACCAGATCATTTAATGCTATCAAATTACTTACCATTCTAATTCCACCATTCGGCTTCTCTATCGCCTTAATCGGGCTTCTCCATTCGCTCTTCGACCTTCTTATAATCTCCCTACGTTCTAAATCCTTCAGGTAATTTTCAAATCTCTCTCTAAGATAATAATCCACTATTTGTCCTTTTCTAACAACTCTTTCGCCCTGTTTTGTATTTATTGAACATTTCTCCCCAGTCCAGTATTTTCTCCTCGGACTCCGCTAATACTTCTGGATACTTCTCAATTAAACCTTGTAACTTATCTTCACTCTTGACTCTCTTATTAACATTTTCACTTATTTTAATTGCTATTTCCTTATTCTCTGCACCGTCATTACCCTTACTCATAACTTGTTTTTCATTTTTCTCATCTCCAACAGTCTTAATACTTTTATTCTCACATTAACTATTAATAAATCTTTCTCTACACTCCCTCGCATAGTGGCCCATCCTCTCACATATAAAACATCTCGTTCTTTCTCTCTGTAAAGCCTAAAACTTTCTTCTCTTCGTCTCTCTTTAAACTCTTCAAGTGTTTTCCTTATTACTTCTTCATACATTCTATTCCTTTCTACACGCTCTTCTTCCTCAATCTGTTCGTTTCTAGCTTCCTTTTGCAAATTTTCTAAAACTTCCTTCCAACCTCTTGATCCCGAATAAAAATTTTTAAAAATATAATCCTGTAAATCCGGAGAAGCAACTTCTAACACCTGTCTCCACTCAACGTTTTCAACACCTAACATAAATTTTAATCTCATATCTATCCTAACTGCCTCCTTTTCTAACATTCTAGCCTCTTGACTACGGGACTCACTTGCTTCCCTCTTCATCCCTGTGTTCGCCATGTTAACCATTTATTAACTAAAGGGTACAATCCCTACATTTAATATCAAACACAAAAATTCTTCTAAATCTTCCTACACTTTGAAAATTATCTTGAACACAATTATAGCCATTTTAAAATCTAAACATGTCAATATATGACAATCTATCCAATATAAGTTTATCCCCTGTCATGATTTAGACCCTTATATAAAAATTTTATTGTCTTCATTGTTTATCTTTACAGGTTCTATAATTCTTTCTTAAAATCAACAGCAGATAAAAAGGCCTTATAAATCAATACAGAAACGAAATAAGATCAAAACTTGCAGACTAAATCAAGTTTTTATCTTTTGTAGCAATGACGCAAAATAAACATCCAATGAACGTCAACAATAAGATCGCAACAAAAGGGCTCTTAGGCCTGGTAATGGGAAGTGATTGAAGAAATGAGGCCCTAGTGTCGGTTTCTTATCTCAGTTCATATATGGATATTTATTTGCGTCAAATTCTTTTTCTTCTAATCCATCTTCTTGGGGATTCTGTCCAAAGTTTGTTTATAAAGTTTTTGGAGGGAAAGTTTCCCGCCAAAACAAAAAAAAAAAGAAATAAATAAAAGGAATAAAATAACAGAAACGTTATTTACAGTATATATCATGTTAAGTATCTTTATATTTGTCTCTTGACGTTATGATTTATTTGTTAAATGTAAGTCTACAAAATTAGAAACAAATTGATAGCACTTATAATTTAATTTATTTCTAAAAATGTTATTCAAAATCAGAGCAATTGTTTACTTAAACTTTTTTTCTTACTCCTTTTTGTTTACATTTTAAAATTTAAAAAATTTTTATTTGTTGATACGAAGATAAAATAAATTAGACTTTCAAGTACAGAGCATTACATACGTTTTCATTTTGTAAAAACCTATCTCCTTCAAAAAAATTGAGTTTAGTTGTTAACTCAGTCTATATACAATCTTGTGATACGCAATTAAAACTTGTAAATCCGATCCTTACATACACAAAAACAATTCTTACCTCGTAATCGCTTGAAAAGTCATTTGAGCTGTTTTTTAGAAGGGCGTACTAGGATTCTATCATTACCACATTCGTAATATTTTTTGCAGAGTGCTTACTTATTCGAACTTATAATATTTTTTGTGACAGATGATACAATTTTTGATTATTTTTCTTAATTTTAATCTGTTGATGATAGTCATACTATGGCTTCAGATGTCAAACTGACGCTTTTTTTATCTGCCACGTGTTCTCTAACATTTATAAATCTTTCTTTAACGTATTTAAATTCAATTTCTTTAGATAACGTGAATAAAACATTGCTAATATCCATAAAAATTAATTTACTCCAATAATGTTCAATCTAAACTTAACATGGACGTATTTAAATTATGACTCATTAGATTTCAAGAATTCTATCATTCAAAGCATTATTAAAATTAGATCAGTAATGCTTTTAAAAAACTAGTTTAGAATCTCTAATCTCCATAAATATTTTCTCTTCATAACATTATTTGAATAATTTACAATTATAAACACATCCTCTAATCTTTGTCACCTAACTTTGTGTTTTTAAAGCTATTTAAATGTTATAATAACAACACCTGTATCAGATTTATTTTTCAATCAAAATACTAAAATACACCTTCTTCTCATAATTGTTTTTGTCAAATCTATTTCATTTAAATTATAGTATTTGAGATTTGCCACCGCAGAAAAACAATCTGTTTTTTTACTGCAAAGACAAGGTGTTGCAAATGATAATTTCAACTTGAAAAAGTTTAAGGATTAAATTCTTTATCTTGGTATAGTTTAATAAGTCGAGTTATCTAAAATCTCCTTATTTTTCTATAGTATAATCATTTATTTTCTTTTTTTAATCCTGAGTTTGTAATTCTAATTTAGATAACACGATTTTCTTTAATTTAACTAACTTTGTTTATGTTTTTTTTTCACTTTATTTCTAATCAAAATAAGCCCCATCACAGAGTTATTTAAAAAAGGGATTTTTAAGGACATCCAATCAAATTTATTCGAATCAAACTATTTCATAAAGATGACAACAAATCTAACTGGTCTATCTACAATAACTCATGTCACAAAGTCAAATGTCATAGTACTAGTAATGTGAAAACAAACGAACATGCTAATTGAAAGCTATAAATTCGACTCTCAATATGTTTAAAAATTCTTATGCTATTATGACATTGCTAAAAGTCCATTAATTTATACTTTATAGTATCTTATCGCTAATATGTTCAGTTGTTTTTCTCAAATGATCACTAAAATAGCAAACAAAAACATTTGTGTGAGATTAAAACTCTGACAAAGAACTTGACAAGTCATGAATCACTGCACCTTTAAACATATAATAGATTACAACTTTATGTATAATTAAAATAAGTAATATTAATTAACCCATATCAACATCTGTTAAATCTTAACCTCCTTCTTAACATTTAACCCTCATTCACATGTTTAAGTGTTTTGAATGATGACGTTCTAAAAGAAAAAAATTAAATTATGAATGGCTGCACTTTGGAAATACAAATATAATGACTCTTTATTTTTTAAACTCAAGAAGCCTTTATTTATTATGTTCAGAATAAATACTGTGTCTTTTAGAAATTGAAAATATTTCAAATGAACAAGTTGTAGGTATGAAAAACTAATGAAAAATCGTTAAACTGTATATCATTGTAAAGTCCATCAAGAGTTAACAATTATGGCTCTAAGTAACGTAATTGTGAATCAATTTAAATTTTGTATGTCTTGTACTGAGATATATTAGCTTATAATATTTAACGTCTTTAATTTATTTCTTTCTATATATGCAAATCGAATTTGTTTTTTAATGTGTAAAATTTTTGCTATTTAATACTCTCTTTTATTTTTCGTGTGCTAGGATTTTAACGCTTTTTAAGTTCATGATCTTGTGATGACATTAAAGGACCACTAATACAGCTTTTAAAATCATTAGAATCGGCAAAACTAACTGTAAACTAATTACTTTACAATCTAAAAATGTAATAAGAAATGCATATCAAAGTAATATAATGTTTTTTGTAATTATAATCTTACTTTCTAAAAGCTGCAAGTATTTTGTAAATATAGTATCCCTTCTTCTTATAAAACAAAAGAACATATGGTAGTTTGATATTGCTTTTAAGTGGTTTGTTGTGATAACTTTCTACATAAGACAGATTGATGAAATCAATTAAAATCTTTATCCTTTTGTCTCAACTTTCTTAAATTAATCTATAATATTTTGTAAATCCAAATACATATTATAATTTTTTAAATTCTTTTAATGTCTCTATTGATATGGTGTTGTCTATTTTATCTAAAAAAATCAATGCGCACTCTTTATAAAATGCCTCTTTACTGTAACAGCGCTTTCTTAATTTCTAACATCTTCAAATTAGCTGTATAAATGACAACTTTATGATACTCATTCTGTGTTTTAAACGAGGAATTACAGCTAATTACCAAATTTTAGTTTCTAGACGTGCAATAATAACATAGAATATACGAGATATTATAAAACAAACTATTTTTCTTATAGTGCTTATAAGACTAACTACTTTCAAGTTTATTTTTTATAACTTCTTTATACTGTAAATAAAAATTTAAAACTAATTTTTTGGATACTCACGCATTTTTATTGCCCATAAGACTTTATGACACATTACAATAGTCTATGTATGCAATTAATCATATTAAACTCACATTAAAATGTCATTTTATCACTATCTCTTTCTGCTCTTTAGTCTCATAAAATAATTTAGATCATGTATCTAACATATTCACTTTTAATTGGATTATTTATAAAACTTTGTTTTACGAATTGTAATAAGTGTCATTATCAACCTCTCTTTATCTTTAACATCACATAAAACATCGAATTTTCTGTTTCAAAATGATATGTTATTCTAATTTATAAATAAAATAATACCACTTCAAATTCAATTTCATGCACTTTGATACCATTTTCCTTATAACTTAGCATAACAAGCTGTAATTTTTCTGTTTACATAGTTTAACACCATCTAGCTGATCATTAAATTATATTTTTTTTGTGGGATCTTATCTTACAAAACAAAATCAATCATTTAGAAATACAATTTTTTTATCTTATTGAAAATAAAACTAATTTTATAATCTTAAGCAACCGTTATCTCATAAAAATAATAAACATTGTCAAAATTAAATATTTTAATTTGTGTTCATCCGGAATAAAATTTTCTTGATCTGATCGCTTTTTTATGATTAAAGTAAAAATGCAGTTTTTATCGTTAGAGCCCTATGTCGTCTACCCAAGAAGATAATATATTTATAAGAATGCAGGAAATAATTGATTGCTTAACTAGTGATTCGTATTTAACAATTGATGATGGATATTTTTTCAATTTACATGTGTTGACTCTAAGAAGATTATATATTCGCATGAACCAAGCAATAAAACAAATCTTCTCAAATATGATTGTGAGTTTTATGAACAGCTGTTTAGATTTGGAATTAATAAAAGTGACTATCCGAACGTACCTCAAAATGATACTTTCTATCCATTATTAGAGCAGATTAAGAATTTTTTATCAGATTTAGTTTATATAAGGATTATCATGAAACGATGTTTTTAAAGAACGAAAACCCCTCTACACCTGAGCCTCGTCTCTTGAGCAACACAATACGTTACAGAAAACTTTTTCTTAAAGATGTTACTGGATTAATTTGCGAAAAGTATACTATTAAGTTAAAAATACTGTGCCAAGGAAAGTTGTTGAGATGGAGTTAAAAACAATTATCGATAAAGTTTTTTCTAGGGAGATTGAAGGTCAATAAATTTTACTTTTTGATAATGTCGATGATGAGACCAAAGCGACAAACGATTATCTTGAAAGTTGTAAATATCTTAAATCCTGTCAATAAGATCTGCATTACATTCTTGGATATAAATGCAATAAATAAGACTCAAGTTGACTTGTTAGATCATTTTGTTCAAGGATGTTCAAAAATAGAAGAAAATTTATCCTAGACCACCAGTGGGACCGCGTTAGAGTCCCTGTCTACCAAATCAAGAGATCTTTATAGTGATAATTCTAGGCATCAAAGAAGTCCATTATCATTAAATGAGTCTGAAAATGTTTTTAAAAACATTGGTTCGCAATTAGCATCATCAGTTGGATTGTTTGGTATATTTAGTGCATTAATAATCTTGATATTTCTGTTAAAAAAGTTCTCATGGAGATAAAATAAAATAAATAATAGCATTTTCTTACAATCATAGGATATTCATCTTAAAAATTCATTTTTAAGCACAATCATTCTCTTATAAATTTGTTTTTTCTTTACAAGAATGTTAAGAATAGGGTGCATTAAAGAAATTTAAACAAAATCTAACAACTTTGCGCTTTTCTTTATATTTAGAACATATTATACTGCAGTCTTTTTATAAACTTTTATTTCTTTTTTTCTCTTTAAATCTCTTTTGTTGGAGGTTTCAATAAGGAAAAAATGTTTACCATTACTAAAACTTTTTATAAGATTTATTGATTATGACGTTTAATTTTTTCAGACGACTATACTTGTGTCCTCTTTAAAATAAACCGTCTTTAATTTTATTTTGCTAAAATTCTAAAAGTTCGTTAAAACAAAATCTGTTTATAGTTATCACAATTAAAAATTTTGATTTTAAATCTTTAAATGTTTAGGTTCCCCAAAATAGTCATGTTAACTGAAAAATCTTGATAGTTTACGTCTTATAACAAAACCGATTAAAAACTTTCACAACTTTAAGTATCAAATATTGTCTTACCCGTCGTCGTATTGTCAGATTTATCGTGTTTCTTGTAATATTCATAAACATGAATCCGAAACCATTATCATATTCAACATCGTTTTTAATTGTATAAATTCTCTCGCATTTTACACTGATTTATAAAACCAATATGCTTGTACAAAAATGATAAAAAATTGCTACCTTAAAGATCCTATTTTATTTTCCACTTTATCTAAATGAATTTTTTTTCTCTTCCACCCACGCAATCCATAAACTTTTAAAGCTGTATAAAAATTAGAACAAGATATTGCTAATACATTAATTAAGAAGACTTTTATTTTATTACATTAATTTTTGAATAAGACGTATTATAAGGACTTTGTTTATATCTTTTTTTCAGTAAATAATTCTATTAGTTGAATAATAGATTACTTTGGAGTTAATACCGACCTACCTTAACCACCAACAGCTAAAGCTTAGGTCAAATATCAAATTTACAAATGTCTTTAGCATACAGCTACATTCTAAATCGTTTTTTGTACTTTAAATATCAACCCTTTTAAACTTAAAAAGTGTTCGGTTTTAATTGATAATACATGAATATACATTGTAATATAAATCTTCTACATGAGTAATTTTTTAATAAACTAATGTTTGTAAACAATACAAAAATTCTAAATGTTTTTTATATACATCTTAATTTTTCATAAATCACTAAAATTTATCCATCTAGAAAACAAATTTATCGATTTCTAACTCTCTTTAAGATCAGAAGACTTTTCAACAATTTCTGAGTTACTCAATTTTTTAAAATCAATTATCTTAGTCTCGACATCATTTTCATGTAATTCAACGATAATTTTAAAATATTTTCTTTAAAAAGCGTGGCAATGTAAACACCATTAACAAATAAAGAGAAATTAAATACTTTTAAATGCTATACAACTTTTATATAGACCCTTAAAGGTTAGAATTTGCTTTAAAAGAATTGATTAAGTTATAAGCAGCTTAACAGCCAGCTTAGTGGAATAATCTGTGTTGTAACTTGTTTATTTTATATATTCGCTTCATCGGTAGATCCTTTCCTAAAAAATATAAAGTATATATCCCGGGGAAGGAATGAGACGTTTAACATGTTATACATGACGTTTTAGAACATGCCAGTCAAACTTCTGGCAAACAGGTGGAATATATAGTTTCAGGATGGACGAATGAGTCGTTTCTAAACATTTAGCATCTCAAGTTTTGATATAATAAGAATTAGAATTAGCCTTGTTTAATGAAGATTAAACATCTCTGTGTTTACTTAAACACGTCTTTTTACAATTAAACATATTGTAAATGAGAATACAATTACAATATCTAAATATTTGACTTTTGTTTGATAATAAGGAGCGGCATGTGATCGCATCAATATTCTAAAAGGAGACTATCTTTTAAAAATTTTGACATTTTAAATATAAAAAGAAGCCTGGTGCCCATGATCATAAGAAATATTTTCATTAATTTTCTAATAGTTTTTACTTCTGAAAATATTATGAAACGGAAAAGAACATGCGACAACGCTCAAAATGTTGTATCTTCGGAAATGCAAAATTTTGATTTAATGGAAGACCAGCCATTAGATTTAAGCGCAAAAAGAAACAAAATAGAAGAAAATCAAACTCCAGGCTCCAGAAACACCTCTTATGTAATGACTGACTGTTTAAAAGATAAGAATATAAAATTACAGCTCAGTGATACTTTGAGGAAACTACTGGTTGATACACTTAATATACTCGATTTGATATTTTTTATTTATGAAAAAAAATGTTTAGATGTGAAAAAATGCTTAGAATTGGAATTAGAAGAACTGAAAATGCAAGTTGACACGGCCATGAAGTATTTACACAAATCTAAGCACATTAAAACTTACCGTAATTCAAGCACAGAATCATCATTTGTTCGTTACATTCAATCTTGTAAACATAAATAAATGGTCAATGAAGGTTTTGTTAGAAAATCTTATGAAAAATTGGTCCGCGAACTTGAAAGAACAAGTATCCGAAAATTGATTTATACTTTACTTTTTGTGGTAAAAGAATCTGGATCAAATGCTCCAAAAGGTGTGATTACATGCGCTTTATTAATATTGGCTGTTAATAAAATTGGAAGTATTTTTCTATACAGAGATTTTTTGATATATCTGATTGTAGCTCATAAAAAAATTGTTTTTGTTAATTCTCAAACAGATTCTGATTCTAAAGTTACTGAAATTCAAAAAATTAAGTGCAGTATTTACAAAAAGATGTGCGAGATTCTTTTTACAGATGCTAAATTTGCTAAATACGATGAAGTTATAAGTTTAACAGAGAAATACAAGAAAAAAAACCTTTGGTTTAATGAACCTTCAGTTATTTTATTGATGCAATATATTAATAACAAGCATATGACTGAGCTAGATTATATTTTAAAAAATTTAAATGAATTTAATGTTTTAGAAAATGTAAAAATTAATGAATCTACATCTAAGTATTATTGTTATATGTTTCTTCTTTTTCAATGCGAGACCATATTATTGAAGAAAGCTAGTCTGATTATATTTTCCACTTAAATTACTAGAATAAACTTTTTTTAATTTTTTTTTGAAATTGTAAATCAAAAAGATTAAGTCTTTTAAATCTCACAAAATGTGCTTTTTATTACTTTAACATTGATTAAAAATAAATTTTTAAATACAAAAATTAATTGAGTGTTCAACTCTAACAAAATAATTTATGAATCTAGTTTGCTCTTTTGTGACGAATATTTATGTCTATAATTGATTGTTTCCCAATTTAACTGTTTAAACAAAATCTTTTCGAAGTGTAGAAATGCTCTCAGTAGTGTTTGTATCGAAAATTTTAAACTTGCTCAAAAAAACATAATAAGATCGTTAAATGCAATACCAGTGGTCAATGCCCATTTTTTCAATGATTCCAGCACATGAAACTATAATAATGTTAGGTCACTGAATGAATATGTGTCCGTTGTGTAATCATAAATTTTATTTTAAGACTTTTTATCATAAGTTTTTGTTTACGTTATATGATTTTTAACAGTAAAATTTTAAAGATAGCAGTTTATCTTTTTTGTATCTTTCAATACATTTACACAAGTTAATAACTTTTTAATGAATTAATAAAATTGTTAAAATCACAATCAGGGCAATTGTGTTTGTTTATTATCGTATCTATCAGCTGAAAATATTTTTCTGACTCCTCTTTATTACAATTGTTAAATTTCAAAAATAACGTGTGTTGATATACAAATATCAATAGAATTGATCGTAAGTGTATTTTATCAAATTAATCATAAACAAAAATATTTAAATTTCCGCATTTCCTTTAAAAGCATTTCTTATATAAGAGGTCATTTCCCATGTAAAAAAGTGATAACCAAAAATGCTGTGTTGGCAATTTGCTTGTAAGGCCTTGAAAGAAAAGAAATCAGTGAAGCATTTTGACGTACATATAAAAATCTTTTTTACGAGAAAAAGTATAGGTATTTTTATGTCAATTCCTCCTCTTTCTAACAACAGATTTATTAAATGTATTGAAATAATAATATTATAAGATGATTTGTACATGAAAATACGTCCTAATGTTAACAATTCTGGAAAATTTGCAAAATGTTTTTCGAATTTCATAAATTCGACAATAATTAAATATTTTTCGATTTCTCATCATCTATTGCTATTAATTGATTTAGAAATGGTTCTAACTCTTTAATCGAATAAATGGTATTAAAAAGCTCTAAGTCAAATTTCCTGTAATTTTTATCGGAAAACTCTGTGTTCCTGTTGAATTTTACCAACATAATATCAAGTACTTTAATAAGATTAGGATCAAATGTTTTAAATCTAAAATAATTTTTTAGATACCCCTTTCTGTAATCAACTAAAAAATCATAATTTGAATTAATGCTTGCTAGTTTCGAAGAATAGTGTTCGAATTGAGTTTTATTGAATATAATTGACAAAAAATTAATTATTTTTTCGTAAGACTCTTTCATTTTGACAGATAAAAAATCATTGTTATCATGTCCATGCTTTGTATTAACAACGGTGGTGGAATCGCTTGTTTGCATTTGAGCTGAATCCTTTTGCAACATACTTTTCTCGGAGGGTTCTTTTCTTTCCACCTCAAGTGTAACAGTAGAAGGTATATCAACAGCTACATGTTCTTCCGACGAGTCAAAATTTGTTTTATTAGCCTTTTTCAAATTATCTCCACTCTCTTTTTGCTTACCAAAATATTCATACTTTTTTTTCGTTTTCAAATTTTTATGATCATTACAGTTCCTTTTCTTTGGTGGCAAAGCTGTAAATATAGATGTTAGTAGAATCAAAAAAAGCTTCATTTCTTGGGGTAAAAATTTTAAATTTTATGTATATAGTTCTAATTTGGTTTATTAAATGTCCATATGTTTTTATAATTTAGTTAACTAAAATTTGTTCTATTACAATAATTAAGTTAAATCTTACCGCTGATATATCTTCAAAATAGAAATATTAGAAAAGTGATATTCCTTAAAAGTGTTATTTAGAAGTCGAAAGTTTTTAGTTAACAAGCCTACATTTTTCACTATCGTAAAAATTTACTATATTTGTAATATTTAGCAAACTTATATTGCAAAAATCATGCTTAAGATATCAATACCAAAAAACTTGTTCATTTAAATGTTTTCAACAATATTACGATCTCGGATAAAATGTCTCCATGACAGCAAATATAGCCAAAAGAAGAATATTTGCAATTGAAGAACGTAGACTTCTTTTTAAGTAAACTCAAGTTATTTGTGGTTTTCCTTAATTTAATAAATCATTTGTAAGGCTTCTTACAAGAATATTGAGCAACTCTGTTGTTAAAATGTCCGTAATCCCACAATCAAAGGTTTGATTACCTGATTTGACTTTGTTAATTGATTCATTTTTTCTTTGGAGCTATACAATACAATTTTTGATACATTTTTTTCTATTATTCCTTCCTATTACATTTAAATTATCATTTACATTTTCTGAATATTCCAAAACATACAAATGATTTATTTAATTTGATAATTTCTTTGTGCTATTTTCAAATTTCTCTTGTTTATGGGACCCTATAATTTTCCTTTATCACAAATAATCTGGAAGTTTGTTTTAACAAGTTCTTAATAAAAATTACTATGCACATGAGCCTCAATAACAAACAAAGGTTTTTCATTGAATATTGAACAAATTACTTATGGAATTTGTGTCAGAAGGTATCTTTGGTTTGTCATTTAAAGAAATTTGTAAGGATTTAGATGAAAACATCTCTGGCTTTTGATAATATTTTCCTAAATATTTTATTATTAGGAACGATGTCAATACTTTCAGATGTCAGTTTGTCTACATTTGAGCTTCTTACAAAATTTTTACCCTTCCATGTTGTCACCCCATTTGTTAATTTTTCTTGAGAATCATATGCTGTAAAGAGAGACTCACATGAAACAACATCAAAAAAGCTTTAACGTTATTTGGATTTTCAGATACAAGTTTTCATAAATATTTATCTAATTGTTGGTTTAAAAACCTTTTTTGTCGTTAAAACATTAATCCTGCCAAAAAAATTTAGACATGTAACATCTTATGATCTTTACTTGCAAACACAAAACTAGCCAATTATTTACTATCAAAGATTTAAAAATTTCATGGTTTTACAGATCAAAAAATATAAAGATGAACCATTTAGGTGCAGTAGATGCTAAAACTAACTTAAGAATAATTTACTTAGTTTTTTAAATTTGATTATAAAAAGCCCAATTACATTTTACACATCTTTAAATTAGCCTATTTTTTCTAACAAGCGCGTAAATCATTTAATGAACATTTAAAAAAATGACGTAAATAAAATTAGATTCGGTCTCATGCAATTCTCATCTATGCGATTATTACTTACATATTAGATGTTATTATAGCATATAACCTTACCAAAGTTTAGTTGTAAAATCATCATTGTTATCAGCCTGAAACAAACAAAACGATTAAGATAACTTGCATTATTTATTTTAAAAGCTAATATGGTCACCTTTCAGATATTTTTAATAATTTTTAATACAGCATTTGAACTTATAAAACTAAATGGCAAATTGTAATTCCATGGTTTGCATAAACATCTTTGCACGTAAATTATTGCTTATAGTTATAGAATTAAACTATCATTTTGTTTATTGTATGATTATGTTCAATGCTTATTATTTACTGTTTCTTGGTGATATTTAACAATGAATTTGCAATTTTCTATCTTGGTTATATATTCTATCAAAGCTATCTTAGGCAATTTTTTAATTTAAAGCATGCTAGATATCTGCATAAAACAATTTGTTTGTTTTTAAATGTCAGAAAAAGATAATTTGACATAGTCTAAATATTTTTACAACCCAAAAATTTTACCATTGCTAATATAAAATTTAAAGATGCGTAAACGAGAAAATAGATTTATAAAGATTTTTAATTAGATTAACAAGTAAAGCAATCAACTATCTTCTAGATTTTAAAGCTACAAATAAACCTCGTAATATCCCATGATCACATTATAAAAAGTAGAAGTTTTTAATTAATCAAACAAGTTATTATTTCAAATGTATTGCTTGCCTTCTAATTATCTCTAAATACTCATCGAAGAGACAAGCAAAACAATCGTTTGACGACAATACTTTATCAATAAACCCACAAAAATTATGAATTTCTTCATCCTTAAAATCGTAGAAAACCAAAAATTCAAAATGCTGATACAAATAAATTATCAAAATTGCTTTAAAATGTACATCATCGTAAATACTGCACAAGACCATATCTTTAGATATCTTTTTTTTATTTATACAAGCCCGTTTCGATGCATGAATTTCCCATGATAAAAAATCAATATTAGAGTGTTCTTTTGGACAAGTTATCTTATAACTTAGAAATTAAAAAAAAATTTTTTCTACATGTTTTTGAATATGAAAATGCTTTGTGCATCAAACACAATATAAAAACCTTATTAGCTTTGAGAGAACCAATTTTTTCTGCGAACAAATAAATTAAATGAATAGTATTTGCAATTCCACAAAATAAATTATCTTTATAAATATCAGCAATTGTGAGTAATTCAGGCATCTCGTAAATGTACTTGTATAATTACATAAACTAAACATAAAAATAATATTTTTTATAATTTTGAGATAGAAAAACTATGGGTAATTCATTAAATAAACTTCCATCTTAAAATCAAAAAAATTGAATTTGTTATTGAAGTTTTGATATGTTTCTTGATTAAATTCTTTATTTTGTCCAAAATTATAATGCAGTTGTTTCAACGTATCTACAAGCTTACAATCTCGAGATAATAAAGCAATATTCTTTTCACGATGTCTAAAATCAATCATCTGGATACAAGCAAATGACTCTTCTAAAATAGTCAATCTCTTGATATAAAAATCAACATAAAAACTTGCAATTCTTTCATTAAAAAATGTATAATTTTAAATTTCACTTTACACATATATTTTTTAACTACCATATCATGTCTAATCTTTAGATCTTTTTTCTCAAATTCATCAATTTCCAAATCTTAAGTTCCATTTCCAACTGTATTTTTGTCTCTCTCTTCGTAATTAAAACAATCAATGTATTTCTTTATACTTAAATTCATCTTACCTGGTGTTTCATCAAGGTTTAAAATTTCATCAACATCCAGTGGATTTAATACATGTAAATCACAATTGTTAAATTTTTCTAATTCTACTGCATATTGAAATAATCTACGTGATCTAAAAAATCAAAATTTTCTAATGATAAAGACGAGTTGTGATTTTGAATTGGCCGATCTTGATCATGTTTGTTTAAACAACTATACAAATTGCTTAAATCTTTGGAATCATGAAATGTTAAAACTTTATCTTCAAATAAATAGTTATCCAATGTATCTTGTGTATTGGCATTAAGATTATTATCTCCGGTATTGCATGTTAAAAATTTTTTAAAAGAATTCAGTGAGGCAGATAAAATAAAAGAAGAGTGCAAAATCACAAAAAAACTTGTTATCATTTCTGGGAGATCTCAACAATTTGAATTTAAATCGTTTCTTGAATTTTAATTTGGTGATCTGATATGCGGTAATTTATCAAAATTAAATTAATATGGGCAAAACACAACAATCAGAAATATACATCTGAAGAGTGTAACTTTTTGTGGAAAGCAATAATTAAATCCATTAGATGTAAGACTAAGAAGATTTTTTCTTACATTGTGTGTCAAAACATGGGTACCAAAAGTTAAATTCTTGCTCATAATAATGATTCATATTTTTTTTTTCAAATCTTATATGTGATCAATAATTTAAGTTTTAAGTAAATATTTCGATTGTCTAAATATAATAAAACTAAAAGTTTTGCATTTGCGAGGACAAAACTCTAAAATACAAATCATTCAAAATTAAGTTTTGTGCATTAGATTACAAAATTGTATCACAAAGAATTCGTTTGGTTATGTTAATTACATAAAGCTTTGTTCTCATTTGCATAATGGCTTTATTCTATTCAAAAAACGTTTTTCAACTAGTATTGATAATTTCTCACACTTAAAAAACTAATAGATCTTATTAATCAAATGCGTGTTCTTATTATCACCAATGCAATAGCTTAAAAAATCTTATTCTTATTAAAATCAGCAGTAATCTTATTTTCTAAAAAAATGTACTTTTTTGACCTTAATCACCTTCTCTTGGTCTTTGTTTAAAGATATCACCTTCACTTAAGACAAATAATCTTCATTTATTGACCACTTTCAAATTCTAATATTTCTTTGTTCATACCATCAAGATAATTTTTAAAATTTTTCTCATTGACAAAAATTTCTTTGTTTGTAAAAGGACAATGATCATATTTAGTAATTTAAATTAAGTCTTACTGTCACTGTGAATATCAGGAATCAGCATATTTTAGTGTTTTATTGCACTAAATATGTATTTTTTTTCTAGAGGTGCTATTTCAACGCCAAACAAACATTTCTAGCTAATTCTTTTTGCTCATTAAATTCCAAAAAATATATAAGAAGATTCCAATAAATTAGTGTCAGGCAAAATCACGTCCTTTCTGCGAAACTTAACTCTATCTTCTTCATGACTATTTTCTCATAGATCAAAAATGTAAACTTTGTATTCAATTTTAAAAATTATCTGATGACTCTCCCAAAAAAAGCAAAGTATATATAAACAAGAGTGCTAATGTTCCAATTCCTAAGCAAAGCATGAACATTTTTACCAATATTTGCCTTGATCTTCTAAATTCTAAACAAATGTCAATAGGTTAGTGGGTGTTTCTGTCCAAAGCTTCTCTTTTTTGTTCAGAAATTTCAACTTGTAAGTAATTATCGATTGCAGTTCAAGCAAACTTTTTATATTGATAGTCGTGGTATCTTGAGTGAGTCAAAAATGAATATTAGAGCATTTAACACCAATACTTTTAGATCAATTTTTCTTAAATTTATGGTCTTGCTTTTGACTTCCTTGCAAAGTTTTGGCAAAATATATTTATGTTGTCTTTGACGATTCTTATACAACCTTACTAAGTCTTTGAAAGTTTTCATTTCTCATTCAATCTTTATTCTTGTTAAAACTAAATCTGTCCTTGATAAACTTTGACATTTTTGCTATTGATCATGTTTAAGGGGTTTACTTTACAAATTTATAAATAATTAATCCAATGTTTGCACTTTAATTGGTCATCAAATTTCACTAAGGATGAAAACAAATCATTTTTATCATTTTTATCATATTTTGCCTAAATTTGAGTCTTTAAAAACACAATTGTGTGGATAAAATAATCACAATTGTATTTTTGATCAATTTTTATCAAAATTATTATTTTTGTTTATAACTTGATGCCTGTCATATTTTTATCATTAAAATATTTTTTTTAAACCTCATTTTATAATGACTTTCTTGGTAATTTAGTAACTGTCTTTGACAGTATACACTTCTTAAAACTGGATAAACAAAGGTGATACTATAAATGTAACAGCTGTTAATCTATTGAAAGAAATAATCGTTAAAATTAAAGACATTCTAATTTTAATTGACAATCTAGAATATGAAGATTTAAAAAAATAATTATTGACACTAAGACATAATTCCCTTATGAAATTTCTCATCATTATGTTTAGACGTATACTTTTACCAAATCGTTAATAGGATCCTCAAACTTTATAAATTATACCAAGAAAAAGGGAAAGATAGCTGTGAAGTTGATAAGATACCCTCATTATGAAGTCAATTGGATTTTGTTTAATCTTTAGAAATAAGCAAGATGAGTAAAGGGACAGTGCTATACAAATATGATTCTATTTACTTAGCTATTACAAAAGATATATTTTTGGTTGTAAATTGCCATGTACAAACTGATTATCTTTACGTAAAAAAGCTTTTATCTAATGAACTAACAGTATTATTATCTAATGAATTGTATGGGTTTAAAGATCATTTTTTAAATACTCGAACTAGATGACATTTCAATCTTGAACAATACTAAACACAAACATATTACGGCTTTAAATTATAAATGTCTTTTAGTAAGAAATCTTGTCAAAATATGCCTAGCAATTTCTGTAAAAATGGGGTTAAGATTTTGTTTCAATTCAGCAAATTCGAGTTTTGATGAAGCACGCCATCAGGCTGTGAAGAAATACATAGATAAACGATATGTACATAATAAATCTGTAAGTAAACTGCTAATATTTCATTGATTCATTTTTATACAATGAGAACATGAGAAAACACTAAATTTACTTGAATGAAGAATGATTGTATGAAACTAAATGGTCAACATCGAAAACACTTAATTAAGTTTACATTGTGTAGTAAAATTTGTTTTAGACAGTTTGATCGTTATAAATATTTACAATAATCTATATCTTTTACGCAAAATAGTATTCTATTCTAGTTTAAAACAAAAATCTATAACGATATGGCAATTTACTGATTATAAAAATGTTATTGACTGATTAAATTAAACTAGTCCTAATTTTCGCATATTTTTATATATATTTGTACAGATAAAATAGTAAAGACATCATATTCTATTTGTCATGCTGATATTGTAACTGTAAAATCAAATAATACGCTTTTTATGTAAAAACCATTTTTAAAAAACTTGACACTATTCTTTATCTATAAATGTTCATTCAAATTACAAGCAAAATGATCTTTCTAATTAAACTCTTGTAAAACTTTATAAAAATTATAATAGCTCCATCTTTAAAATCGCAAAAACAAAAATAAAGTCTGCATATTGATATAGATAAATTATTTACTTTGTCTTTAAATGCCCTTTACTTACTTCATTAATATCAAAACATTACAAAATTGGATTTTCATTTCCATTTTATTTTTTGAGACGAATCTCTTGGTATAAAAATGTGAACAAGGATATTTGCAACTGCATAGTTATGCATATTTTTATACGATAAATAAGTTAAGATTACGCTTGCTTGATAATGTAAATGTTTTATAAACTAAAAACATTTGAAAAATCTAATTTTCTATTGTATTATGGAATTCTTTAAAAAAAATAATTGATCTTATTACAAACTTAAACATTTGCAAGGTTGCTTTATCACAACAGCTACATACAAAGACAACATTTAGGCATTTCATTACCTTTATAAAAATTACACTTAGTAAAATTACTAGATTCGTTTTCTAAAATCTTTAAAAGATGCTTTCATTTCAGTCGAAAATATTTGACAATTTTCTTTCAAGCTTTGACTAAAGGTAATTAAGAAATGATAAAATTTCAGGGTCATGGAAAGTTACACAGAAATTTGCTATTTATTAATTTGTACAATTTGTAGATAGAAATTGAAAAGCACGTTACATAGATTCACGTCGCTTAATGCAACAATCCAAGTGTTGCTTTGTGTTATTTTCCTTTATAATTTTTATCATAATCTTTTTCCAACCGTATTCTTTGTAGAAATCGCATCATATTCTATACTTGATCTCTTTTTATAGTTAAATCAAAGTAAAAAGATTTTTCTTGTTGTATATAACTTTATCATTACCCTTTTCAAGCTCTCTTTAAGATTTTGTAAGTTATATTTGTTTTTTAAAAACTAAAAAATCAAAGTATTTATATTTAAAACACAACTAATAGCAAAAAAAAGTGTTAATTTCAGAAGTAATTTGTTTATCCTTCATTATTATTTGGATGTAATCAGGATGTACACTAAATTAACTATCACTAAATATAACTTTTTGTGCAGTCACAGCATTTTGCATACAGTTGTATCAAAAATAATTACAATCTACTTAAAATTGTCTCAATTTACATGAAAATTATAGTATGGTTCATTTAAAAATAAATTTCTTCTTACAATCACTATATCAACGTTTTAAAAGCAAGAAATTCACAATTGTAAGCATCTTTGTTGAGACTGTTATTGTTGCTGAGTTTCTCCTTTATCCCCTCTGAGGGGTTTTGATTTTTATGTCTTCTGATAACGTCCCTACATGTAATGCTACTGTTATAGATAATATCTATACTCTAGAATAGTAAATAAAATCCGTTGAGGAGCGTCGGCGTTGCAGTACTCTATTTACATGGAACTAGTTCTACTGACGCCCATTCATAATGTTTGTGTTGCTATTAACATTTTTCGTTTTTGAAAAAAATATCAAGATTGTAAAGCTATTCAGTCATATTTTTAAATAACGTTTCATGAAATTCATTTCTTAGGATGGTACGTAAACTGATATTAAACTACAAATATAGTGTTTCTATTTTTAAAACTAAATGTAAGCACCCTTATTTATTAAAACATATGATTCTTTTGAATCCTTGATTAACGACAAAATATAATATCCTGCCTTTAAACTAATAAACATTTACAGTTTAGAATATGTTAGATCATAACTAGTATGTATTTATATGTACCCTTAAGTTTAACCATGGATTAAAGCCTTTGCTTATTGAATCGAAAAAAAAACAGAAAACACAAGGCAAATGCTGAAACATGCTTCTTATCTGGAATACTTGAAACTGATTGATTTCTTTATTATAAAATTACTTAATAGTCACTTAATCTATATGAACTATTTTTTGACATTCTATTTTACTCTCAAATAAACTTTAAACTATTAATAAACAACTGATTTACAATAAAAATTTTAAAGATGTCATCATAGAAAACAATACATTTGTTCTACACAAAAAATATGATAAATGTATTTATACATACGATATGATACTGTAGTGTTTCTGTGATGGGAAACATAATGTCTAAAAAAAATTGTAACCATGAAGTGTTCTTTATTGCCATAACAATAAAAACCTCTTTTTATCAGTATCTTATCAGTAAGTTCAACAAAGTTATCAAATTAGAAGCGATGTATAATCATGACTTGATTCGAATTTTCAGTATAAAGTAAACTTATGTCATTAATAAAAATAGATCATGATAATGTACGTTGTAAGATTACTATTAAAGACGTTAAACAAAATAACGACGTCAATTCTAAGATCAGAAATTTAAAGTGATCTTTCATGATACAAAACAATAAAATACAAACTTTTTTAATTAGAAGTTTTTAACCTAAAAATGTTGTTCCTATATAATTTTTTTTTTCGCTAATATTACTGTTATCCTAAAATTATACTTTTTTAATTTTTTACAATATTAAATACATTTTTTTGTTTAAGGCCTATCATGTTTGATTTTTTAATTAAATTGTTCTGTATACCAACACCTTTGCAACTATCTGAACTAGATCAAATCGATAATCTTATACTCAATAGTTTTATCACATCATTTAACAATAAGAACGTAACACAAAATTGGATGAGAGCTAGAAACATACAAACATTGTGTGCTCCTGATCTATTTTTTGAAACTTTAAGTAAAATTCGTGATGTACTACGGTTATAAATTTTAATGAATACTCTAATGTAAAATCTCTGTTAACGAAGATAGATATATTGCCTGAAAATGTAGAGTTTCCATATTACGAATTGCCTAATGTTATAAACTCAATAAAACGAATACTCGAACTAAATGATCGACAACACCTAACTGGCCATAATTTAATTGATTCAAGTTTTTTTGAAGGAATTATTTTTAAAGAGCTTGATTGGTTTATAATTCTGTTAAAATAACTTTAAAGGCTTTTATACAAGACATTGAAACGTCTATTGAGTTTTAAAAAATGGGTTGATAACACTATTGACCGAATTTTAAATCCTTTACAAGTCGAACGTCTTTTTAATACGTATCCTGAAATCGTGAATATTTCAAAAACTATGGTCGATTCGATTCTCCCAGACACTGCTACTCCAACATTCGTCCACGCAAATCACAAAGGATATACAGCAAGCAAAAAATGTTTTAAAAGTAAGACTAATTTTTATATCAGAGATAAAGCTGTCTCTGTTTGTCCTGATACTGTGTTACATAATCTTATGGAATGTAGCATACTTCAAAGTAATTCAAATCAATTTGATATGGATCATTTTTTTGATAAAGTGTTTTTGTGCAATAAAACAACAGCTGAAATATTAGTAACATTTTTTCATTGTTATTCTGAGGTAAAAGGCAAAAGTACAATGTATGAGATTGTTTTACAAAAAAGAAATGAATACAAAATTAGATGGTTTGCTGAAAAGAAACTGTCTACAAAAGATATTAAAAAATATTTCTTTAATAAGGCATACAAAATTTATCAAAGAGAAAAATAATCCCGAAATTCGGACTTTTAGTCAACTACGGAATCGAATATTCGACTTTAAAATCAGAGGATACTAAAAACAAACTAATAAAGACTCGTTTGATTTTATTAAGTTGTAGATATCAGCTTGGGTTTGAACTAATAGATGAGTTTTTAGAAAATTATTACATAAAATATTCTGAACCTTTGATGTGTCATATTTGCAGGAAGGAAATTTCAATAGTCGGTAGTTATAATGCGGTTGTCTATAGGTGTAAGTAAAATGAACAAGAAATAGTTAAACTTATAAAATTTTTATTCAAGTCATTTTAACAATTTAAGTCTCTAAAAACGCATCAAGAAGTATCTTTTTTATCACAGATTAAACGTTCAATAATTTTAAGTTGTTTTACGTTCTTATCCATTTAGTAACAAGCATTATACAAGATTTAAGAAAAAGTGAATCATTTGTTGAGCATTGCAAGACTAATTTTAATACTGTTTTTATTTTTTTGACTCGTAAGCCTATAACAATCCAGATAAAGATCGAGACAAGATTAATAGCAGTACACATTTGTTGACTTCAGCCGGAATGGTATTTAGATTAATTACTTTAATTGGTTTATTTGGCATAGAAACAGAGTTTCCTGCCTTTAAATACTTTTATTAAAGATCTGAATGGTCTGTTTTAGATCTGTTACAGAATAGCACGCTTGATGGTGTCGTTGCTGATCTTAGCATCAGCTGACGTCCAAACATATAAAACTAAAAATCTGTCCTAGTATCAAAGAGATAAATGTAAAAAAAATATAAATAAGTAAAATAACTTTGATTTAATTAGCCTTATCTAGTTATGCTTTTAAAAAGCTTTAACATATCTGCTTTCAACTAATATCTACTTATAAAACAGCATTATCATGGCCTTTTCGGAATTTAGAAAATTAATAGAAGTCCTTTTTAAAAATAAGGGGAGATCTGAATTTATACAACCAATTGTGTGATTATTGATCAAATAAAACAGAATAATTGGTTTTCAAAAATATTGGCCATGTCAATTTTATATTCTCATTAAAATTAATTATCTTCATAAATTTTGATCAATAATTATCAGAATTGACGTAAATTGACTGTATTCTCAGTTACAAGTTCGATTGTATGTTAATTTTTTCTCCAAGATGCATACTTTTCTTTTACAACAATTGGTATATGTGATCGTTAAACTCCTCTGTGTTCTTCGATCTTTATAATAACAAAATTAAAAAATTCTTGTTGTGTTTCTTATAAATTCCTAGTCACAATGCTGTTTACTTAAAATAACTATAATGTAGTTCTGGTATGGTTCAAAAGCTACATTTAAATCTGTAATTGTAATTTTATGTATCAAAACCCCGTTAAAAAATACAGATAAAATCCTTGGATATATCGATTAGCAAACTATTTGTAGGGGGTATTATCAAACACATGCCTGTATCCGAAGACTTTTATTCCAAATAAAAATTTTAATTACCGCTTGTATTTATAGAATTAATTCCAAACAGATCTTAACTAAATTTTCGACAGATTCTTCTGACAATTTAGTATTAAAAAATATTTTTTTTGAATTTTGTAAATACTCTTTGACCATACTTTTTAATTCCAATATAGTCTTAATGAAATCAGGGTGGTATCCAGTGTAAAAATCAAAATCACTATTTAAATCTTTTATAGACCATATGATTTTTGAACCTACTTTAAATAACAGATTATATAAATGCTCTGGGACATCACCACTGACTATTTTTAAAAATGCTGCCTCCCTGCCTCTGTTTTGAATTTCAATTTTTTCTTTTTCAGACAATTCATGGTCACGGGGATAACATTCAAATATCTTACTCTTATAAGAAGACGAATTCAAGATCTGATTTATTCTTGAATACAATGCATAAATTTCTGCATTTGATTCTGATATTTGCTTGGTAACATTATTTACAATAAATTCAGTTTGTTGCATTTTTGTAAAATTTAGATAAATTATATCAGTCTCTTTCTTAAAATTATCTCCAAGTAATCCTTGTAAATATAATTCGTATAATTTAGTTAATAACTCATAGTAGACAACTAAAACTTCATCTTCTAAATGTTCTTTAGAAAACTTTTTAATTTCTTCTTCTACTATCTTGTAATGTGATTTTTTATCTGCTAACTTTTGGGTTATAATAATTCTATCTCCTTGTTCTTGAACAGTAACAATCTGTCTATTTGGATCCTGTTCGTTTAAAATATTCTTAATAGTCACATCCAATCTTAACATACGATCCTTAAACGATTGTGGATCGTATGTAAATTCAGTCAAATTATCATTTAAAGTATGCATCTTCTCTGAATAAATCTTATACAAAATTTCTAAATTCATTTGGAATTTTTCGTTATTTTTTATTTCTCCATATTGGAAAAACAAGCATAGAGTAGATAGAAAATTTCTCACAGATTCACTTTCATAAAAAGGTGGCTTATACAGAGAACTATGAGTAAGCGTTGTATTACTCACATTGCATCTAAAATCATTATAGTTTATTTTATTAAAAGAAAAGGAAAGCAATTTTGTGTTGGGAATTCCTTCTGATGTAGGAATACTATTGTTGCATTCCATATTTGTAGATGCACCTGAACATAAAAAACAATAAAAGATAACTGGTTTTAAAATACTATTCATAGGGTTCTAGTTAAATCTTTTTTTATGGTAAGATATTAAAATTTTCTCTTACTTAATTTAGATTATTCAAAAAAACTCGAAAAAAATCGTTCGTAAACGTAATGATTTGAAGGATATGACAATGTTATATGTTTTGTAAAAGTTTTTTGCGTATTATTCATTTTCGGCATTTTTAAAATACTTGACTTACCAGATTCAGCTTATCAGATCACGTTAACAAAATACTTAGCCATTTAATGTTCTTTCTAATATTGCTTTTTCTGGTATAATTAATTTTCATTAATATGCCTAATAAGAATAATAAAAATATTGTATTGCTGTTACTTATTAAAATCTTTAGTAAACGTTAATTAAAATTGATCTAATACTCGATTTTCTTCGGTTATTTTATTATCTTCAAACGCTTCGAACAATTTATATCTTTACAAATAAGTTCAAAACTTCCTTATCATTATACAACAAAAAAGTTTCCACTTACTCAAAAATGATCAAAAACATTTATTTAGTGTAGATGTAAGCGAAGTCTAGTTCCATGAAAATAGACTACACACAGCCACGACCCATAAGTTGATCTTATTTACAAATATAAATGTTATCTAAAACAAGGCCATGACATACAGGGAGGCTATCAGACAAAGCAATAGCGAACCCTCTCTGAGGAAATATCGGTAGAGTCAACTTCAAAGTTTAAAATTAATTGCACAATAATTATAATCTTGGCTACATTTAAGATTGTTCTTCAATAAAATATTTATTCTATCTAATAAGTATAGTTCAAATTTTACTAAGAGTACATGTCAAATCTTTAATAAACACTTAGATAACCTTTGATAGCTATTGTAGCTTTGTTTCATAAATATTTTTAAAAGCAACAAAAAATGTTATTTCTAACAACTACAACTGGTCTGTTAACTTCAATGGTCAAAATAACGCGTATCTTAGAATTCATCGTGAACTAACTAGCTTTAACAATTCAAATATCCATTTACTCAAGAATATGTTTTGAAATTCTTGACAATGTATGTGAAACAAACTTTTCGAAAAAATCAAATCCATATTTTTGTAAATTGAATAATCGAAACAATGGCACCAACAAAAAGACTTAATAAATTAAATTAAGGGAGAAAAAGAAGACGAACATCGTTTTGATTATAAAATGACTAACAGAACTTACTGAACAAATGTTATACATTATTCGCTACGATCTATGTCACATTATACAAATTCATGTTAGAATATTATTTTGCTTAAAAAATTCTTTGAATTCTAATTTTGCCTTTTTGACAGTTTGTTTACTCTTAAAATTTACAATGCCCTTATTAATGTCAATTTTGAAATCATAATATCTTTTGCTACCCCTACAAATGACAATCTTGTTTGTAATCAGATGTTCAAAAGATTTAGTAAAGCTTTTAGAGACGAAATTACAATACAAAACTAAATAATTTCGACTTAGAAGTGAAATTATTTGTTAACCATTGCTATTTAACAAGAAATATTGTCGATGATATTTATGATGATAAATTTTAAAAGGTATATAAGTCTCATATTTCTTTCTTGAAAAATAATATGAGACTCAAAATATAGGCTAATCATATCACGTTGCCTATAACATTTTGACTTCTAAAAACGTATTTTTATGGTATGAGTAACTAAATAGAATGTTAACAACAGAAAATGTGCTAAATTTTGATAAAAATATTGTATTATGACCAAATTTGGTAAATCCATGAAGTATCTATTATTCAAATATGTTATAAAATAAATTTTGTCAAGAGTTATTTGGATCTTTTACCTGTAGAAATTAGCATAAATAACGATTTGCTCAATAATAAACAAATTGTGTCTTAATTTGCACGACTTATCGAGTAATATGCTAAATTCATTTTTATCGATCAATAATCAAATGCCAGTGTATGTTGTTACAAATTTTAAAGGTTTACATAGCAGTAAATGGTGTACAAATATCCTTTCAATTGTTTTATAAGAAAGAACTCAAAAATACTTTGTTCTCCATGTGTTCTACTAAACTTAAGTAAATGCATAATATAGAAATCTATTAGGAAACAATCCAACGTCAAAGAATTTAAAGATCAATTTTTTTTTGTAATAAAACCACAGACAATGTTCTGATAATGATGTTCTATTATTATTGGACACTGACTCTAAATTACAAAAATTGAGATTAGTCAAGAAGAAACAATGATCCTAATATTAAATGTACAATTTGTAAAAAAAATTTCTATGAAAGAGTACTGGATTCGAGAAGAAATAGAGGATTTATCAATAAGAAAAATGACTTGTGAACTTAGTTATAAAGACAGCAACTAATAACATTATTCAACAATTAAATAATTTTAAACTCAAATGCAACCAATAAATAATCAATTAATTTTAATGAGATGTGGACACCAATTGAATTTTGCATTGATAGTTGTTTTGTAAAATACTACATGAAATATAGTAAGATGTTATAGTGACCTATATGGAAAGCAAAATTGATCTTTATAATTAGTAATTATAATGCATTAGTTTACAAATACAAACAAGAGACTTCAGCATGTACAATTTGTTAGAATTGAAAGTTAAACTTTATTTTAATCTTACCTTTATAAACGAAAACATTATGTTTATAATGTTTAATTCTATAAAGTTCGTCAGCTTTGATTAAGTTGTCTAATTAGATTGATAAGTTTTATACGGATGTTAATATTTCATGTCCAAGTTTCCATAGCATAGTCATAACTAAAACCCCATGATATTGTCAGAAACATCAATAATTAATGTCTTGTTTTATTTCAGTATATTTTTATCAGCGCCGTCTATGAAGCATGACAATTAGCAAATGTTCTATTTTCAGCACAATTTTTTGATAAGGATGTCCGCTTTTATAATTTCATTTTAACGTCATTAAACAAATTATGGCAAATAGTTGACTATTAAATCATTAGATATGAGTCAATATCTCTATGCACTATGACATTCGAGTAATCATATCCAATAGTAAGGAATTTTATTACGTGGATCATAATATTTTTTAATTTATGTATTTTTTGTTTTTATTAAATTGTAACTTTGCAATGTTAACAAACCTCTTCTCTCAATCAACAACAATAATGTTGCACTTAATTTCATAGTTACAAGTTTGTTGATAACATCCGTGACATAAATATTCTTATAAACAGTGACCCATATTATTTTTTTGATTAAATATTTTGTCATTTTTTTTATCTGAGAAGTGAACATCACAGCGTCTATTATCTGTGAATTATCAAACATACATTTGTTGAACTATACTTAGAAACTCTTTAAAAAGACAACCAATACAATCATCCGATATTTTTACTTTATCTACAAATGATAAAAATGACTTAATCGCTTTATCGTCAACATTTACAAGATTGATTAATATCAAATGTTGGTACATATATATATAAAATACAAGCTTTATGAATATTTTATCTGTGGCTATGCATTTGGAAGATATTAAGTTTCTATTTTTAATATCGTATCGCTTCTTTCCATTTATTTCCCATAAGAAAAAAGATAAATCATAAGAACCATTCTCACACACCAATTCATAATGAGGAATTAAAAAGATCTCAAACGTGTTATCATAAAAACATTCAAAAATCTTATAAAGTATACACAAGACATAAATTCTACAATCTCTTAAATTTCCAATATTCTCTGCTATCAAGTTTAACAAATGTATAAGGGAAATAACATTGCCACACGATTTATAAGAAAAAAGACCTATAACAGGCAGTAGTTCTGGGATCTCAATAATAAATCTATACAATTTCATTACCTCTACATAAAAGATTAACGTTTTTTGGCTATGTGTAAGATTCTCTATCGCATAACGAATTTCCCATAAACAGGAACTGTAAAATATCTTTGGTTCGAATTCAACAAGAAACCTGTCAACAGTTTCTTGATTAAATTTACTTTCTTTATCAAATGTTAAAAGCATGTTTTGTAGTTTGTAAATAAGATCGACATCATTTTTAGGGTCAAATATACGCCAATATTGAATTTCACTAATTTTGTGTTTATCAAATGTTTCACATGCCTCTTTTAAATTCTTCATTCTTCTAATATGACTAGAAGAATACGAATTTGGAATGTTGTAGTGGATATATACCTCAATGAATGATTTAAATCTATTTAAATAGGATTTAAAATTCATTTTGACCAAATCAGAATTACAAACTTCATATTTAGATACACATTTAAAATACTCATCTGTATTATTAAATCTTACAACAGTTGAATCTTTTCTACAATCGTTTTGAAGTTTAACTTTGTAATCGTTTCCCGCACATTTAAATTCTTTATTTGTTAGAATTCCAGTGCTTTCTTCACTTTCGTAATTTTGATTTTGTATAGCTGGATTGAGTTGTTGCTCATTAAGCAAATCATTTAAACTGTTAAAGTCCATTGAAACCGGTGTCCAATTGTTAAGCTCTTCCTTTAAATTTTCCGAAATGTCATTTTGTTCGAAAAAATAAATGAAGTTCTGATTCATTTTACTTAATGTGGTTATTGGTTTCTCAAATTGATCAACATTGGAGGAGACATCAAGGTTTGGAAAACTTCTATCAAAATGATTAAATTTGCATAATTGATGTTTTAAAGCCTCACAACAACTAGAATATTTATATCTTATTGGATCTTGTTTTTCATAATGTTTTATTGATGATTCGGTTTGGTCCAAACTGTAGTTTATGGTATTAGAAGAAGGTAAACTGTCAAAAGTAAGGTTTTGAGATGAGTAGTTCATATTTTGAACATCATAATTTTATAAATATTTAAATCGATCTCTTCAAGCTTTCTTTTAGATTCTAGACTTACATAAAGATATAAAAAAAGTGTCATCAGATGGTTTGTTATTTTCATGGGTAAACATTTCTTTACTCTGATAAATTTGATCAAAGATTTAAAAAATCACTTTTAAAAACGATTCGATGATTATCTATATAAAAATAAAATAAAGTAAGATGAAGACTTATGATAACGGTAATCCTAGATTATACATCATTTTAAAATTTGGATCGTTTAAGTATTACTTACTTGTGTCTTTTTAAAATGCAGTTTGCAGATAAGCAAGCTTCGAAAAGAATAAATAATTACAACAAATAATTTATATTTACACTTAGTAAAAAAATTGCGTATAACTTGAATATAAATTACTAACATGCAGTGTTGCCTATGTGCTTATTTTATAGTTTTAACAAAATAAAGTTTCTGACTGTTTTAAAAAGAAATAACACGGCTATAAGATGTTTACGGTAAGGAATATTTTTAAAATATACAATTGTGTCAATACTATATTTAACCTAATAAACTTTACATAGTTTTTTAGTTTAATTCTCTCACTCACTAAGTATAAGATATAATTTATAAAGAAACCATCAGTCATGTAAAATTACCGTTTTACAAAAGACTTTAGAATATTAGCAAACATCTATAATATTTAAGTTTTTACATTCTTGTTCTTTTAAAATTATTTACTAATTACAAGATTGCTTTTTAAAAAAGTTTTAGCTATTTGCTACAATTCAAAATATTCATCAAAATGACAGATACAATTATCTGAGTTTAAAACTTTCTGATTTAATTTAATTGAACCGATTAGTTACAATAAAAAAATTAAAAATTCCATATGATGCTAAAAATATTAGAAAATCGCTTTTAATAGAACTTTTCTATAACAGTACGTCTTTATTATAACACCAATTACAAAGAAAATAAAAGTGGTCTTGAATATGTTTCGAGCCTCATTTACAGATTTAAGTATATTGTAGGAGGGATCTGGTATCTAAATTTTTTACTTTCAGTTTTAAAATTCTGATTAACATAAATCAATTAGTTTCTGTTATAGAGATATTTTGATTGTACAAAATGTTGCTAAGGTGTGTATGGTTGATCAACAAGACAAGATATTTTTAATAATTTCTAACAAGTACAGTCTAATAATTTTCTTTTATATTGCTCATAGAAGACAAATCTTGTAATTAAAAATAATATAAACACAATTTAAAGCAACACACTGATTATAATCTAATATTTTTAATGTTTAAACATTGCTGTAACCCTTTTTTAAAAATCTTATCCTTATCATGATCACATAAATGCTTTACTCAAATCATTTAGTTCATATTTATTTTTTATATCATATCAATGAATCGTAAAAATTGATCACAAACACAGCCATGTTTTTCTGATAAAACACTTTTTGTAAAATTTTTAAATTCTTCAAACTCATTATATTCAACATTCATGTATTTTATATAGATCAAGTGCTGGAAAAGATATAATCTGAGAACTACATTGAAATGAACTCGATCCTCCGAAAAGTTATAAATAGGATAAACATCATTGTTCAATGTAGTTTTAATTTTTTTCCTTTGATTATTGTTAAATTCACAACAAAAAAAATATAATTTAGAAATTTCTAAAGAATTTGATTTTTGAAACGTAAATATAGAGATTAAATCTAAATTGTGTTTTGATGAATGGGAAAGCGCTGTTTTTAGTAAAAGCATTACTATTACTTTATTTTCAAGTAAATTGTGTTCGTTTTGCCTCAAGAATAATACAATCAAATGAAAATAAATCGTAAGGTTTTTTTGAAAGAAATTGTGTGGCTGCATATCCTAATACTAATAAGCTGGAAATATTTTGACATATTTGTACATTTTCATAAATTCTTGTAAATGAACATATGGTCTATTTTCAATTTTACTGCATAATAAATTGTAAGTTGCAAAATCATTTTTTTCTATTATAATTATCCTATTATCTAGTTCTAAAGAGAATCTGAGAGCGGTTTTGTAATTGATTTTTTTACAATTCAAAAACCAAATTTTAAGATGATCAAGCATATCGCTGTAATCATAATCTATATCCGGTGTAAATATTTCTTATTTATCTATTTTGTACTCACCTATAGTTTTTATCAATTCATTTATTTTATTTAATCTATGGAAATATGTTTTATGATGTGATTCAGTTACATTTTTCCGTATATAGTTTTGTATATTATCATACAATTCTTTGGTAAAATCGTCTAAATCTTTTGTCATTTTTAGATTGGAAGTTTTTATGTTAAAATCTAAACTATCATTAGTTTCAGGATTGGTTATTTTATCAAGGAATTTGTAGTAATCTTCGAGCTCATCATTGGAAATATAGTTGGTTTCATTAGAAAAATCAGGTACATTAATCATACCTTCATTTAGCAATTTGTACAAAATATCCTGTCCTGTATCTATTTCAATACAAGAAAAATAAAATTTTACATTAATCAATATGAAAGATAGCATTGATAAAGGGTAAACTCATTAATCTCTATTCATACAATGATCAGATTTTTTGGTCGAATAAAATATGTAATTTTAGTAAAGGCACCAGGACCATTCATAATGATAAAATTACTCTTGTAATAATCTTTGGATAAAAATGATTAATCAATTGGGCAGGCATTATACTGATTGTACAAATATTTTAATACCCTTTAGTATACGAACAGTGGCCCGGTTATCATCTAATTTAAAGACTCTATGTACGAATTTTGAGTATGCATAAAACACCTTCATGTAAAAAAAATATTTATAAGATTCTGTTTTTTTCATATTGCTTAATCATAAATCTCTTTGGCTTGTTTTTTCCACAATTGTCTAAAATCTATGCGTCAAAACACGAACTACCCAAAAACTTTTATTTGCTGATTTAAATTGTTTAAACGCATAACCATTGTATTAATAACGTGTGTACAACACACATTGCACATTAAACACATGCTAAAAGATTCTTAAATCCATTTATCTTCTTATAAAACTCATTTCAATGTTCTCATTTTGTACAGTCAGTTGTGTCGAGTGTAAACAAACACTTAATTTTCTTTGAGTTCAACATTCTCGAAATACCTCTTAAATTTCTAATTTTTCCTTGATCCTTCATTTTGTCTAAGAGTTCTTGCTATGTATGTCTTCTGATAATGTCCCTGCATGCCATGCTTTTGTTTAAGAATAGCTATAATTTAATGTGGTAATTAAGACCCATTGGTGGCTTGTAGCGTGCGGATTGATTATTGACATGGAACTAGAGTTCTCTGACGTCCGTAAATAATATGAAGTAAATTTGGTATTCAGTTTCTTGCGGAAAAAAAAATTATATATTTTACAAGAAAGACTTGACTTTTTTATGTCACAACAACTTTACTTCTGTCTCGACTAATTATTTTAAAGCAACAGATTACAAATCATTTTTCTTAAATTACTTTTCTTTTCAATAATATGTTTTTTTCATAGTCATATAATGATGATATGTAAGTGTTAGATCTTTTATCTAAGAGATAAAATTTTTTTAATTAGTTATAAAAACGATTATTGTTTCTAAAAAATCAGCAAATTATTTATCTAACGTAAAGATGCTTTGGTGTCAATAAAAATCAAATAAATTATCGAAATTAGACGAATATTGTACTACCTCAGACATAAATCTTAAGGTAACACATATATACTTTTAAGAGAAGTTTCAGAAAAGTTTGTACCCAATTTTGGTAGCTAACAAATACGTTTTACGGCAAAACAATTATGGCATTTATTGAGATTAATTTAACAACTAAATCGTTTGCCTTTTATGTCTTTTTCAATTAAGCTTTTATAATGAATTGAAAATTTATTTTTGTTATTTGTGATTCATTGATATCATAAGATAAAGTCTAATATTGTTGTTTAATAAATTTTATAAATTGATACATTTTAGCCCAAAGGAGAAAAAATTAACAATGACATTTTACTTGTAATCTTTTATGTAAACTTTGATACCTGCAGTAACTTATAAAACAAAAATGTGAAAGGTAGTTTTTAAGAACAAACAAATGGTGACATTGAAAGAGAATTTGATACGAATAAATTTTATGTTGAGACAGAAATATTTTTTGTAAATATATAAAGAAAAAGTTATATAAAGTAATTAAAAAATACGTAGAATGATTAAGAAAAAGATTTCTTATTTAGAACATAAATGACAGGCAACCATATAATTAAAATCTTATGTGTATCATATTTAAATCTTTAGTTGTTCGTAACAAGAATACAAATCATATTTTAGAATGTCGTCATTTACATTTTCTTTCATTATGCCACATGTCTAAAAAAGAAACTCAAAATAATAAAAAATCATTAAACAGTTTTAAATCTGTAAATGTATTTTTGTACATTATAAAAATCTATTGGGACATCTGAGGTAAAATGTTTATCTGCATTACGACCATTATTATTCCTTTTCATAATTTTTTTCTATTTGAATGCTCCTAAATGATTTAAGAGCTGATATGAAACGTCTTAGTGATTGTGTCTCAATCTTGTTTAATATTAGTGATGTCGAATGTTTCACATCAGATACACTAAGAACAGCCACTTTCAACAATGCTTATATTCTTTTGAATTAGTCTGATATGTCGCACACTACAAACTCGTTTTGTTTTAGACAAATCAATCAACGATTGTTTGTTATTACATCAGCTGTTGCTCAGATGCCATAACAACTTTTTAATAAAACTGTTTATCAGAGAACAAATACATGCAGTGTTTTTTAAAATGTAAATTCTTACTATAATTGATAAAAATAATATCAAATGTGATGAATCTAGAGGTTAAAAAATACATGACAGACCGAAAACGTTATTTACAAATGATAAAGAACCAATAAGTATTTTTTTGTGCGTTATAAACAGATTAGAAATTTCAGAGTGGTTTATGTTTATTCATTTTGATCAAATTGATTTAAAAAAATCAATACTTCGCTCAATGTCACAGAAACTTATTTTGTTTGATGCATTTAAAAATGGATATAAAATTTGTTAAAACAATAAATTAAATTGTACATCATATGTCGAGAATACAATTAAACAAATTCCTTACATATTTGCGGATTGCATATTGTAGTTTACATAATTATTTTTTAAGACTTTTCAAACAATTCAAGTAACTGATCAACAACTATTAATAATGTTTTATAAATTATTCGTATCTGAAACAACAAAACAATGACTAACTCTAGTTCAAATATCAAGGGGTTATAGATCTTTTGTTTATTTTGTTTCAGATTCAACTGTAAATTTGAAAAATAAAGTAAACAAACATGTTGGTAACATATTTAATAAGATTACTTCTATTAGGAAATGTGTTAAGTGAGACAACAATTGTTCAAGAAAAAGACTTAGGTGTAACTGAAGAACCATCGAATATTATCTTATACGATCCAAGCAAAGTTAATGATTACGTGGGTGCTTTAGGTGCAACAAAAGTTGATAACGGTCTGAGGCTAAGACAGTCAAATGATAAAGGCGGCTTAGTGTTGTTCCTCCAAGATAATACTTACGAAGAGTGGAGTTTTACATACACTATTTCTGACTTTGACTTACACTTCCCAGAACAAGCAGGCGTTTATTTGTGGTACACTAAGTATGACCAAGACATGGGAACGTACAGAGAAGGAGATGGGCATTTTGATGGTCTAATGGCGGGTATTGAGTTCAAAGGAATGTCGCCTGAAATAGTGTATGCAATGAACAATGGAGAGAATCTAAATGAATTTGAAGATCATACTATCCACAGAGATTCTTTTGATCCATCAAGGCTGAAAGAGGTCAAATAACTAACAGTAAAAGTGATTCTTACAAACAAGAATTTCAAAGTTGAGTTGTACAATCATGATAAATTACTTTATGATAGTTTCAGATATATTGATGATCATCCTTTTAAGAATTTAGGAGTCGACAAACGATTTTCCATTACTTCGTTCTACTCGAATACATCAGCAGAGAAAGCTTTCATTCTGAAACGAGCCCAACTTTACAAGAGAACAGAAAGTGAGGAATATGATGCTGAGAGGGTTCATGCGATACACAAGGCATCTCTTCCTATTTACGAACACGAAATCCACCACCCAAACAAAGAACTCAGAATATTCATAGCTCAGTTTACTCACTTTATTCAGTACGCAAAAGGGGTCTTAGGAAATGTTGAGGCACCCTTGATCACAACAAAAGCCAAAGAAATAATTGACAAAATTGATGAGACCAACAGTGAGAGCTTTAGACAGACAATTTCGAGCAAAATTAATGACATCGAACTCAGAATCCAACAAGTTGATAAAAACATTAAGGATCTTCTTCACTACATAAGAGAAGTTGATCATGGTACAAAAATAAGTACTACATCTTACTTAGTATTAGTATTTGGTTTGTTCTTAACACTTGTTTTCGGAATTAAAGAGTATCAAAGGTATCTTATTACGAAAAAAAATCTTTAATAAATAGGATTAGTTAAAACAATTGTACTGTAGTAGTTTGCATGGTTATATTCTTATTTTAATTACTGTTACATAATGTTGATTTTATTCATCTAAAATTGCAATGTCCAGGCATAATTTTTTCTATCAAGAACAGAAAGACCAAACTCCTGGTAATCCAATTTGCTAATATGAAATAATTTAGAAGTTCCAATATTAGAATACACAACACCACCAGAAAAAGTGTGAAATCTACTCTTCCTCAAGTAAATTCGAGTCTTATAATTTTTAAACAAGTTATTTAAGATCTTCTCAACCTCAAATCCTATGAATGGAATACAAGAACCAGATCCAGCAATGACAACATTACTAAGTAGTAAATCTTTCTTGTCCTCAGTAAGAAGATTTACAACATCCTTAACCATCTCTAGATCTTTTAGAAGTTCAGAATGCGAAGTTTTAAAAATTTCTTCAAGTGACGAGTCTCCTTCACGCAAACGAGAAGTTTTAAAAATTTTAAAATCTGCGTAAAACTCTTCTTTGGCCATTCTTCCGTACTCTAAGTCCATAAAAACTGTTGATTCTTCAGGTGTACGTACAAATTTTTTGGTTAAAGACAAGCACCCAACATTCACCATTTTTTTGTTTGTGATAATTCCGTCTATAACAGTACAGATTTGTATAGATCCACCATTAATGGACAAAACTAGAGCGTTATGTCTTCCATAAGAAAAAGCATCAAGCAATCCACTTTTCATAAACAATACCGAATTACAAAGATTTTCTTCCATAACAAATTTTAAAATTTGATTTCTTGTCTCCAAGGGCTCAAAAGTGTTTTCAGCCACAAACAGATACGAAGTGTCTTCTGGAATGTTGTCTTTTAAAATATTTAAATAACTCGGAAGATCAACAATTGTGCTATTTTGAACAGGAGAAGTGTATTTATTTTTGATAATAGCAGATGAACCAAAACGAGTAGGAGTGACGTTATCCGAGTATCCAACCTTAAAAGTTATTGTGCCGATGTCGACGACTATTGTGCTGGAGTCATTAGCCACAAACATTAAATATGGGTTATTGAAAAAAAACGAAGTGAAAATTTTCTTTATTACGTTTGTACGTTGAATAAAGCATAGTTAGCCATTTTAGATTAGACAAAAGTAATGATAAAAATCTAAGGGATGTCTTTAAAAAGTTTTTTAAACCTAAATTGAAGAGTAATTAGCAGCGTTATATCCGATCTGTTTATAATTAGAAAAGAATTACTTAAATAGTTTAAACAAAATTTTAAAGACTTTTGCCATAATAAAATTTTTATTGCTCCTAAGCCAATGTTTTCGTCAATCAATTTAATGCCTAATATTTAGTTAACTTTTATAAACCTTTCAAAAGATACTCAAATAATTTTTTAAACTTGCAAGGTGTAGTAAGTTCCATTTATTACATAATTTCAACAATTATAAAAGGAGACAATTCGTTACTAAGGCATCAATAGATCTACTTGACAGCTTCGTGCTGAAATAAATCTTTGAATTATTTTCTAAGGATTGCTTGAGCATATTCCTTAACATAATCAATAATTCTAAATGTTCATCTGGAAGCCTCGAAAATATTGTTGCATAAGAATTTCCAATTTCATTCAGAGATTTTACTTGTAATCTTAAAATAATCTCAGCTACGTATCCGAATAAATCATCATTGGAACATTTTATTGCAAATATACTAAAATACTTCATATTGTTATCATAGCTGCAAGTTGTTTAATGAAAAGTTAACAAAACTTTTTTTTATATCTAGTTTAAAAATGATGTTACTAAGTACCGTTCTAACTGTAAGAGATAAATGCTGTCATGACTTACATTTCTTCTCTGTAATAATGCATGTACATGATTAAAGAGCGTTAAGTTGATTATAACGCTAATATAATTTATTATCAGAGTTCGAATTTCTACATTCAACTTTCTAGGTGCAAATATGTGCGGTTTGAGGATGATACGTAGTGTCTGACCAATAAGTGCCCGCATTAAAAAAAAGGAGAAAAAATTAGAAAAAAGAAAAAAAGTATATAAAAATGACATTAATTATTTATTCTAAAAAGTAGTAAAATATAATTCATACGCTTGTCTTTGGGAAATTGATGCGTCCATATAAACTGTAACAAATACTTGTAATGTTCTTCTTGCCTAATTCCTTGTCTTGAACGCGCTTCTTTTTTGAATAAAGACCAAAAACCTTCAATCTTCTGAGTGTGAACATCTGGATCATTCGGCTCCACAAAGTTGAGAGAATAATTCACAGTTATATGCTCAAAATCTGTGATTTGAAGTAATGTAGAGCTATATGCTCTCCATTCATCCGTGATCACAATCGTGTCAGGCAATACATTGTCCCGTATTACCTAAAGTAAAGTAGCAGTATTTCTACTTGATACAGGAACGAGAAAGGCTTTTTTAGAGCCTCTTTCTACTCCTCTTACATACTACTGGCCAGTAGTATGATTACCTCGATTGTACTTGGCACGTAAGAATAGACTCTCGTCAATTTTCACAACTTTTGGGATGCCGAACTCATCACAACCTCCCAACCTCTGACTATTACTAATCACTTCCTCGATTATGCGATCACGACACAAAAAACCGTAGGCACTAGTAATTTTTCTGTCAATTTTAAGACCATCAGCAATCTCGAGGAAGGGTTCCCGTTTGACGTACTTGCTGATTAATTTAATAATCTTCCAGAAGCACAGCCTAGAATGTTCGAAGACGGAGTCTGTTCTGATAGATTTGGAAGCTGAGCATGGTTTTGTACTGTTCCAAATAAACTTATCAGCTCCCTTCTCCCTTTTTACCAATCTCATTGGTCTATTGGACTCACAGGTCGAGCAAAGCATGGTATTTTTTATTAATGAGCTGCGCGCCAGGAATATGCACGCAGACTCGGGATTGTTAAATGTGTCTCTGAAGAAGATATCATCAAATTTAATGTCTTGAAATGTTTTGACAGTGTAAATTTCCTCGGACTCAACAATTTTTGTCCTTGATATTCTTGGCATGTTTTTTGTAAGGGGGGTGATTTAAAAATTTTCAATGCGGGCACTTATTGGTCAGACACCAAAATTAATACCAAGCTAATAAAGAAAATCGATTAGTTAAAAAAAATTCAAAGTTTACAAATCAATAACTTTGTATAATTAGGCGTAAATCGAAGAGCCTTTTGTATACGACCATTTCAAAGTTGGATTTAAAGTTGTGCTACATAATATAAAGATATTAAATATTACACAATTGAAGAACAACATTTTACAGAATTTAAATAGCAGTGTTAACCTAAATTTGATAATCAATTTTACGTTTTAAGATAAAAATTTGCTTATGAGCAAAAAAAATGATTAAGAACGTGGTGATTTAAGCAAATAAGAAATTAAAATATTAAGAAATGAATAACTATAAATGTGCTGTTTATTCAAAATAAATGCGAATACTTCATGAATTCATCATAATCCGTAAAAACATGTATTTTACCATTATAAATCCCTAAAATCTTATCAAAGTCACTCAACAACGAGTGTTTATGTATTATAGTTATGACTGTTTTAGAACTCATTAATTTAAAAATTTGAGAAATGACTTGTATTTCCGATTGAGGGTCTAAATTAGCTGTAGGTTCATCCATAATAAAAATATCGCCATCTTTTATAAGTCCTCTCATAAATGAAATCTTTTGTTGTTGTCCGCCACTCAAGAATTTCCCATTTTCTCCTACGTCAGTGTCATAACCGTTGGGTAAATTGCTAAGCAATTCATGATATCCATATTTTGCACATGTTTCTTCTATAATATTTTGTGGTACTGAATAATCGTGATATCTAAGATTGTCTAAAACAGATCCACTAATTATACCAGGTTTTTGAGGAACATAAGAAATTTTTGATCTTTGGTCAAATTTATAAATACTTTTCATATTCCGACCATCGACCAATATAACCCCTTCATATTCTTTAAATCTTAAAATTATGTCTAAAAGTGTAGATTTTCCTGTGCCATTCTTACCGACCAATGCTATCTTCTCTCCTCTATTTATTGTAAAATTTGCCTCACTAAAAAGTACTTTATGGTTTGCTTTTACCAACAAATTTCTAAAAATAATTTTATCATTAAAAACGAAAGCCTTTTCAGGGTCAAGAGATGTTTCCAAATTTTCACTTTTATCAAAATCATCAATAACAACAGTTTTTTCGGAAATGCATCTACTCGAAGTTAATGGCACATTTTTATTTATATCAAAGCCTATTCTCACTTTATTATCGTTAAACATAACAAGTTGATCTGTTTCGTGTTCCAAACATTTAATGTTTAAAAAAGAATCTCTATTATTTATTTTATTGTCTGTGTAATTGTAATATAGAAGAGTGTTATCTATATCACGAAGGAATTTATCATAATCACTAGAATCCAAATCCACTGAATATTGTCCAATCCTAACTAAATCTACTCTAAGACTGTTCAATTTAGCTTTCAACATACAAAAAATTCCATTGTATGCCACAAATTCTTCACCAGTAGACACAGTAGAGATAATATTGTATTTCATAATTATATAGTAAAGTATACCAGATGGTAAAACCATGACAATTCGACTAGAGTACGCTGATATTGCGGATAAGAAATTAGATCTGTTTCCGTAATAGGTCATTTGTAACAAATTTTTGTCCATTGTATTCACATCTTCAACTTCTCTATTGTATGATTTAATAATATCAAAGTTAGTGAGAATGTTATATCTATCTGCTGAAACTTTTGCATGTGCTGCATTGTATCTAATCTTCACCATATTTCTCCTTTTAATCAAAAAAGACGTAACTGCCACAAAGAGAACCAAAGTAAATATCGTATACAAGAACATTACGAGACCAAATTTTGAGAAAACGATATATGAACTGTATAGAACAAATATGCCATGATACATACCCTTCTCAAAAACAGATTCGACTATTCTATATATGTTATTTGCTCTTCGATATATTACATCTTTAATCTGACCTGAACTCATCCTATTGTATGTATGTTTGTCTATATTCATTGTCTTAATAAGATAATAAATGATAAGAGTTCTGTATAGTTTCATATTGTAATAAATAAATGCACTGCTTATCAACTGTAAAGTTAAGTAGGACGAGGTACTGTAAAACAAATAATATAGTGCCTGTCTTGAAAATATAGACCTGTCAGCTTCACTAATTCCTTCTTGATTTCCGACTCCTCTCAGTATTTCGACATAAGTAAGAATTATGTTTATCTCGCCAACAACGATTAATGAAAAAAACAATGGTGTTATAATTATAAGAGTCTTAAATATCGGATATTCTTTCATAAAATTGAAAAAAAGCCGATATTTTGAAATTAAGTTTTTTTCGTAAATTTTCATTAAGGGGAAAATTTATACATTCTAGAAGAATAATTTTTCAACAATCAAAAAGCACCAAAATTAAAAAATCATTTGTCAGTTAAAATAGTATTATTTGTGGGTTTATTTACCAATTAAACTTGAAAGAAACATAATTAATTTCGTTATTGTGTTCTAGATTTTTTAATTTGTCATTAAAAATAAACAAAACAAATGTTTAATCAAATTTAATCAAAAAGTATTATTGGTGTTTTTGATGTCTGTTTTGATTTTAAGTAATATGCTGGCTCAAAGATTATGTTGTTTTTATTTAAAGAACTATTATTGGACATATAATTAAATTTTAAAATATTAAAAATGTACAAATTAGAAAATAATAAAAAATTTATGCTGATATTAAACTTTAAAATTTATTCTTTAATGATCTATTATAGGTAAATTTCCATAGAGTATGTTGTCTTCTAAAATTGACCCATCCGGTATATTAATAGTGCTATTCTCGTCTGCAATGATTATAACTGTTCCTTTAAAAGTCACATTTTTACCAAAAGTCACATTTCCGCTAACTGTCAAATTATCTAACTCCAGTAAATCGGGAATGCCCTTAAAACTCTTTTCGTAGCTATCAATCTTTTTAAAATTCGATCCGAGTAATTTTATCGTAGGAACTGTTGCTGGTACCCGTTGTGGGTTCAATAAAAGTGCACCATTTTTTTCAACAAATAGATTAGATTCAACTAAGAATAAATCTGAACACGATTTGACCGGAAGGAATCTCGATCTTGGTACTACGACACCACAAGATTTATCAAAGAATCGTATAGCAGAACCTATTGCCGTTTCAAGTTGGATCACACTCTCGTCTTTAACTGTCTTCTTATTTTCAATTATGTCTAAATCGAATGTACCATAGAAAAGTTTCTCTTTAAGAGCTCTTAAGTTGATCCAAGCAGAATTAGTGTTAAATATTTTAAATTTTCTAACGCTCGTAAATTCGGATTTTTTGCTTGAAGGAACTTGAGCTATCTCTAACAGTCTTAAGGATCCCTCATATTCTATTAATGTCCCACCTTTGATATCCGCCCTGGTTTTGTCAGTCACTTCCATAAGAAATTCGAGTTGTTGTTCATGAAAATACTCAAGTAATTTTAAATCTATTGTCGCAGCTAAATTGTCAATATTCGAAACGAAGAGATACTCTTTGCCTTCATTTAATAATTTGTCTAACATACCGCTCTGTTGAAGTGAATAAAAAACGTCACCATGTCCTGGAGGATAGTAAGAACAAGGCGCTTCTGTATCAGAAAGAGGTAGTAGTGTATCAGTAGATATTCTTGGGTATTTGCTTTGATTGAATGTCAAAATGTTTTCATGCCTAAATATTAAGTTAGAAGTCATGCTTTCCGTATTAAATGAATTCATTAAAACCAATGGCACTTCCACATTATATCCTTTCTTGATAAATTTAAGTTGCTTAGCCACTAAATCAATAAAGTTCTTACCATCACGTACTGATATCGCACTTTTTGGGCCTACACATCCCATCGTGGTGCCAAGGCCTCCATTTAATTTCAATACAGCTAATTTATTTAAAAGATTATGGGCATTGGCCGTATGATGATCTATATCATTGTAATTAACGAGTCTATCTTTGGGTGTCCCAATGTTTTCCCATTTAATTTTATTCTGTTTAGTTCTTAGATATCTGGTGTAGATTTTATAAAATTCATCTAATTCCTTGGGATCTTTATACTTGTTTTTTAATTTATCAAGTTTATTTTTCATTTCACTGATTAAAATCGAGGTGCAATTATCATCGATTTCTCTTGAATATTCCACATTTTCATTCTCGTCCATAATGGCATTGCGTTTTTTCTACTTAAATACTTTTCTATTAAAATCGATTGGCCAACTTCAGATTGAAAAGGAGAAAAGGAGCATTTCGTCGTTATCAAGTTGATTAATTGGTTTAATGTGACATTTACGTAATAGAGTTATACTCTTCGGTTTTGTATAAGAAGATGACACAAAAGGTTTTGTAATAAATCAATGAATAAAAATTAACATCGACCAATTAAAAAAAATGATTTAAAAATCTGTATTAAATTTAATCACTACCTTTTAAAATCCCGTTAAAATGCATCTATACTACGTCTCAAGACATTATCATATATTTTTTGACTGATTTTTCTTTTATATTGATTATCTTTGTACCCTTCATGGATTGTATAATTTCGCCAAAAAATGCTTTGTTGCTTGACAAGCTTATGAATTCAATTAAATCTAACGAGTTAATTATAGATTCAAACAATAAACTTCTCTTACAAATGGTATCAGATGATAAAACAAAATGCTGTAACATCAGTCTTGATAATGATTTTTTTATTTCAGTCAGTTTAAAAAATAAATTGGTGGTCATTAATAAACCAAAATTTTATATGAACAAAATGAAAGTTCTAAAAGTCTTTACATACGACAATATGTTAGTTTTCGATTATGAATTCGAGGATTATGTTTATCGTCATAGATTTTTTGCACATAAAACGAATATTTTTACAATTAATTTCACACCTTTAAAAGTGACCAATGTTGATATAAATTTATTTCTCGAAGTTCTGAAACAAGTGAAAAATGGTGATTCGAAATTTGTTTTCGATGAAGAATTTGCTTATATTCAAAATGGAGAAAATACTATTAAATTTAAATGTAATAATTTTAACAATGTGTCTTTTGAATTATGCCCAACAATATTTAGAATGATTTTAGGTTCTTGCAAAATGTTTAACGAGGCGATTCTGTGTTGGGAAAATGAAGGTTGTCCAATAAATCTCATATTTAGATCTGCTAATATCCAAGCATCTTATTTCTGTGCTGTTTAGAAAATAGATTGGGAAGTTGATTGTTGTTGTGGTGTTTGGTTTATTTATAAATCTTTTTATAAAAATTTGTTTTCTGTTAACCCTTGTAAATAAATGTTAAGAGCAACTTGTTTTATAATTTAGTTGTGTCAGTCATTTATGACATTTTTAAATAATTTTTTATAGATATAAAGGCGTTTGTTAAGACATTTATTGTTTGTTTTTCTCATAAATCATATGAACCATCTTAAAATTCTTTTTGGCAGCGTTCTCTATAAAATATTTCATTTTATTTCTTTTGATAGCGTAAAGGACTTTATTGAGTAAAGGAAGTGCAAATCGTGGATTACCATCTTCATCCAAGAATTTGAAACAGTCGTCATCACATTCTCCACATTCTAAGATTAAAATATCAATTATATTATCTGTTGCAATTGTATTTGTGTAATCATTTAGTAAAATATAATTAAAGTCTTTAAATTCATAAGCTTGGAAGTAAATCATAGTATAATCATCTATAATTAGACCGATCGGTTGTACTAATTCTAATTCACAGACTTTTCTCATGTAAAAAGGACCAGATTCTCGTTTACAAGAGTGAGAAAAATCATATTCAAGACCAGGAAACTGAAGAATAGATGACTCGTCAAATGACAACACAAAATCAATATAACCAATATTATCAGGAATTTTAGAGGTTAAACTCGATGTACTGGAAATATTTGACGTGTGTATAATAGATTTATGATTAATCCATCCTGTAAAAGCTCTTCTGCCATTTGATTTGCAATAACCAACCTCATGCCAAGAAATATCTGAAACTTCAAAAATGACCAGTCTATTCTTTTTTACTTCTAATCTCTTGATTTCTTTATCGCAAGAATTATTATACAAAATGAGAGAACCAGAAGGATAATCTTCTAAATAATAAGTAAAAGCATACTTCCTATTATCGACTCTGTCGTCGTGGCACAATAAATAGTCTCCTTTTCTATAATATGAAGCAAATATTGTGTAAAAAAAATCTGTTGTATCAAAAAATTGGTTAAATATTTTTTCTAAATTATTAATAAAAAAGTCCAATTCCTTACATTTAGCCATTTCCTCGGTCTGTAGAAACTTATACAAGTCCGTATATTTCAAAAAATATTCCGGATTTCCATGGATTTGTCGAATCTTATCATAATCTTCTTCATTTAGAAATGAATCGTAAACAAAGTGTTTAAAATTTTTTTCCATGTAAAGGGAAATGAAAAATTAATATTTTTAATGTGCTGTCAATAAATTGAATTTGTGAGTATTACTTTACTAGTAAAATAAAGATTATAAAAACTGTTTCAAAATATCGATAAAAATGTAATTACAATCGATCTGTTATCTAATATCAATATTATTTTTTTCGGTTCATAATTACAAACACGCGGTTGATAAATCAAATCGAGGGTTTAAGGTTGATGAATATTCCTGATCCAACAATCAAGATTAAGCATTTAAATTATGTGTTTTGCAACAAAACTTCATTAATGTCAAAAAAAATTATTAAGTTTAACGATACCAGCATTTTTTGATATTTATTGGGAAGATGATCTCAAGTGAATTCTTTAATAAATAGATGACAATTCTTCGTTAAAAAAACTTTTGCTTATGAATGTCGATATTGCAATTGATAAATTAAAGTAAACAAAAGAAAAATTAATTATTCTTTTACAAAAAGTTTAAAAAATGATTTGCAAAAGTTAAACTTCCAAACAATAACAAATACAATTTTATATAATCCATAATTGAAATTTTAAATATAATTTTTCAAAAAAGCGATCCGTCATGTCTACGTCATCAATTTCAAAGTTAAAGTAAATACCACTATAAATAATTATTAAGAATATTGCTAAAAAGAGAATTTTAAATTTTGCTTTTTAGAAATTAAATTGACCTTTTTTGTTCTATTTTATTTTTTTGTTCGGTTAATTAAAAATTTTATTATTTAAAAAAAAATCTTTAATCCTTAATGAACGAAGGTACACTAACAGCTTTAGAAGAAAATGAAGAAGGCGGATTTACCGAAAAAGTAACTGCAAACGATACAGCAGATATAGGAGAAAGTTTAAGTATGATTAGCTTTAAATCCCAAAGTTCAGAAGAAGTTGTACATGCAAAACAAGAGACTACTTTTTTTGCTAAATTCATGAAATATCACAAAGTTTACAACATCTTTGTTCTAGCTTTATCCTCAATCTCTTTTGGCTATGGTTTGTCTTCTTATGACATCATGAGAAATGTGATGTCTCCTGAAAATGATGGACTTGATCAAAATGTTTTTAATTTTTTAACTACATTTGCCATAAGTAATATCTTTCTTGGTGGATTAATAGCCAATTTCTTAGTAAGAGCGTTTCCTAGAATTAAACGTAAGCATTTATTGATGTTTTCTTCTTTTGCAAATTGCCTTGCCTACTCTTTGCAATATATGATTCCGCGTATCATAACAGTTGCAATTACAAGAATAATTATAGGAATAGCCTCGGGTATAGTTTGCGCAGTAGTTCCGGATTTTTTAAAAGATAACGCACCAAAAAAATTAAGTGGGTTCATTCCTAGTATCCATGCTATAGGTATTTCTCTTGGGATTATGGTCGGAGGATTATTTGGAACAATGAACGATCTTGATAAGTGGCACATTCCAATGTATATTGCTTCATTTTATTTTTTATTAAATGCACTTTTGATATTCTTCATGAAAGACAAGGAGAAAGAACAAGAGGAACTTATCGAACATGTTGGCGTATTTCCTATGTTTAGAATGAAAGAAGCAAGGAAGTCTCTTTTAACTTGTACTCTATTTCATTTAGCTCAACATCTAAGTGGAACAGATTTCGTGGCTATGTTTTCGGCAAAAGTAATGGGCCACCTGCCCAACTACTCAGTTATTTATATTACTAGTATGGCATGCGCAATACCAGTTGGTTTGGTTAGCAGTTTTCTTCTTGATAAAGTTGGAAGAAAGACAATGATGTTCATTAGTTGTAGTTTTTTATTAGTCGTTACTGTTTTAATGGGTTGTGTTGATTGGTATAAGGTTTTAGTGTATTTTTTTGTTATTTCTTACAATTTAGGCGTATCTAGTGTTCCTTGGATTCTTCCGACTGAAATCTTTCCAAAAGACTGTTTTAAAACTGGAAATATGATTGGTATTACTGTAAACTGGTTGTCTGGTTATGTATTAGCAATTTGCGCAGGCCTTATTTATGAAGCTTTTGGGGATTATTTGTGGTACTTCTTTTCAGCTTCAATGTTATCTGTGTCCCTTTACACTGTTTTTCACTTGAAAGAGACGAAAGATATTAGTGTGCCTCAATTCCAATAAAAAATTAAGGTAGTTAATTTACATGTATTGTACTTAAGTCTTTATCATTACAATGCCTTAAATTAGGCTCTAAAATGTATTCTCTATTATTTTTAAGACTTTTTTCACGTTTTCGTCTGTTTTTATTTCTTATCATTTTGCAAATCCAATAAATTATTAGTATTATTACTATCAAAGTGATAAGAGGCACAACATAATTAATATAAATTGAGTAAAAATTTGTTGAGGAAGTACGACTATTATTTTTAGAAGGAATTCTAAATACAAGATGAGTATTATTCTTGAAATGTAAATTATTATCTAAAAATCGCCATACTTCTGAGAATGTTGATTTTGGATGTTTTTCTAAGAACATAAGAATAGCACTCGCAACATTTGCTGCTGAGAAACTTGAACCTTTGATCGTATTTTTATAATTTAACTCTTCACCTAGTGCAAATAATCTCACACAACTTCCATAATTCGAAAATTGTGAAATATTGGCGTATTTATTTAGAGAACCAATAGTAAGAGAAGACTTGGCTGATCCTGGTGAGTAATAACAACTGTTGTCATGTTTATTTCCAGCAGGAGAAATCACAATGATTCCTTTAGAACTTAACCTATCTACAACTTCATTTAGAATTACAGAATAAGGTCCAGAAACACCAAATAATAGAACGGTTGGTCGTCCATCAATACTTATTTGCTCTAATTGTTTTAGTATTTCTGATAATCTTATTCTTCCATTGCAATCCACGCCATCTAAAACGAAAACTTCAGCATCTCTAGAGTAGCCTTTTTCAGAATTTTTAATTAAACTAACAATTGTATTCCCATGATTATTACAGGATTTCGTTTTGTTACTTATATTAAACACGTTTTCTTTTGCATCTACAGTTGTATCAAGCAGATATAAACGTGTTCCTTTTCCTGTGTAATTATAACTGTAGGATCCAAAAAGATATCTAAAAAGTTTATCGATAAATAATAGCCTAAACAGAATATTATCATAGAAATAATTATTAAAAATAGTATTTAAATAATTATTAATTAAGAATAAATGCCTAGAAATCGGATATTGCGTAGCAGAAGTTGTGTATATATTGTCTTCTACTATCATTCCTTCTTTGATTTCATTTCTTAATTCATCAACAATCGAACTGTCATCGACACAAAAAGAAAATGCATTTAAATTTCTAGTATATGAATGTCTTGTAAGAACATTTTTAGATTCTAAAAGCGTTTTTATCGATGAGGAATCTGTTGTAGCTTTTACAATAAAACACTTTTTATTATCTGTTTTCGGTTCTACAACAACTATTTGCTGAGGAGGTTGTTTAGTAGGCTGATTAAATTCAGTTGGTTGAGGTTTGTCAACACATGGATTAACTTCAATGTCTTTATCGTTCTTCTCATTTATATTTTGATTGGGTATATTTATTTTATCAGAGCATTCTGTTTTTATTTCTTCTTCTTTTTCTATTATAGTAGTAGTCGTTATTACTTTTACTATCACATTTTCAACATTGCCATCTTGTTGGTTAGTTATAATTTCGTCTTCTTGTTTAGATGATTCTAATGAATTCGAACAATTAATAATTTTCAGAATAAAGATAAGAACTACAAACAGCATTTAATCTTCACCTATTCATTAATTTTAAGTTAAGAAAATTTAAAACATTTCTGATACAGATTTAAGACAAGTTTAAGATTTAATTTACATGATTATGAGCAAAAAATAAACCGCAAAAACTGTTTTAAATTAATCAAATATATATTTTAATAAATAAATTTGCTTAGTACGTATTAATAAATTATCTTTTCGATCATACGTTTCTTTAAAATTTATAATTTGACATATCATTTTTCTTTGTTAGTTTTTAAATATTTACTGGGTTTACCCCCAAAAATGTACTTCCCTCAAATTTCAAAAGATCTTGAAATGCCCGCCTTTATTGATGGCGAAATCAAAAAAATCAAATTAAGCGATTTTAAAGGCAAAAAAAACGTAGTACTGATTTTTTATCCTTTAGATTTCACTTTTGTATGCCCAACAGAAATTAATGCTATCAGTGATGTTTATCTTGAATTTGAAAAGAAAGATTCTATAATTCTTTTTATATCAAAAGATTCAGTTTATTCTCACAAGGCTTGGGCTTCTACTCCAAGAGACAAGAATGGAATTGAAGGATGTAAATTTCCTTTAGTTTCAGACACTGGAGCAAGATTAAGTGATTCAATTGGTCTTTATGATGAAGAATTTGATATTACGAAAAGAGCTACTGTGATTTTAGACAAGGAACTTAATATGTACTACTACTGCCTTCATCACGATAAAATTGGCAGGTGTGTCGATGAAATTTTAAGAATTGTCGATGCAATGGAACATGTGATAAAATATGGAGATACTTGTGCTATGAATTGGAGAAAGAAAAAGGATTAAATGATTAGTTTTAGTTTATTATTTTGTTTTATAGTTTGTAATAAAAATAATTTTCTCTTCTCTTTAAAATTTTTTTGACCGTTATTTTTTTTTTCTTTAAATTTTAAAATTTTTTACCCCCAAATGAGTTGTAGAAAATTCAATGCACCAAGACATGGATCATTAGCTTTTGGACCAAGAAAGAGATCAAAGACTATTAAACCATCTATTAGAGCTTTCCCAAAGGATGTTAAAGAAGAAAAGATTCATCTTACAGCTTTTATTGGATATAAGGCAGGAATGACGCACGTTGTTAGGTCTAAGATTATTCAAACCAAGAATAAACAACTTTCTAAAGAGATTATGGATGCAGTTACTCTTATTGAGACACCACCAATGGTCATTTATGGTGTAACAGGTTATGAAATTACAGGTAAAGGTCTTAATAGAATAGCCACTGTTCTTGCTCCTCATATCGATGAATCTGTTCGTAGAAGAGAATTTGGAAAGCGTTGGGAACAATTATCTGCTAATATTAAGGAATACAACAAGGAGAAAGCTGAGAAAGATCTTGAAGAAATTAGAAAGAGAGCTTCTGTTGTTAGAATTCTTGCTCATACCCAACCTACTAAAATCCCTGCTTTACATTTGAAGAAATCTCATATTTCTGAAATCCAAGTTAACGGAGGAACAATTAACGAGAAGGTCGACTGGGCTCTCGATAAATTTGAGAAAGAAGTTACTATTGATGAAGTTTTTGAAGTAAATGAGAATCTTGACACTATTGGAGTAACAAAAGGAAAGGGTTTTCAAGGTGTAGTCAAAAGGTTTGGAGTAACTATTCAACCAAGAAAATCTCGTAAAGGTATAAGAAAGGTTGCTTGTATTGGTGCCTGGCATCCAAGTAGAGTTATGACCACTGTGGCTAGAGCTGGTCAAATGGGATTCCACCGTAGAACAGAAACCAATAAGAAAGTTTACATGATTGGAAATGGCAATGAACTTATTAAAACTGAATTTGATCTTACTGAAAAACCAATTACACCACTTGGAGGAATACCACATTATGGATCTATTAAGAATGATTATGTTATGGTTAAAGGTGCTGTTATTGGACCACGTAAGCGTGTTGTAACCCTTAGGAAATCTCTTTATAAAACCAAGAAAGCTACTGAAGAACTCATTATTAAGTTCGTTGATACTTCTTCTAAGATTGGTAAAGGTAGATTCCAGACAGCAGAAGAAAAGAGAGCCTTCTATGGTATTAAAAAATCAGAGGTTGCTGATTCAGCAAATTAAATTATTTTAATTTCTCATTCTACTGAAAAAAATAATAATTTGTATATTTATTGTAAGTTAGGTAGTGATTAAGCTACTTATTTTTAGAGTTAGTATTGAATTTACCCTATTTACTTGTAAAATATAATAATCTTAAAGTAATTTTTTAACGTAATTTATCTCCTCTTTATTTGTTTAACGACATTTTTTTTTATCGTAATCTTTTTTTAAAATTAAATTTGCATCTACGGTCACATTTTTAAAAAATTAATTTTATTTGTCAATGAATCCCAAAATATTTTTTGTAAATAGCTTTGGTTCTTCTACTCCCGTCTGTGTTTCTTCTGGTTTTAGATTAAATCTTTTTTGAATGTGTTCTTTTATTCGAGATATTTTTTCTTTACTAAGACTCTTTTCCAAGTTCCTTTCTATAATCATAAGTCTCGTTTTTATTTTTGCTTTGATAGTGATAAGTGGAATTGGAGACATTGAGGGATAGTAACATTGAAAAAATTAGTATCAGAGAATCCAAATTAAATAAGCCTATTACTTTAATCAAATGTCGTCTTTCTTCATTCAATAATTTTTATCATTAAAATTTACATATTCATCTATGACCCTCACAATGGTCAACTACTCTTTTAAAACAGCAATACCGACATCTTCTCCTTCAAGAGGCTTAAACTTTGATAAAGATATCTACTTCTCTTCTAATACCTACATTTACAGATACAACCAAAATGTTTATTCTGTTGTAGCTCAATCTTCTGGTTATATTCGTGATTTTTATTTTTTAAATGAAAAATTTTATATTTTAACAAACAATGAACTTACAATCTCGTATAATTCTAAAACTATTGCAACAATGAAGAAAGACGGAAATCACATTTTAGCAACAGAGGATTTCATTTTTACAAATGATAATAACGAACTAGAAATATGGCACAATCCTAAAGAATATAAAATGAATATGTTTGAATTGTATAGAAGAAATTCGGAGCATACTGAAAGGATTACTTCTATTTTGCTTTATCAGGATATGGTTTTAACTGGCTCTGATGATTTTACAATAAGACTATTTGATATTAAGAAAAATTTATCTAGAAAGATTCAGACAGTAAAGAGTAGGCCTATTGCTATTTATCAAATTGAAAACTTTGTTTTATTTTTCTGTGATAACGGACAAATTTATAAAATGAAAGAAGAAAATAAAAATTTTGTATTTATAGAAAAGCAGCAAAAAGAAGGCAAAATACTTTGTGCGTGTGTAAGCGAAGATTTATACTGTGTGGGGTTATATAAAGACAATAAGACTACAATTGAGATTTTGAAAAATTTCGAAATAATTTTTTCTTTGGATATTGAAAATAAAGTAGAAGAGATGGCTTTTAAAAATGGTCTTTTGGCCGTTAAATGTTCAGATTTTGTAGGACTTTACGATCTAAAAAAAGATTCGTTTATTTTAGAGTTGGTTATGCCTTTAATTGTTACTTTTGATGTTTCTAAAGAGTATCTAATATCAGGCTGTTCGGATAAAAAACTGAGATTATATGATGATAATCAAATTATTAATACACTCCACGATCCAAAATCTACTCATCCTATTCACAAAGTGTTTTTTGTTAAAAATTTTATTTTAAGTTTGGCAATAGATGGACATATTTCATTGTTTGATGTTCAAAATGGAACGTGTTTTAGATCTTTTAAGGTGCCTGTAAAAGTTAGTAGTGCTGTTGTATGTGATGACGGTATTCTTTTATTCCTAGGCGATTCTGATTCTTGTTCAATTAGAATTGTTGACCTCCAGAGATCCAAGGAAATTGATAACTTAATTGGTCACGAAGCTATTATCAAGCAACTTGAATATAACAAAGGTGCTTTATTCTCATTATCGTTAGATAATCAAGTTAGGAAATGGAATTATTTAACTGGTGATCAACAGACTTTAGATTTAGATAGGATGCCAATTACTTTAAGGGTTGAACATAATATGATATCAATTTCTTTTTCTAATGAAATTATAACTTATGATTTAGATTTAAATTATCTTCATTCTTTTGATTATTCTATTAAAAATAGGAAAAGAAATGAACAATTTATGACTGATAAAGGAGCAGAACATTTAGAAATGAGTTTAGATGGTAAATCTATTATTTTAGGAGGAGAATACAATGCTTTATTTGTTTGTGATATTGTTACAGGAGAAATTTTACAAAAATTAAAATTATCACAAAATAAAAACTGGGAAAATTACGACGATAGATTTTATAAAAATAAAAAACAAAATTTTGACAAGGAAAAGATTGTAGAAACTCTGAAAATGCGTCTTTCTAAAGATCAATACAAATTTTATGTCCAAACAAGAGAAGGAATTGTAGTATTTCAAAGTTTTAATACACAATTTTCACCTTTAGATTTAGATGTAGAGACAACACCAGAAGCAATTAAAAATTACTTAGAGAAGAAAGAATATCTTAAAAGTTTATTAGGAGCTCTTAGATTAGGAGAAGAAGATATAATACAGTTTGTTGTACTTTCTACTCCAGAGAATAGTGTAGAGTTCGTTATTAAGCACATTCCGGAATATTTAATTACAATTTTACGAGAAACAATGCTTAAGATGATTCAAGAAGATTTTGAAATGACTTTAGTTTATTTGTGGCTTAGATGGATTTTGTTTTACCATGCTGATTCCAAAATAGTTAACAGCGGATTAGAAACATTTAAAAAGAAAGGAGAAGATTTGTATAAGATGGGATTAGAAAATATGTTTATTCTTAAAAAAATACGTAAAAATAAATAAATTAAATCTGAAAAAATTTTATAGATTATACGGTTACAGTGGCCTCTCTGTTAAAAAAAATAATTTAAAACAATGTTAATGGCTTCACATAAATGTTATAAAATATATTTTACCAATAAAATCATTAAAATATTTCACTAAAATTCTTATTTACAGCCACAAACCTATTAAAATAATCCAAGTCAAAATCATCTGACAGTTTATAAACAGTTGATTCCTGCAGAATCCCATTCTCTACTACGCCCTTAACTCTTACAATATTGGTCTTATAACTGTCTAATCCATTGTGTTTAACCAATACTTCCTTTTTCCCGACTCTCAAAAAAACAATATCTTGCTCTACTTTCTCCAATTTTCCTACTACACAAACTTCTTTTCCTTCTTGATCCAAAAGACTGTCAACGTACATTTTTTGGGGCTAGACGCAAAAGTTTTATAGAATGGAACAAAAATTGGAACAAAAACGATGAAAATAGAACAAATTGTGGATTTACAAAAAAATGATTTAGATTAAAATAGACTATGGGATTATAATGAAAAATTTACCAGCGTAACAATCTCATATAAAATTTTCTTAATTAATTTAATAAGTTTACAATCATTCAAAAGGATACATCCTACCATAATATCTCATTCTTTCATCTGGATAATATCTTTCTTCCCTTTGGTGTTCAACCGCAGGCCTGTTCTGGTACATAACCGGCATAAATGTCAGGCTATTGTTCATGGGATACAATTCTAATTCTTCAAAAGTCTTGTACCTCCTTTGGGGTATGTAGTTCATAATAGGGCTAGACCTATTTTCCATAGACTGCTGCTGCTTTTTAATCTTTGCTCTTCTATTCTGGAACCAAACTTGGACACTTCTTGGCGTCATACCCAATTGTTCACCTAACTTTTTCCTTAAAGCCGAATCAGGACGTGGACAAGTTTCGTATGTTTTTTCCAAAACTCTGAGTTGTGCCTTTGTTGTGCGTTTTCTGTGTTTAACGTAGAAAGGATCATAATACTGGTTTTTGACTTCTCCCTGGTTTGTCTTAGCAAAACTATCAAAGTAGTGTCTCGGGAAGTTATCCATACCCCTTTTAATGAATCATTTTTTTATAATGGCTAATTAATTAAAAAACGGAAGACAAAAAGGATTGTAAATGACACATAAACTGTAAAAACAAACTCAACTTTGCGTGTTTCCCCTTATTTAAAAATTCGAAAAAAAATGATTTCTGATTAAAAACTGTACACCTTTTGAAAATGTTGAAAAAAAATATTTCAAAATAAAACATTTAAGAGAGAACAAATGTGTTTTACTTTTTAATTAAGAGTTCTGTGATACACTTCTAGAAGACATTTTGACTTTAGAGACTTCTTTTAAGTACTTTTAATAAAAAATTCTGGCTGCATATCATTTTTTTTTGTTTTAATTTTGATTTTTTTGATTCGCAAAATGATAAGAGCGATGGTATAAACATCTGTTGTGAGAATTAAAAGTGAAAGGTAATGAGTAAAACGAAGGGATTTGAAATTATGAAATAAGTTGTAAGATGAGAATAAAATAAAATACGAGTTGTAAGATGAGAATAATAAATATTTACATAATAAATACTTACATAACATAATTTTAAAATTAATTATCTTAAACCAATACACCATTCATTATTTTGTTCATTATTATTAACTCTTGTTTATAAAATTATTAACGATGACGTCAATAATAAACTTTTTTTATTTGTTATTTCACGCCTAACCCATTATTTATTCATTTTTTGACTCACATCATACTCTAATTACAATTTATATTACTGATATCAAAACTAATTAAGATTCGTCTTCGTTAAACCATTTTTAATTTACCGTTGCCAATGAAAAAATTATTTTTCTCTAAAAAATATTTAAAAACGAAATTAAGCTTATTTACAGTAGCAATAACTAGTGTTTATCATTTTATTTGTAAGGAGTCTGATTTAAATGTGGAGGTAAATCGACCTAAAGATTTTTTAAATGAAAAAAAAATTTTAGAAAATTTAAATTCATTTAAATTTTACAAAGAAGATGATCAGCATATTACAAAATTAAAAGTTGAATTGCAAGAAATAAATGATAATGAAGTAATTTCTTCTGAATGGATTTTTGATTATTGGAAAAAGATACAAAACAGAAGAAGAGCTTTAAAAATTCCGAAATTACCACCACAATTTAAACCTCAAGATTATTGTGAACTAAGAATTGATGAATTTTTTAATTGCACAATAATTGAAGATTTAATTAAGTTGATTAAATCTGAAAAATATTTCAGTAAAAAAGACGGATTACAAAAAATTGCTATATTGAAAGATCTTGTAGAATTTGGTGGTGAAAAAAAGCTAGGCATAATAACTTTTTCTATTTGCGCTTTTTTCGCAGGATTTAAGAAATAAATATTGTGATATTAAATTGTAATTGTACTCTTATTTACCATGTTTGAACTAGACATTTACACTGGTTTATCTTTACATTTATTCATAAGCACATTAATTTAAATTAAATAATAATTAAAAACCATAGTAGTAACCTAAATTTAAAAACAAGACACTGTATATGTTTTAAAAAAAATCTATAGAACCCAACATATCAGGTACAGCTTCGTATCTTCAAATAATTGCCCAGTATTAACCGTGCGAGCACGTATTGCACCCGCGTAGACCTTGATGCTGTATAAGACTATTGTAGGAAGTAGTTAACTATGCATAGACCAGCAACACTATCCAATTGCATTTCATAGATCCATAATAAAATTCGGTCATAAGATTTAAAAATGTTTACCAGTTTAACACTTCACCAGAAATAAACAATTTTTTTAAACAGAATTTTCAAATACCAAAAAACTTTCTTTTAAAAATACATGATTAAGTCATTGTAACTTAAAAAGTAATTTTTAAACAAGTTGTATTTTTTAATTTATGTTGATTAAGTGCATTATCACTATCATTATAGAATTACTCTAAATTCTTATTTATAATCTTTACGTCCTATATTATACGACCATCACCTTTGAACTTCATCATCTTTTTTAATTTATTTTTAATCACCAGTATACCCATGAAAAATCTATTTTTTTCTAAAAAATATTTAAAAACCAAGTTATGTTTTTTAACAATAATTACGACATTGTTGTATCATTTATTTAATAAAGAAAAGGTCATAAACATTAAAAGGAATGCGGATTTTTATGAAATCAATGAAAAGAAAGTAAAAGTAATTAAAAATAACAGTAATAGTAAATTAAATTATGACAGTTATGTACCGCCTATCAAAACAAACAATACAGATTTTAATTTAGAAGTAATCCCTTCTAATTTAGTTTTAGATTACTGGCAAAGTATCAAAGGAAGAAAACAGTCTTTAAAGATACCGAAAATAATCAAATCAGAATGTAAATTTAAAAAATTGGATTTTAGTGAATTTTTAGAATCTCAAATTTTAAATGATTTTATTAATAAGTTGGTTAAGTACAGGAAAGAAGGGAAGAGTCTCAGATGTGAAATTGCTAAAGATTTGTGGGTTTATTTTGATGTAAACAGAAAGGTAGGCATGTTTTTATGGGATTATAGTTTAGGATATGTACCCAGGAAGATTTTTAATTATTTAACAAAGAAGTAAACTAAATGTTGAAGAATACATAATATTATAAATAAACCCCCGTATGCTTGTTATATCCAACGACACAAAATCTAAATATTCTTGTTGCCTTTAATTAAAATCTCTTTAATTTATTAACCTTTATTCTAAAATTTTTTTTATTATTTCTAAAATCACAATTTTTATTCTACAATTTTTTTTATTATTTCTTCTCCTTTCTTTAAATCTCCTACAAGTCTCCCTATTTTATCCTTTCCTTTCCTTAATTTTTTGTGTTTTTTACTTTTTAAATGATATTTTAATAATTTAAATTTTAATTCAATTTTACAATTACAACAAATGACCGTAAAATTATGATCTAAGTTGTTATCAAAGTTGTTATTGAGGTTATAATTAAGGTTGTTATCAAGGTTGTTATCAAGGTTATTATTATCAAGGCTATTATTTTCAAGGTTATCATTATTATTAAGGTTATTATTTAGGTTATTTTTACAATTATCATCATAGTTATTATCAAAGTTGTTATCAAGGTACTTAAAATTATTCATTTTACAATTTGTAATTATATTTATTATTGGAAAATATAGACATAAGGGTGGTTTATTAATAAAGTAACTATTTATAGGAATAGTCAACATCCCCCGCCAAAGCAGCCTTATGCAGATTTTACATGTTTTTTTTTTTTTTTTTTTTTTTTTAAAGCGGTACTCGTTTAAGCTGAGAGTGACTTTTCTTAAAAGTTTTATCCCTGGATTTAATCAAATACGAGTCGTTTTCTAAAGATCTTAAAACAATTCCTCTTTCATCAAATTTATCATTTAGCTTATTTTGGGCCTTAAGACTAGTTGTTTGTATAAAAACTTCATCTCCTTCATTAAACTTTTCTCTGAAACATCTTTTAAATTCTTTATTATATTCCGATTCATTACTATTCATTTCTTTTACAGTTTTATTCTCAGGTTCGTTCCATGCCTCATTAGGCGTACATTTTATCCCTCGGTGATAGGTATTATTTATTTTTTCGACGATACTTTCAATCAGCTTTTCTAAATTCGTAATTTCTCCAACCGTGTATTTTCTCAAAGCTTGCCATATGGTTCTATGTAACCTTTCAACTCTACCATTGGCTTGATGCTTTTCTACGCTTATCGTATGATGTTCAACATTATTTTCACATAAGTATCGCTTTACCTCCCCCGCCGTAAATTCTTTTCCGTTATCTGTTATTAACATACGGGGAAAGCCAATTTCATTAAATATTTTTCCCATTCCATTTAAAATACTTTTTGGTTCCTTACTTTCAATTTCAAACACTCTAACTAATCTTGTATAGTAATCGATACATGTCAATAAAACATTCTTTTGATCAACGAACATCAAATCCATAGCCATAATCTCCAACGGTCTTTCCGTAGCAACAAAATTTTCACCTCCTGCTGTCTTTTGATCATTAATTACACACGCTTCACAATTCTTAATAAATCTCTTAATTGAATCTGCCAATTTAGGCCAATAATACTCCTTTTTTATTTCATATTCTAGAGCTTGTTGTCCTCCGTGTGCAGTTGTTTCTTCATGAGCTTTTCTTAATATTTCTTCTCTTTCTTTTATCTCAGGAAACACTCTTATTTCTTTCTCTGAAATTCTATAATACCATTTGTTATCGTTTCCAATCATTACATTTTTATTTTTATCTCGCAAATTCTCACGTGGTTCAGGTTCCTCGTAAATTCTACTCATTGTATCTGCATCAACTAATTCTTCACCTTTCTTATATTTAATATCGAAATCATACTCCTGAAGTCTTTCTCTCATTCTCTCAAGTCTCAAATTACCAAAAATATGCTTATTTCTTGAAGATAAAAGGGCTATGTGATCCGTTATTACTGTAAACTTTCGGCCTCTTAAATAGTATTCATAGTGTTCAATTGCCCACGCCATTGCCAAAAACTCTTTTTCTGTGATTCCATATTTTTTCTCTGCGGGTGTTAATTTTTTACTGGCCCAATCAATGACACGTAATTCTCCTTTGTCTTCTTGCTGCAGACATGCCCCAATTCCAGTATTCGAAGCGTCTGTAGTTAATATAAAAGGTTTTTCAATATCTGGTATATAATTACTGACTTCGGAACTAAGTTTTTCCTTTAATTTATTAAACGCTTCCTCACATTCATCATTCCACATAATTTCTTCATTTTTGGTTTTAGAAGCTTCATAGAGTGGTGCTGAAATTATTGCTATGTTTTTTATATAATTTCTATAGTAGTTCACAAATCCTAAAAAACTCTGTAGTTCCTTTTTGTTTGTTGGGGTTTTAAACTCTAAAGTTTTCTTAATCTTCTCATCTATTGGATATTTTTTAACTCCATCCACTAACATTCCCAAAATTTTCACTTTCTTCTGTTTATACTGCATTTTTTCAACATTTATTTTGAATTTTGCGTCCATTAAAGTTTGTAAAATATTGTCTAGGTGTCTGTCATGTTCTTCTTCCGTCCTACCAAATATAATAATATCATCTAAGTAAACACAACATTCTATGTCTAAATACCTGTATAATACTCTATCCATAATGGCTTGAAATATTGCCGGAGAATTTTTAAATCCTTGGGGCATACGTGTATATTGGTAGAGTCTATTTCTAAAATAAAAAGCTGTCTTGAATTTATGTTCTGGGTTAATTTTAATCTGAAAATAACCATCTTTTAAATCTAAAACCGTAAAATACTGCATTCCTTGTGTTTTCTCAATAATTTCTTGGATTCTAGGTATTGTATAATTATTATCTTCAACAATACTATTCAAAAACTGCATATTCGAAGTAATTCTAACATCATCTTTTCCTTTTGGAACTGGCTTCATTGGATTACACCATGATGACGTTGAAAACTCTATATAACCCATTTCTAGTAGTTTATTGATAGTTTTAGTAGCTCCTTTTATGTATTCTTGAGCTATTTTTCTACTTTTAATATTCACTTTCCTTCCTGGTTTAGTTTCAATCTCACAAATAATATCTTCATAACCTTCGGTCCTTTCTTCATCAAATAATTTAGGAAATTTATTAATTAAGTTTTCTATTTCTTGAATATCCCTGTTTAATTTATTTACTGTATTATATCCAATTAAAACTTCAACATCTTCTTCAGCAAAACTTGTTACATAAAAATCTTCGGTTACAATTCTTCCTCTCATATCTAGTGTTATCTTTACCATTTTGTTTACTTCTTTAATTTTCCCAAATACATTTTTTAATATAATTTTTTCACAATTCTCTATAATAAGCCCTCTTTCTTTAGTCTTGTTCTCACTAATTAAATTAATTTCACTTCCTAAGTCTATTATTGCATTTAATTTTTCTCCATTTATTTTAATTTCTTCCTGTAATTCATTTTTTAATTTTTTAATTTCTATTTGGTTAACTTCTACCTCTCTAATTTCTTTCTTTTTAACATTTATATTCGTTTTAATATCCCCTATTGGCTTTATAGGTTCACTTTTATTTTGGTTTACATAATTTTTTAATTTTCTTTCTTCATTTTTTTCATAAATTTTGAGTTGTTCTTCAAAAATTCCAACTTCATAACAAATTTTTTCTTTGTTTTTATAAATGTCTTCCTTCATAAATTGACTCTTGTCTAACATAAGTGAATTCCTGTAATTGAAAGCAGTATTATATATAAGCATTTTGGCATAATCTTGGTTCAAATCCGCGTCTTCTGCTATTAAAATTGCTTTCTCTAACCAATCTTTGGTTCTCACTTTATCGTCCTGTTTATTCTTTAATAACTTTTCCAAAGCCATGCTCTGTTTATACTTCTTTAATCTCAACTTAAACTGTCTCCATGTTCCCGATAAATATTCTTCCTTCCTTTCTAACAAAAATTTTTTCATTTCAAAATCTGAATTAAACAAAACAAGATAAATTTTCTCCTTATCCGATCGTATATTTTTGGCTTTAAAATATATTTCCATACGCATGCAAGAGACTAATGCATGCTTAAACTCAAATGGTGGCGGGTTCAGCTTGTCCAGCAAATCCATCGTGTCGGGTGCCATATTGGAAAATATAGACATAAGGGTGGTTTATTAATAAAGTAACTATTTATAGGAATAGTCAACATTTATATTAATTTCTATTAAATCTATTCCATCTAAATCCTTTTCTTTTTTTTTCAAAATATATTTTTTTATAAATTTTTTATTTTTTATCAACCACAAAATTTTTTTTAATTTAAATTTTTCTTTAAATCCATTTTTTATTTTTTTAATTTTATTTTTTATTTTTTTTGTTTTATTTTCAAAATATTTCTCATTATAATTTTTTTCAAATTCCTTTCCTTTTAAAATCTTTTTATATTTATTTTTGATCAATTTTAAAGTTAAACTATCTTTATTTTTTGAATAGAGAAGAAATAATTCTTCTAGTGTTTCAAGTCGTTTTATGTAATTTCTAAAAAAATTGAAATCTACTGTCATTTTTAAAAGGGGGGTAAAGATAAAATTGTGAACAATAAAATACACACTCGAATATTTCCTACCTACTTATAATACCAAAAACATTCCCTTACACTATACCTGTGTTTTCCTAACATTCTACTACACGCATTCCCTTATAGTCATCCCCCTTGTACCCTACCAATAGCATTCCTTTACACTATACCACTAGCATTTCTTTAAACTACCCCCCACCTTACACTACCCCCCACCTTACACTACCCCCCACCTTACACTACCCCCCACCTTACACTACCCCCACCTTACACTACCCCCCACCTTACACTACATCCTACCCCCATTCTGTATACCCCCCTGTCACCTTTTCTTTTGTCCATTCTGAAACTGTTTCATATCAAAAATTATAAATTAAATCCAAATTATTTTTTTATGGCTTATTTACTAGAAAAGAGCGGTACAAATAGATGCACTCTGGAAGCCACCAAAAGAGAACAGTTTACTCAAAAGTTATTTTCTGATTTAATTAATGAATCCCATTCTAAACAACATGATTATTATTTAGCAAGAGTCCATTCTAATGATATTTCTATTAATGATATTTCTATTAATATTTATGATGCTAGACAATTATGTAAATATGTTTTTGAAATGGTAATCTCAACAGAAGGCAGGAAGATAAGAATTAAAAATTTTAAAGATCCAATTACTCAAGAAGAAATCAAAGAAGTCCAATTCTTCAGATTAAAATACGATACAGATGCCCCTTTAAAAGCGGAATACGTAGGAAACCAAGATACATTTTTAATTAGTAATTGTTTTAGATCAAGGGTATTTTGTAGTGAAGATGCTTTAGATGCACTTTCAGTTAATTTCCAATTTAATCCTATCAAAGAACCAAAACTTAAAGATAAGAAGAGATTAATAGGAATATTTATAATGAGTGTATTCTTAATTTTATTCTTAACATCAATAATAATAATAATTGAGAAGGATGGTAAGAATAGGGTAAGTAAGGGTAAGGTAAGTAATAATAAGGAAGATTATAAAAAAAATCACAAAGAAGGTCACAAAGAAGGTCACAAAGGAAGTCGTAAATTAGGTAATAAATTAGGTAATAAAGAAGATATAAAGAATGACCTTTATTTACACAATAAATAAAATATTTAATTTCAATACTTTAATACTTTAATATTGGACTATGTTTAAGAATATCAGGTAGTTTTATAAATCGTATTTTAGATCCCCTTACAAATAAATCTCTCCCTTCTTCCTCTAAAATGATATTCATAAAATCATCAATTTCTTTAACTTGCCCCTTAAAAATTTCAAAATCCAAATTTTCAATTGTAATTTTCATATTTAAAGATTCTTGAAGGAGGTCTCTTATTAGAAAAGGGGGCATTAAGGGTAAAAAAGGGGGTAAATAGAATGGGGTAGAGTTAAGGGGTTAGAGGTAGTGTAGTGTAGTAAGAAGGGGGGGGGGGTATAGAAGTACACGTGTATTCAAAAAGATAAAAGGGTTAATATTGAATACCCTTATCCTAAAAGGGCTTCCTTAAAAATATTTCCTATTCCCTTATCCCCCACTTAATTATCTCCCCACTTATTTACTCCTTACTTAATTATCTCCCCACTTATAATACCCCCCCCCCCCATTTTATTCATTTCCTTAAGTTTGGTGGTATATACTTTTTACTACTACCCCCTTCTTCTTCTCCTTTATTTAATATTTTTAAATCTTTTATATTCATAGTTGGTTTATATACTTTACTTCCCTTACTCTCTTCTTCTCTTGTCCTATCAAAAGATGAAATAGTCCTAGATGATAAGATATCCTCTTCTCTTGGCTTAGTCCTGTACTGTCTCCCTGTGTAAGTAGATTTTTGTAAATCATTTACTTCTAAATCTCTCCATTTTGTTTTAATTGGGTTTTTATCTCTAATATTAATTTCTCTAATATTAACTTCTCTGCTATTATTGTCCTTTTCTTTAATCTCTTTTATTAATTCTTTTATTATCTCATAATGTTTTCTTAATCTCTCCCTTTTCTCTTCTTCTTTAATTTTTAAATTTTCAAATTGATTTTTTCTATTTTTTATTAAATTTTCATTTTTCATTTTAAAATTTTTCTTAATTTTCGAGAGGATCAGAGAATAAATTTTAAATTTGGATTTATTAAGAGAGAAGTTATCTTTAAATATTGATATTGGTTTTTTATTTAAGACAGGGGTACTTTTTTTAAGGGGGGTCGTATTTAAGGGGGTAGTTTTACCCCTAACATCCTTACCCCTAATATCCTTATTTACCTTACCCCTAATATCCTTATTTACCTTACCCCTAATATCCTTATTTACCTTACCTATACTATCCCTACTATCCATACTATCCCATTTATATTTTTCTATTATATCATAAATTTTATCTGAAATACTTTTAAATTTGTATTTTCCTATTTTGATTTTATTTCCCTTGATCTCAAAATCTAAATTATTTTTTTTAAGGAAAGAAATAAAATTAAAATCCTTAAAATCAATTTCTTTATCTAAAGAATCAAAATACAAATCCCAATCAGAAAAGGGTACTAATAAATTGATAAGGGATAGGGAATGAGAAGAGGAAGGGTGGTTGAGAGAAAAGTGGTTGGTAGTAGGGTGGTTGGTAGTAGGATGGTCTTTAATAGTATTAGTAACCTTAGTATTATAATCTTGTCCTCCTTTACTATCTTGGATATTATCATAATCCTTATTTAGTTTATCATGTTCTCCTTTATTAACTTCCTCTTTGTGTCTTTGATCTCCAATCCATTCAAATTCCCCCTTTGCATTTTTTAAAAGTAATTTTTTAAATTCATTTCCTTCATTTTTTATTTTTATAATTTTTAAAATCTTTTTGAAATCTTCTCTACTTCCAAATTTTTTCATATTTTCTTTATTTATGCAATTCATAAAAGAATAATAACTCCCTTCCCTTAAAAAAAAATACCCCATCATAAACCAATACTTATCCATTACTTCTTTAGGGGGGTATCCTACTATTGGGATACTCTGACTAACCACATTCAAAATCTTAAAACTTTCATAAAAAAACCTATTTTTAAATAAAAAGTCACCAAAAAAAATTAAAGAAATAGAAAGGGAAGGGGAGTAAAGATTTCTTAAGAATTTAGAAGAATGGGAATCTAATAAAGAGACCAGGAATAAAGAATTGGAAGTATTAGTATTAGTGGTGGTAGTAGTAGTAGTGGTATTAGTAGTAGTGGTATTAGTAGTATTGGTAGTATTTTGAAGGTTACTAGGATGTAAACTAAACATAGCCTTATCCATATCACCATCCCTACCCTTATCCTTATAATCATCCCTATCACCATCCATATCACCATCCCTACCCTTATCCCTACCATCTTTATTATGCATCACACTCTTTATCATTTTATTGTAAACTTGTCCAATTTCCGCATAAAAACCAAAGGAATTTAAAGGACCCAGAAGCCCTTTGTAAATCTCAAAATCATAAATCTCCTGTGGACTCATAATAAAATCATAAAAAGACATAAACTTATCAGAATCATTCATAAAATCCTTAAGAAGATGGGAATAGAAAGGAGAAGATGTATTCCTTAGTAATTCATTTTGGATTTGATTAAGATAATCTTTAAATTCTTCGTTAAGATTCATTTATGGGAAGGGGTATGAAAAAAAGATTTTTAGAGGAGAGAAGGTTGGAGTAGTATAGGTTAAAGTAGTATAGGGGAAGATGATAGTAGCAGTATAGGGAGGGTATGCAGTATAGAGTGGAAGTGTAGAGAGAATATGCAGTATAGGGGTATATGATTATAGAAGGGTACATGAGTGTAAGGTACAGTAGTATAGGACAATTGGGTGTGTCATTTTCGCATAAAAACATCTTTTAATCTTAATACTATTTAATCTTAATACTATTTAATCTTAATATTATTTATTCTTAATAATATTTAATCTTTTTCATTTTATTCTTAATACCTCCCAAATATAAGGGACTTCATCATAAAACTACTTGAATTTATAATCGCAATCTTAGAAGCATAATTCATTCCGTTCTTGAGACCCAAAAGAAGTCCAGTTAAGAAAGTTGAGGAAATAGGCAATAGAAAGGGATTGATTCCTAATTTACTAAGAGTTAAGAGATTTAAAGAATAAATTAAAGAATGTTTGGCAAATTCTCCTCCTGTTCTAATACAAGATCTTAAATCGTATAATGAATATTTCTTCTTAATAAGATTACTAATAAATTTACTGCCAAACCCAAAAAGAAATGAATTTCCGATATTTTCAGATGTTAATTTTGTGAAATTTTTAGAGAGGAGCATAACAAGAAGAAGGGGAGATTTAAATAAAATTAAATGAAACAAAAAGTTTTAGATAAAATCAAAAAATATTTGGTTTTTGTAATGACCCATTTTATTTTAATCTTGTAAAAAACCTCCTCTATACACTTACCTTTTACATATACGCCACCCCTTATCCTATACATTATACCATTATATAACCTTATCCTCTACAATAAACCCCCTCCCTATCATCCACTATACATTATCCCCATCCCTTCCCCTATACATTATCCTCCCCCTTAAACCTTTATAAAACCTCATCCCTTCTTCTATACAACCCCCTCCCTTTATCCTTCACTATACATTATCCCCATCCCTTTCCCTATACAACCCCCCCCTTTTAACACATACCCCCCCCCTCTTAACACATACCCCCTACCTTTTACATGAACAACTCTTTTTATTTAAATAGTAATTTAGAATATTTTTTAGATGTAGATATTCCTAAATCTAATCAAGAACTAATTCAAACTTTAATAAATTGTGGTTTAGAAGAATGTGATACTTTAAAATTAAAAAAAGTATTTGAAAAAATGAAATACACGGAGAAAGAAATAGAAGATTATGGACTTAAGAGGGTATTTAATAAAATTAAAAGTAAAAAGGATATTGATGTAGGAAGTGTGTGTGAGGGTAGGGGAGAAAAAAAGGATTCAAGTGATCATTTAATAAAAAGATTTAAATATAAAGAAATAAATTCAAAATGGGAATTTGATATTGAAAAGATTTGTGAAAATTATACCCAAATCAAAATAAATCTTAAGGAATTCTTTGAGGATAAAGAAATATTAAAAATATTTAAATAAAAGTAAGTTGTCTTGTGATATCTTAACCACACCCTTTGATATTCCCTTAAAACCCATATTTAATCCTTATTACCCTTCTATTCTAACCCTTTAATACACCCTTATATCCCTCCATACACCCCTAATACCCCCACTACCCAACACCCCTAATACACCGTTTCCTTATTCATACCCCCACTACCCTACCCTACACCCCTACTACACACCCTACCCTACATATCCTCAATACACCCCTAATACATACCCCTCTCCTTATTCATACCCCCCACTACCCTACCTTACATTCATACCCCCCACTACCCTACCCCTACTACACACCCTACATCCTACCCTCTCCTTATTCATACCCCCACTACCCTACACCCCTACTACACACCCTACCCTACACCCCCCTTCCCTTACACAAAAATGAACAGAACCAAAGAATTTCTTAATTATATCGATTTAGACCACCAACAACAATCTTCTCCTAAGAAATCCCTTTTTTATGATTCAATTCTAGACGAGATCTTACTTTTACAAAGGAGGCCTATTCAAAAATTATCTTATTCTAATATTTTGAAAATTGAAGATGAAATTGATAAAATCCAAGAAAATATTAACAAATTGAATTTTATTGAATTAGAAGGTACAGAAGATGAGAAAATCCATTTTGAAGGAATTAAAAAGATTTTACAAAGTAAATTAAATTGCATAAAAATAAAAGTAGATAAGCATAAAAGTAATAAAATGGGATTAAATTTAGAATTAGAACCAGAGAAAGGTTTAATTAAAAACAATATTAGTAATAGTAATAACATTTATTTAGAACAAAAGAATTTAGAAATAATAGAATCTTCTAATTTAGAAGGTTATAAAATTACTAGACAAAGATTATTAGAAATTGAAAATATTCAAGATACGATTAATGAACATCTTCAAATCCAAGATGAGAGAATAGATGAAGTAATAGGAAGAACAGGAGAAGTACAAAAAAATATAAAAGAAAGTAAAGATTTAGTAGAAAAAGGGAATTTAAATTCAAAATTTATAAGAAGATTTTTATTTTTATTATTTATGTGTTTTAGTTTTATTGTGGTAATAATGCATTTGTATTATAAGTAAAGGTGAAATATAATAGGGGGTTAAGGAGGGGGGGGGGTATAGTAAAGGGAGGTGTAGTAAAGGGGGGGGGGGTAGTAACGGGGATATATGGTGGAAGGTTGTAGTATATGTTAGAAGGATAGTGGGTGATGGCACACCAAAGAGTTACTAGGTATGCTTAAAATATTAAATATGTTCTTATGCAAATTCAATTATAAATATTGTTGTATTTTAATCCTATAATCCCACACTATCCTTTTCTTCATATATCTCCCTTATAATCCTTACTTCCCTAAACCCTTACCACTACCCCCTCCCTCTATCCCTACCTATTTAATATCCCCCCACTTCACTCTACCCCCCCCCTACTACCCCCACCACTTCACAAATACCCCTTCTTAACACATGTTACGTGATTTACAAAAGAAAAGAATTTTAAATCTTCTTAATACCGTTGACTCCCCTTGGAAAGTCCTAATTTTAGATAAAAGATCTCAGGATATTATTTCTCCTTTAATAAAACTTAATGAACTTAGAGATTGTGGTGTTACTTCTTATTTTTTAATAAATCAAAAAAGAAATAAAATAGAGAGTACTCCTGCTATTTATTTTATTTCTAATAATAATATTAATTCTATTCTTAATGATATTGATCTTTATTCTAATTTTCATATTAATTGTGTTACTTCTATTAAAATCAGGGATTTAGAGAAATTGGGTTATGAATTATCAAGTAAAGGCCTGGGTTTAAGGATAGGAAGTGTTTATGATCAATTTTTGGATTTTATAAGTTTACAAGATGATTTATTCTCTTTAGAAATTAAGGATAGTTATATTCTAAAAGAAAATACTGATTTTTTAATTAATACAGTTTTATCTTTATTAAGTGTATTTGTTACTTTAGAAGGAATACCTTTGATTTATTGTAAAGATGATAAAACAATAGGAAAAATGTTAAGTGATAAAATCAAAGGAACAAATATAATTAAAAAGAAAGAAAGGAGACCTTTATTAATAATAGTAGATAGGGATTATGATGTAATAACACCAATACAACACGTATGGAGTTATTCAGCTTTAATACATGATTTATTAGGAATAGAAAAAAATAAAGTAAAAATGAATATGGGTGAAGGTAAAGGTGGTAAAGGTTATAATTATAAAAGTGGTAATAAAGGTAAAGAAGGTAATTTAGATTCTAATTTTAATAATAATAATTTTAATAATAATAATAATAGTTTTAATTTAGATCCTTCTGATAAAATTTGGAAATTAAATTCAAATGAATATTTCCCTTTAGTAGTTGAGAGAGTTGATAAAGAATTCGTGGATTATAAAAAAGAAATGGCTTTAAGGAGTTTAGATTCAAGGAGTGATAAAAAGACTATTCAAGAAGCTTTAGAAAAAGCCCCGGAATTGGCTAAAAGAAATGAATCTGTTAATTCTCATATTTCAATTTGTTTGGAAATGGTTGATATCATTAAAAAAAGGAATATTGATGATTTTTATAAAATTGAAAAATCGGGTTTTACTAATGAAGAGATTTTAGAAATTTCCGAAAAAGGAAATGATCTTGATATTTTAAGATTAGGATTAAGCATTTATCAAAAAGATAAGGAAATATCAGAAGCCATTTTCAAAAAAAGAAATTTAAAAGATTATAATGAAGTTATAAAATTTTTTAAGAGTAAAAATCCTGTTTTAATTGAAGATAACAAATTCATTTTAAAAAATGTGGTATCCGGGATAGTAGGGAATGTAAAAAGGTTATTACCAGAAAAGGAAAAATCTCCTATTAGTGAATTGGTTGAAGAGATTTACTATAAAATTAATAATTATAAAAATGAAATAATTGATCCTATAAAAAAAAATAATGATCAGAATTTTAATTTAAATGAAATATCTTCTATTGTTGTATTTACTTTAGGAGGATCTACTTATTCAGAATTAAAAACTTTAAAAATTTTAGAAGAGAAAATTAAAACACCGATTTATTACGGAGGTACTGAAATTTTAAATGCTTGTGAATTTATAAGACAAATTAAGGAGAAAATAAATAAAGAGTATTGAAATGTTTACGTATAAAAAAAAATGTGTTTAAAAAAGTTAAGGTTTACGTTAAAAAAAAATTTGTGTACGTTAAAAAAGTTAAGGTTTACGTTATAAAAAACTTGTGTACGTTATAAAAAACATGTGTACGTTAAAAAAATATGTTTAGGTTAAAAAAATATGTTTACTTTTATGAAAAACAGGTTATTGAAGGGAAGGATAAGACAATGTGCCTCTTCTCGAGGGAGTACCCTAGCGCTTAACATATCAAGTGGGGCTTTGTATCGGCTAAAAACGGTCCAGAAAGAAAGCTACCGGGCACGTAGTAAGCAGACTATCGTAGAAGGTAGTTGATTACGCAATAGACCAGCTCAACTTTCAAAATGCGTTTCCTTAAGCTATAGTAAAAACTCATCCATAAAGATTTTAATGTAATATCACCTGAATTATTGACTTTAAATAATAAAAGTTTAGATAGTAAAGATTTTTTTATTTTATTCAAGTATTTTAAAGTATTCTTTATAAAATTTTGCCAAGGTTTAAAAATTCATTTATTCGCTGTTTCCATTTTACGAGGAACAATATTGAAATTTACGTTATAAAAATTTCTACATTACTATGAATTTCTACATTTCTATTTCCATTTTATGAAAAATTAAAATAAATTTATGTTATAAAAATTAATACGTTACTATTTCCGTTTTATGAAAAACCTAAAATAAAATTTACATTATAAAATTTCTACGTTACTATTTCCATTTTATGCGGAACGAGAGTAAAATTTAGGTTTAATAAACTTTTACATTACTTTTTTTTCATACACGGTTGTCGTTTCCATTTTACGCTGTAAATTAACACCATTAAAAACGTTAAATCTAAAATTCATGTTACGCGGAACGATCTATCGCGTTTTTAAGGGACATTCTCTTAAAAGGTTTTTTTATTTTCGAGATCATGTAAAATTTAAATACAATCCTGCCATTTAACCTACTTGTACATTTATTTACCTATCTTTTCAAAGCTAATTTCAATTTTCAAATATAACTGCAATTTCTAAATACCGAAAGCGTTACATAGTTTATGCGATCTTTATAGCGTTTACAATGTTTTTTATTTAAAACTAACCTCATAGGCCTGTCTGAGTTGCATTTATAACAAGTTGTTAAATTTTTCTCAATAAACAGCTTTAAAACAACGCATGCAGTCTCAGAGTTTATGAAAGATCTCACTTAACGTCAAATTATTAGATTAAACTCATTTAATATAATTAATTTAAGTCTACTATTTTTGTTCTTGACTCTCTTGTCATTTTTAAAAAAAGTCCCTTAAAATTTTCAATGCGGGTTAGTTTGGTCACATACCGATTGAACAAATACAGAACCTTACATTAGTTTACTCTACTATATAAGAAGCATCCTTTGAGCTAAAAATATTATGTCACACTGTCTTTATCAAAGCCTTATTTACCCTGTATGTAGTGCGTTAAATAATCGCAAGAGCACCCATTTTAAAATGCGCAAGACGGTTTTTGTCAATGTAAGTTGGCGCTAAGATGATTTTTGTTTATATAGGGGGCATCATAATACCAAAAGACGTTCCTGGTCTGTACAACCGATAAACGTAATATCATCATCCCTTTAACAACTTAAAGTCAATCGAAACAATATAAATAATTTTATTTTGTTATTAAACAACATTTTTTTCTAATATCCCTCACATATCTCTGCAAATATTTTCTCTTACAATTTATAAAACAATCCTAATCGTGCTTTATCTTCATCAAAACCTAAGCTTTTAATTTTTCTTAATACTTCTTTAAGTGTTTTTGTTTCTTTTAAAATATTAATTAACATATTCTCTTCTCCTTTCAAACTTCTATATTTTTCTATTTCTGTCTTAATCTTCCTTGCCAAATAATCAACCCAGTAAAAATTAGAAGATGGATTAAAAGAAGCCCAATCCCCTTTACAAGCATCTCTCATTTTTCTGTAAATCTCAAATTGTTCATCGACAGAGGCATCCCCTTCAAAAAGCCATTCGTATTTCGAAAGATCATTATAAACTATTTTACCCTTTGAAGAAATAGGAAATGACTTATCATTTACACTCTGAGCACTTGCTTTTCTTATGTTATTGTCCTTTAAACCTTCAATTTCCGTCTCATTAATACCATATTTTAGCCTTGATAAAGTGAAATCTATAATTTTAATAGAGTAAAATCCTACTAAAATATTACCCCAATGTAGATCCCTGTGTTCAAGTTCAAATTTTTCTTCTAAGTCGTAAAGTACATTAGACAACATTCTAATAAATCGGAATAAATTCAATTTTTTAAAATCAACTTTTTCTAAAGGAATTGGACCTATTGCCATCTTTAAAACTCCAAAAACTTGATCTTTTTTGTATTTACTAGGCCTAGGATTTTCTACTTTACCGTATTTATCCCAAGCATCTAAAAAAACTTGAGGATATTTTCCTTTAACAAAAAGAGCCCTTTTAAGTGAACAAATCCCATGATTTCCACTGAGACAATAGTGAATAAAAGCCTCTCTTATGAAGACATCTTTTGATGTTTGATCTGCTTCATCTCCCAATGGAATAATTTTATACACGCAACCAGTAGATTTAAAAACCTCAGAAAATGTAGCTTCTCCTATTTTTTCCAATTTAGTTTTTCTGTAACAAAAATTTTCAAATTTGGCTTTTCTCAAATTTAATATATCTTTCATTTCTTGTGTAGTAAAACAAGAAATTTCGCCTTCAAATTGAGTAGAAGGTAAATTTAGTGAATCAATTTGCGGTGTGATAGTATGAAGTGGGTTAGAGGACAAGGATTTAGCAGGTGATTCAAAGGGATCAATTATAGTGGTATTTGTGATGGTATGGTCATTAATAGACAAGCTTTTAGCATTCGATTCAATTCCTAAAGACAACTTAATCTTTACTTTGTTATCTTTTCTTATTAAAGCTTTTCTTTTAGCCAAATTTAATTCATATTGTTTACTTTCATGTTCTAAATCCCCTTCATCCCCCCTTTCTTCAATAAAACTCTCAATCCAAGTTGACCAATCCGTGTACGCCTCTTCTTCTTCCATTCCTTTTACAATATTTTTATGATTTTCTTTATTCGTTTCGGAATAATAAAAATCAAAGGTCCGTTTTTTATAATCTTCATTTAAATTTATATCCTCACTTTTAATAATTTCATTTACTTTATTTTTATAAATATAAATCATTTTACTCATTTCAAAAAGTGTTTCTATCGTATAATCTTCTTGATCAAAATCTAAAAGGTCCTGTACTTCACAAAACTTTAAAAGTATATTTTCTATAATCCCAAAGAGAGTGGGATTGTTAAGAATGGCATTTTTACAAACTTCATTCATTTTATTAAGAACAGAATATAAAACATCATTTGTATTTTTAAGAAGTAAAGTACTAGAATAAACTAATTTGATTAAATTTTCTATATTCTTTGTGGTATTTTCTTTATTTTTAAAATTTTCCATTTTGTTTATGCTTTTATTTTTGCATAATTTTTCAATTGTATTTGAAATAAAGTTAATCAAAATATTCAAAATTTCAAATGGATCTGAGTTATTTAAAATATTTGATTTGTTTATAAAGGATTCCGAGTTTAAATCCTCATTTAAATTTTTATTAATTGTGGTTGGTTCAATAACTTCTATTTTCTTAAATATCAAAGGGGGTTTAACAATATCCTTATTTTCATTTGAATTCTCTTCTAATCTCCTTTTTACTTCTTTAAATCTCTTCTTTTCTTTATAAAACGTACTGTTTTCATGGTTTTTCATTTTGGGGTCAAAAAGGGAAAATAAGCTATTGGTTATGATTTATTTAACTTATTAAATATCTTAAGATTGTTTATTCCTTCAATATAATACTATTTATTATAATCCTATTTATATTGTTTAATTATATATTCTCTATTTCTCTCCTTTTATTTCTACTATAAAGACACATTTATATTTACTTAACCCTTTTAAAAAAATGACAACTGAACTTAAACATCTTCAAATTCAAAAGAAAATAGCCTCAGGAGCTTTTGGTGAAATTTACATAGCGTACGATACTGAACAAAATTTAAATGTGGCTTTAAAAATAGAAAAACGTACTCAACATTCTCAACTTAAACATGAATTTACAGTTTATAAAAGGATAAAATCTGATTCTTTCCCTAAAGTATTTAATTTTGGTAAAATTCTATTTAATAATGTTTATTCTAATTGTCTTTCTATGGAACTCCTTGGTGGATCTTTAGAGCAACTCTTTTCTAAATGCGGGAAGCGATTTTCTTTAAAAACTGTTTGTATAATTTCTTTAAAAATGATTGAAAAAGTAGAGCTTTTACATCAAAAAAATTATGTTCATAGAGATATTAAGCCAGATAACTTTGTATTTGATAAATCTAATACTAATTTATATCTAATAGACTTTGGTTTAGCTAAAATTTATAGAGATGAAAATACTTTAGTTCATAATCCAATAAAAACTGGAAAAAATCTAACAGGGACAGCGAGATACGCTTCAGTAAATACACATTTAGGAATAGAACAAAGTCGTAGAGATGATTTAGAATCAATTGGGTATTGTTTAATTTATTTTTTGAATGGGCGATTACCATGGCAAGGTCTTAGAGGAGAAACAAAACAAGAGAAATACGAAGCAATAAAAAAAAAGAAAGAATCTCTTAAAATCTGGGAATTATGTGCAAATCTTCCTCATGAATTGTACATGTACATGTTTTATGTAAGGAATTTAGGATATGAAGATTCTCCGAACTATATTTATCTTAAAGGATTACTTAATACAATTATAATGAAAAATGGATGGAGATTAACAGATGATTTAGATTGGGTAAAATAGGGAACAGGAAATGTGTAAGGGATTAAGGATAGAAAAGATTAAAATTTAGGTAATAAAGTTTAATTGTGACATTTTAAAAAGTAAAGTAGGGTAAATTTTGTTAAAAGCGTAAAACTGTGACGTTTTATAATTAAGCTTTGTTTTTATGCACATAAATATTTGATTACAATTTTTTTATTTTAATTTTTCTTTATGAATCAAATGATCCACTCTTATTATTTTATTAAGTACTTCTCCTACTTCATTACTCCATTCTTTTCCTCCAAATACAATTATTCCTTCTTTTTGATTGATTTTTGCTTTACTCATTTTGTTGTTCACCATAAAATTTATTTTGTCAAGTAAAATTTCTAAATCTAAGTCAAGGAGTTGGATACATGTTCTCAATGAAATTGATGAATAAAACTTTTCTATAATAAAAAAATTGTGTTCATTAATTGATCTTAAAATAAAGAAATTCATATTTTGATTATTTTGAATGTTGAGATTATTAAAATCTTCTAATATTTCTTTAGAGATTATTAAATCAGAAAGAAATTTATCTAATATTAATCTCATACCTTCTTCATTATTTTTATCTTCTTTTAATTTCTTAAGCCTTTCTTTCCTTTCTGAACGGATATCTCGGATTTCTCCCTCACACGTGCATAAAATCGCATAAAATGAAGCCAAAATCGTGTATTCCGAATTATCAACAATTTCATTAAGTTTAGAATAAGTAATAGATGCTTCAAAAAACTTCTCTTGTCCTAAATACAAATCTATAATGTATTTATAAAAGAGAATCTCTTCATTAATTGCTTTATTTTCTTTAAAATACTTTTTTCTTATTTTTCTCATTGTAATATCCGATCTGATCCAGTCCTTGGTTTCAACACAAAGGCGGAATTGCTCTAATTGATAATTAATAATAGTAGACTCTGGGATCATAGTAAAAGTTTCAACTGGGACATTAAGAATTAAATTTAAAGCTTCAGTAATATTATTATTTTTAAGACAATGATTTTTAAGATCCGTAGTAAGTAAAACCCTTTCTTCTTCTAAAAACATTTTACCTTCTACGACATCAGAAAGGAGATCCGTAGCAAAATCAGTCCAGTCATTTGGAAAATTAATTTTCTTTTGAGAATAAACGTGGTTTACTAACCAACGGATTGCATTCCTATCTTGACCTCTTCTAGCCGATAAAACTCGAATTAAAAAAACTACTTCTCTGTCATCACCACAAAGAGAAATCATTTTAATAAAAATATTCTTTAATTCTTCGGAATTGCCATCTTTACGGGCTTGTCTTTCTAATTCGTACAATTCTGAGAAATCCATGTTTAGGGGGTAAATAAAAATGCATAAAAATAAACCACGCCTGCGAGTAAAGCTATAAATAAAAATGCTTAATAGAGTAAAAAAAAGCAAAGTAAATTTAAAATTTTGTAAAAACACTGACAAAGTCGTTCTAAATTTTTCAAAAACAAACTGCACAAACACAATGATATTTTTATTAAATAAATTACTATTCGGGTTTTATTTAGCTAAGGATAAAATTTAGATGGCATGTAATTTTTAGGTAAATCTGATAAGACTCTTGTGGTTACAAGCTTGTAAAATGTTAATGTTTAACGCCAAATTTTTATTTAAAGCAAGTATAAGATATGGTTTTTTTGTTAAAGTAAAAGTATTTATGTTATGTATCATAATAAAAATGCGAGTAAATTGTAAAATAATATATTATTATTTTGTCTAGTTTATAACTAAAAACGAAGCAATTCTGAAAGTTTAATAACACTAAGCGAAATATTGCTGTAAAATTTGTTCAGACTCAATTCGAGATGTAGTTGCATAACAAAATAATATGTTTGTTTTGACAACAAGTTGAGTACGAGAAACTCCGCAAATACGAAATCCTAGCGAATGAACTAACACAGTTATACGGGTTCAAATTAACTATTTTTCCATATGTACTTACGTAAGATGGTGTGGTAACCAAATTCCATGCAAAATATAAAAAGAGGCTCGAGATATAGTATCGAGTAGAGTCCATAATGCAGTCTCTTATCCAAAAAAAGACACTTAAAAGCATTTCTTTAGACTTTAGAGAAATGGAAGTCTAGAAGAGTTCTTAAGTGTTGATAACTGATTGTGACCTAGTAAAACAAATATCACATTTCAGTGGCCCTCTGGCAATAAAATAATCCAAAACAACGTTAGTAGCTTCGAATAAATATTTTTACATGCATGAATAAAAAACAAACTATTTGCACAAAATAATGTGATGCAGTGTATTTGCTCTATTACATAAAGTAAATACAGAACCCTTTTTTTAGTAACATAAAGTAAATACAACCTGATCTTTAAATAAAACAACAAACTCTTTATTTTAATCATATTTCACTACAATCAATGGTAAATCTTCATCTGTATCCGTAATAGCCACAAGTACAATATACAACCTGTTATTAATTTTAGGGGCTATTTCACTAACTTTCATTTCTAAATTTTTATTGTATCTATCATCTAAATTCCAATAAACTAATTTATTATCTATAGTGATCATGGTTAAAGGTCTTTTAAATTGAATTTCAAAGGCTTTTAGGATATTTGATAATTTCGTATCTTTGTATTCGAGTTTATTCCAAACTGTAAAATGATATTCTTTATCTTCAATAATGTACGATTTCTTTTTGGCTTCTTTTGGATCGGTTACGGCAAAGAAAGGCAGAGCTAAATTTAAAAAGTAATTTTTGTATTTTTTAATGCCAAGAGCCATTTTAATCATTTCTAAAACGGCAAGACCTGAAACTACACCAGTAGTAGTGGCTATGGCTGGTACAATTCTTCCTGCTATTCCTTTGATAAAAAGTCGAGATTGGTTTTTAATTTTGTAATTCGTGGCTCTTAAATTGGCACATGAATAGACAAAATCTACATGAAAATTCGAATCATCGTCCTTCTCAAAAACTGATGTTTTGAATTTTGAAGCATCTAAAGGCGTATCTTCTTCTTTAACAGGGGATTTCAGAGGTAAAGATTCAGTATCAAGTATTTCATTCGTAATGTAATCAATAACTTTCTCTTTAGAAATAAACGTATCAATACCAAAATTGTATGAGTAAATATTTGCTACACTCTGAACAAAAGTAATATGAAGTGGATTTTTGATATCGAAATTGATTGGTGTTGGTGGTCTTTTAGGAGGCATCCAAAAGGGTAAGCCTTCTTTAGTTTTACAATCTGGTGGAAGAGATCTAAGTAAATCCTGAATAGATGAATGGAAATATTTAACAAATAGCATTAAAGCACCTTTTATGCATTCTTCTAAAGATCGTGGCACTTTTTTTAAAATTTCGTGAATACTCTCTGGTTTCTTTTCAATTACTCCATCTTTTTGTACATTTTTACTATCTTCTTCTTCAAAACGGTTTTCTTCATCAAATGTACTTGGATCTTCTATGTAATTTTTAATTAACATAACTCTATCACAAAAAAGATATTTAAATCTACTCATAGCCCATTCAATAGTGTGTTCTAATGCAAAAGGAAAATTTTTTATAGTACAAATAGGGATAGAAGATTCAGGAGGATCAACACTATCCCCGTAAGGTTCAGAAAAGAAAGGCACAATAGTCTGAACATTCCCTTTAGTTCCTGAAGTACCAGCATCAACAAGATATTTCTTAGAAATTAAACATCTATTATCAACATAAACTCTAGCCTCAACATTATCCAAAGCATTGGCCACAATGTCTAAATCCTGAAAAAAGACTTCACTGAAAACTTCTTCTGTTTCATCTCCAACTTTTAAATTGTAATAAACAAGATTTGATTCCTTAATTTTTTTAAAAGGGGTAATCGAATCAGCTTGCCTTTTCGGTGAAGGTGGTCGATCAGAAAGAGAAGTAGGTGATTGTTGTTCATGGTTAGTAAGGGATGTTTCTGTAGAAAAGCAGGTCTTAGAATCAAAAGAAGGGTTATTATTAACATCAACACTAGGTGAAATAAAGGGATTATGTATATCTATTTCCTGACCTTCTCTTAATTCCTCATTAACTTCTTTTACACCATTTTTTATAAATCCCTTAGCAAAATCTTCGTTAAGGTTCTTTACTTCCTTAACAGCAACTTCCGCTTTCATTTGAGAAACATCATTTTTAGAAAATAAAAATTGTCTTGTTAAATTTGATTGTTCAATTGAATCCATGTCAGTCACGTGTATCTTCCCTTCAGTTCCCATTCCACACATAACTAAATTTTTAAGGTGTTCACAACCAATGGCACCAGAACCAACAACAAAAATATTTAACCCAAACAATCTTTTTACTGCCTCTTGACCAAATACCCGTACGAGAGGGGCGTACCTCCCGTATCCCTCACTAATCGTATCAGATTCATCCACAGATTCTGGCACAGCTTGAAGAGCATCAAAGTAAAAGAATTGACGAATTGGATTAAATTTGCAGCTAACAGCCTTAATGGCTTCTTGTGCAGCAAATCCTCCTATTATAGAACACATTGGCATAAGAATAGTATCAGATTGTCTTCCAAATTCCTTTATTAAAGGTTCTGCATCATACAAAGTTTGATGCTTTTTAATAAAATATGAAAGGAGAGTATTACCATTAGGAAAGGCTCCAAAAGATTTTGTGTATTCACTAAGGGCAATAAAACATTTATGTATCATTTCTTCATTCTCTTCATTTCCAAAACTAGACACGATTTGAGGGGTTTCCAGTGCTTCCTCTAGGGGTCTAAAATGAAGCATTCGTGGTTTTTTAACTTGTTCAAAATCTCCTCCGTATACTTCTGGGAATTTAAAAGGGCGTGTTGATTCATTTTCAATATCCATTACACTAATTCCATCAATTTTTCTAAGTTGTACACATTCAGGGCTTAAAACAGTGACCTTAAACAATAATCCTTCATATTCTTCCTTATGTAGTATTTTAATTAAATCACCATCTTCTAAATTGTGTCTTTGATCTTTTACTACTGTAAGTATACCATCAGGTGTAATATCATTAATCATTCCAGCAATAAGAGGCTCTCCATTTGAATCTATACAAATAAAATCTGTTCCAAAATCACAAAACAATTGCGAAAAAACACCACGGGCCTGACAACTTATAAATTTACAATTTGATTTTCTGGTTTGTCTATTAAATTCAATTTGTTTATCTATTTGTTCATTACAAACAATTACAACATCGTAATTATCAAATGATTCGAGATTAGGAGCAATATGAACTTGAACGTACTCATTTAACCCTCTGAATCTATGAATTAAACTCTCATCTCTAATACTTCCTATATTTTTCTTCTTAAAAAAGAAACCAGTACCCAAATCTTCTTCTTTTACTTCTTCTCTGTCATAAATCCAAATGTTACTTACTCCCATTAAGCATAAATTTTTTGTGACTTCCTGTCCTAAACCATCTTGTCCTATTATAAGAATTTTACTATTCATCATTTTCTGCATAGCATCTTTCCCTATTACGTACAATTGTCTCGAATATAAAGATTCATCTATTTCTGTTTCGATTTCTTTGTTTTGCATTAAGGGCATAAATTTTCTCTTTTTTTATAGGTCTGGAGACAAATCAAAAAGGTTTAAAGGAGGGGGTGTATTTTAGAAAAATAGAAAGTAGTGGATAAAGTACAGAAAAAATGGAGTATTTTAATAAAGACAATTAAAAAAAAATATATAGAATAATTTACAGTTTAAGATGGTGAAATTTAATGCAGATTTTGTAATTTAGGGGGAGTCCGATACTATTAAAAAAATCTACCATCATACACGAACAAAGTCCACCGTTGTATTACTAGTTACATAATTTTTATGATAGCTGAACAATAATAAAAAAAATATTGAGATGGTTTGATAAAATGGAACATGTATTGTTTTACTGTGGCAGTTCAAGTGGACAAATTGAATTGTTGAAAATAAAATATAAAAGGTTAGATTTGCTTAGAAAGTGTATTGCTCTTAATCTTCTTTGTGTAAAACTAGGTGTTCCTTTGTTACGCATTTCTCAAATTAGGTTTTTTAAGCACTTTATCGTTTTAAATTAGTAAAAAAAGCACATCTTAACCCACTTAATAAATTCAAAATTAATCACAAAAAGTTTTTTAGAAACTTTGTGCTAATTTAATGAAAAAATGTTAAATTCATTGTTTAAATGGTTTTAAATAAAAAGCTACAAATTTGTAGCTTATTAAAAGACATTGCTTTTCTTTAATTTGATGATTTAAAATAGACAAGGTCTTTTTTCCTATACTTTTAAAATGTTTTTGTTGTAGGACTCTGATGTCTTCGAGGTTATAAAAAGCTAAAACTCTTACTTAACTCAAAAACAAAATGGCTTAACTTTGATTAAAACAGCTGATCTACTTGGCTTGACCCAATCGAGATTTTATTTTATTATTAAGAAAATATCAAGTTTTTAATCAAGATGGCGTAAATACACGTTGTTAAGATTTTTACACTTTGATTCAGTTTACTTGCATATAGTCAATTAGAGAAATGACATTGTTTTGAGTTTAATAATTTTTCATTTTAATTCAGTGGGTTGTTTAAGCTTAAATTAACAAAACACAACTGACAGATATTTTACGCAAAAACTAAGATAACTCTATATCCCTGATAATATAATATTACTTATAATTTAATTTGAAAAACATTTTTATTAAATTTTAAAAATTACTCATTGTAAACAATAAAAATTAATATTTCTGACAACTTACTCAACAAAGACAAAAATAATTTATTTCTATATAAATCTCTATTTCTTATAAAATTCAAGGACAAGAAAAGTAATTAATTGGTCACAAAAAAAGTCAATTAAATCTTAAAAGTCAAACTCTTGAATTAGAAAATAAAAAATTTGCAAATAAAAATGATTTTCTTGACGTGTTCTAGAACATTAATTTCGAACTTTATGCGTGGGTCGATTTAATTTATGTCCGAGAGAATCTGCCTCCAAATTTACTTTTTTTTTAAACTCAAAATGATTATTTTTTAAATTGTTACACTACCAAAACTTTTCTTTAAAACATCTTTAAGACGCCAATTGCTTTTTCCGTACAAATTTGCATCTTTTTTAAGCGTAAACTTTAATACTCACAATTTTATAAAAATTGTCTATAAATTATCAATTTTTACAAAATTTTATCAAATTTTTGTTGTCAAAAAACAAATAATTCAAAAAATTTTGTGATTGTTTTTTTTATTTAATTGGGTAATTTTTTTATATTTCAGTACCCAATAAAACTTTTTTCTCTTTTGATTTGTTCAATTACATTCAATTATTAAAAACCTCAAAATTTTTACGATCGCCCCCAACGAGTTAAATGGAGACCGATAATTGCAAAATTTTTCAAGATTCGAAAAAAAAATCTGTTGACCAAAATTTAAAAGAGAACACTGAAGAAAATACAAATAACAATTTAAAACAAAAGAAAAATGAACTAATTTTTATAGATTCTCCAAAAAAAAAATTAAAAAAAGATAATAAAGACAATGTAACTAATGAAAATGATAGAAATTATAGTTTAGAAAGTGATCAACCATTTGAAAAAACCATTGAAGATCAATTTAATTATTTTAATGAAAATCAAATTAATGAACAATATAAAAATTATGATTTACAAGATCATGTTTATATTTATTGTAATTGTAATGAAGAACAACTAAATTTTGAAGAACTAAAAGTAATAGACATTCTTTCTAGACACGTACAACTTGATTTAAGAAATTTAAATAAAAAAAACAATGGAGAATATAATTGCAAAGAAGTCAACGATAATTCAATTTTAATTGGATGTCGAAAATGTGAATCTTCTCGTGACTACAGTAAAATGAAAAGTTTGATAAATTGTATTAAAAAAGATGAAGAAAAATATCAAAAAAAGAATAAAAATCACGATGATAATAAACAAAAGAAAAATCAGGACAAGAAAAAAACCAAGAAAACCAATGAAAAGAATGAAAATGAGATTGTTGTCTTAGAAGATGAGGATTTAAATGAAAAAGAGACCGAAATAATAGTTAATGACAGCCGGTTACAAACAGAAGACGATGAAAGTGAAGAAACAAACCAAAGTGACACTAAATCAAAGAAAAAGTACGTTATTAATAAACCAAAAAGGAAATATTTTTGTGAAAAATGCGGGTCTAAGTTCACGAGTTCTTACGGAATGAAATATCACAATGATAAAGTCCATACTACAGAAAAGGATTTGGTGATAAAACCTTTCCCTTGTCCTATTGAAAATTGTTTAAAAAGGTATAAAAACAATAATGGTCTTAAATATCATTTAAATAACCAGCACAGTACTTCTTAAATACCATGAATAGTATTTGAATTGGAAAATTATTAGAGTTAAATAGAATTAATTGTTTTGTATAATTAAAAATATCTTAAAATGTGTTTAAATAATAACGTGTATATTTATAAAATTTATTTCAAATGTTGTCATTTAAAGCTTTAAACTTTAAAACTTGTTTGTTGTAAATTGAGTTTAATTAGTTGATAAATGTTGAGTGAACACTTAATTGTCAAATGAGAATCTAAGTTTACAACTATGAGTCAGATTTAAGACGCATGATATTCTGGAATACCGTCCATCACAGAGGATCATTTAAGACAAAAAATCTACATACAAATGTTTAAGTGCAAAATATTATTTTCTACTGATAAACTAGCCTCACAAGTATAAACAATTTCTTTTTCTAAAATAAATATTTTTATTGTATCATCTTAGAAATGGTCTCACCAATAAGATCGTAATGATTACCCATGTAACCACCTTCAGCAAATCCTCTTGACTTTCTTCCCTTAAATCCACCAATGGGAGCATGGAGTCTAATAGCGCACAAAAAGTTATTAACGTGCTTAAATAGATCAGTACCAAAGTAAATATGGTGTATAATCTCTTCAATACACCTAATTTCTCCACCAAAAGCAGTATCTATTGTTTCATTACTAAGTTTAGTAACAACATTGTTAATCCTGCATGTAGCTCTTTTATAAATTAATTCTCTTAGCATCTCGTAACTAATAAAACCAAAAGATACATAATCCTTAGCAAGTTGTAACATTCTTCTTGTACTCTTATTGTTCTTAACAAAAACAAGGCTGTTGATTCTCTGAAGTCTAAGAAGTTCAAGAATCTTTCTTTGTTTAGGAGGAGCTCTTAAACTACTCCTAAGTTTCATAACTACAAGAAATTCGGGTTCAGAAGGAACATAAAGTAAATTTTTAGATTCAAGATCTTGTTTTTTTTGGAGCAAAGATTTCTCATGGGAGTAGTAAAAATTTAATAATTTCTCAGTTGTCTCTTGAGCATACCTAGAGTTATCTTCAACTCTGTTAAAATATTCTTGTTTCTTTTCTTCGATGATATTATTCTTTTTCTCAGTGTATTCGTTTCTTCTCTGAACTGAAAATGGTGTGGCTGTTTCGGTTTGTGTCATTTTTAGGGCTGTTAAAATTTTTTTAAAAAAAAATAAATGGAGATGAAATAGGAAAGGAATGTAAAATAAAAGCAGTAGAGAAAAAAAACTGTAAATTTAATGACAAATGTTTTAAATATTTAAAAATGTTTATTTTATTAATTATTATCTGTTGTTTAATAAATAATTTCAAAAAATTTAATAATTGTTGTACTTGAACTATAAAAAAATAACAAGGCTAGTTGAATAAAAAAATAAATATCAAACTATAACAAGGGGATGTTTATGGAAAAACTTGCTGTTGTAGATCTTCAAGCAACCAATTATTATAAAGAGTTTCAAAATCAAATCTTAAATGAACGTCTTAAAAGGCCTTATCATAATGATTCATTTGATTTGTCGGTTAAATTAATTATTGAACATCAAAAAAAGTTATAATTAAGTTAAAATCGTATTTAAACATATTTTAATTTTTTTTTTCAATTTTTTTTCAAACCGAATCAATTTTGATTGACCATTCAGTTTCGAATATGATAAGATGAAAATATAAATAGAAAAAAATATTTAATTTTATGAATCAAAAAGTAATTGCAATTGTAGTTTTAGTTGTACTTATTGTCATTGGTGTTGTTGTTTGGCAATTTTTAAGAACAAACAAACCTGATCAAATAAAAGACAACAAGGATGGAAAGCAAGATAAACATGACACTTCGAGCAAAAAATCACAAGATCCTCAGGAAAGTTTGGATAAACCTGAAAATGACTTAACAAGCGAACCAAAAGAAAAAAATGCTGAAGAAAAAAGGGCAAGTAAAAACTCATCTGAACCAGAAAATTCCAAAGAAAAAACAAATTAAAATGGACCTGATCTTGATGCAGATTAAGACAAAGTTGACTTTCCTGGGATAAAAATATCCTTTAAAGTCAAAAAATGCTCAATAAATCTTTATCTGTAAATTAATTATACAAAAGTGTTATTTCTTTGTTAACATAAAGTCATTTTACTATTCGTTTATTGTTTTAAAAAAGCTTTAAAAATACTTATTAACGATCATTGGACAAAAATTTACCGCACATCACATTCTTTCTAATATTAAATGTCTTTAAAGCACGGTACTTGGAAAAAACAATATTGATCATTGATGAAATCCAATATTTTTACAAGCAGATGTCCATGAGGTGGTATCTAAAAAATTTTACAAGTTGTAATAAAGCTTTTTATTTTAATTTTTTATGTAATATTTACTTTTAAAATCATTCCTTTGTATTAAAATCTAATGATGTCAGGTGGTTTATGATTTTGTCATTAAAGTTAATAAAAATAAATTACTGATAAATTAATTTATGGTTATAACAACAAAATATAAATTAGAAAAAACCGTTAAAAACTTTTGTTTATTTAAAAATAAAAAAATAAATAAGTCTCTAAAATTTTGTTTTTTCTGACTCAAAATTTAATTTACAAAAAAATTATAAAAAAAATTAGTTTGTTTTTGACCCCAATGAAACATTGTTTTATCTTAAAACCACTTTTTTTTTTGTTTTCTATGGTGTTATGTTCACTTGAAGAAAAGTTAAAATCTGACTGGTTTGGGGAATGCCTTAAAACTAAATCAGAAATGGACAGATGTATCGAATTTGATTTCATGACATCAATGATTTTTATACAGAATGAGGAGAATACTGCTGCGTTCTCGCCAATATGCAGTGATATGAATATTTTAGTTCAATGTGTTGAAGAAGACTTTGGTTTTGAAAATAGTTCAAAAGGTCTTAACGATCTTAAATTTGTGAGTGATCAACTGAAAAATTCTAATCCCAATCTGTTCAAAGCTTTGAATTGTTTTTATGAAAGAAATGATAATTCTAATAGTATTTCAAAAGATAATATTTATTTACATAAAAATTTTAACACTTCTAACTTAAACGATATTTTCGATGAACACTTAGATTGGGTCGAAAAAGAATCGTGTGGATTACTTACTTCTCCTCTTGAGCTTTCTGTATTTGAAAGATCAAACCGTATTTACGCGTCTTTAGTTTACTTTAAAGATAATTGGGCAACACAATTTGATGAAGAGGAATCTTATGAAGGCGATTTTATCTTATCTAATGGTCAAAAGATTCGTCGTAAATTTATGTATAAACAAGATCATTATAAATATAAGAAGGTTAGTGACAAGGACAATTTCGAAATTGTAGCAATTCCTTATGATGAAAAAAAAGGTAAGAACTATACTCGATACATGGTTTATCTAGTACCTGCTAAACATGACTCAGACCTTTTCAATCTTTGGGATGCTTTTTATAATAACTGTAATGGAAACATCAAAAACTTCTTAACAACTTTGGACGTCAAAGATATCATTATTCATTTACCTAAAGTTAAAAAACTTAGATCCAATTTTAATTTGAACGATTTACTCAAGGATGTGTTTAAACACAATATTTCTTCTGACTTTAGTTCTACAATGGCAACGTATTTAAATGTCGATGAAAAAGGTACGGAAGCGGCAGCAATTAAAGTGACAAGTTTGTTCCGCTCTTTTGGAAGTTATGTCGCACCTGAAGTTAGAGCTGATTTGCCGCATATTTCATTTATATTCGACGTGGAATCAGAAAGAATTTTATTTGTGACTAAAGATAATGGAATAGTAAAAGAAAATAAATGATTTCTTTAAGTATATTTGCGTTATCGTTTTTTTTTTGATAAGCTGTTAGATTTTTATATTGGTTATTTTTTAAAAAAAAATTTTAATTTAACTTAAGGCCATAGTAAATAGCTAGAATTCATCTATTTAATTTATAAAAATCTTAAGTTATGTATAGTGATGTTGCAAGCTTTATTTAAAAGCTACTGATGTTTCATGGCTGCCAAACTAATATTTGATGCACCTTTATGATTTTTTTTGATGCACAACACAAATCACAGCCACAGTTTAGAAAACAGAGAACAAAAAATAATTAATCTTTGTTTATAGATTTAAAGTTTTTAAAATCTTCTTCAAATTTGTATGCACAAAAATTAAACGAATAAGGCTTATGCAAAATATTATACGCTAAAGGTAAATTTTTAAAGTTTATATTTATTGGCAGTTTAAAAGTGGCGTACCCCGTGAATACTACGTATAAATGTTGTTAATAGTTTTTTTTTAATCTTTCTTCTGCTGGGTAGTTGAGGTGGTGGCAATGTTGTTACACATACCAGAGCACCTAGGGGTTAGGTGCATAATTTTTATTTATAGATTTAGAAATGTCAAAACAAATAAGTTTGATGTGTTTGACGTGTACAATAAACAAAGATGTGGTGGATACCACAAAAAGATACTTTAGCAACGTTTCAAATTTGTTAGGCATTTTTTTGCAAGAAATTAATTTATCGTTTCTTATGTGTATTTTGGTGGTTTAAAATTTCTACTTGTAATTAATTTAATGCAAATAATCTTGATGTTTTTATGAAACAAATGTTACGAGAATTTGTAAATATAATGATCTTAAGTGACTATATAACGTGTTTTTAAGTTTTATAATAAAACCGTTCACAAATTAAGTAAACAATATTCTATTATATACTTTAATTAAGTTCATTTAAACCACTTTTAAATAGAGATATAAAAACTTTCAGTAAAATAAAAAAGAAAATTGAATCGATATAACAGGCCTCAGTTCTATTTTATATGATACGTGCAGAAACTCTTTATTTTTAATCATCTATGCACAATTTTGACAACTCCTAATTTTTTTCTGTTAATCTTTTACAAATTATAGGCAGATGTATGCTTATGATCTCTTTCACTGACATAACATGAATAGACCTTAAATTTATTAGATTCTCGTCTGTCCAGGCTAATTAAAAAAGATATATAGCTTTTCAAATTGTTTTATGTCTCTTAGAAGTTGTTTGTAAATAATGATCTGTAATTAATTAACCTTTTTTCCGAAACTTAATCAATTTAATAGACCAATTCATTTTTAATAAAGTAAAACATAAATATAAATTTTTGAAAAGCATTTAATTTATGGTTCTAATGATGGTTTTTATTTTAGGTCTATTGTTTCTCGCCTTATCTTCATTTTCTATCTGGCAACTTATGTGGGGAAATATGTTTGGACAAAAATCTGGTTGGGGAAAATCTGAAAGTGGAGGAAGTAGCCAAGTAAGTTCAAATGAAAGTACAGGAGACTCGGGAAATTTGTCTCATAATCCAAAAATTACACCAGGTAAACAGGAATCAAATTCAATGAATTTTGGTGATGATAATGAAGCCAGTGAACAAGGATCTGATGATTTTGATCATGCTGAAGGAAAAAATGCAACGGATTCAGCAGGTGAAAGCTCAGGAGATGAAAACTCGGGAAACGACAACGAAGGAGATGATAGCTCATTTGATGTAAAAAGTAGTGAAAAACTTGAAGACAAACCAAGCAGTCCAAAAAAAGATAATGATAAAAGTGATAAAAAACCAGGCAAACCAAAAAAAGATGATAAAAAAAGTTCTGAAAAGCCAAAAAGTCAAAAAAATGATAATGCAAAAAGCGAGCCCACACTAGAAACCAACTTCCCTAAAACTGATTTACAATCATGCAATTCAGAAAACGATTTCTTATACGGCAATCAACAAACAATTAATCCTGGGCAATGCGTCAACAAGTGTGCTCCGATAGTATACACAATTCCTGTTTTAGAGAATACTGGGGCAATGTGCTTAAATGAAAAAAACCCAAAGGAGCATGAGCCGTATTAAGAAGTTATGGCTTTAGACAAAACAGTGATAACAAGTGTTGAACCATAAAATTGTATTTTTATTCATAATAGTTTCCCATAGATACAATTTTCTTACTACAACTACAAAATAAAAATTTAAAAAAAATTAGATTAAAACCAGTTGTCTAATTTTTAACAAATCTATGACTGCATCTTTATACATGTATACATATTTTTATATGTTATCTTTATTAGGTTTTTCATTTTAATAAAAATTAATTTATTTTGGCGTGTTTAAATATTTATTTGTTGCATTTAAATGGGTAATTTGCACAGAAAATTTTTTAAAAAGTTAAAGTATAAACTCAAATTCATAAAATGTAGCTATATATCTTAACAGTCTTAATTTTTGGCAAATTTTTTAAATTTATATTTTAACAGCCGATTATGAGTCAATTTTATAAAGTACATTTGTACAAAATTGTTTTAGAGAACCTTTTAATTTCGTCAAAATTTTTAAGAGACAACTTGTAATTATAGTGTAAGTTACACGTGTCAATGAACGTATAGATCAAGGTTTGATCTCTTTTTTTCGAACTAGTTGCACAACGTCACAACGACAAATATTTTAAACAAATTATGTCTCATAAAAACTTTTTGGTTAATTAACCTACAGTGACGTCAGAGTTTAGCGGTCTGTAAGGGATTTTTGCAAAAAATATAAGTTTTTACAAAAGTGTTGTTATCAGTTTTAGTAAAACAGTAAACATTTCTCGTTTATAGCAAAAAAGGCATTATGTGATAAAGTTTAGCATAAATGATTTAGATTATAATGTGTAAATTTTCCACACTATAATAATCTTATTAATTTTTTTAAATGTAAAATCAGTGTATATTGTGGACATACTTTAAACTAATGTATTGATAAAATCAAAAAGACACCATGAATTTTTAAATTAAAATTTTTTTTGAAAAACAAAATGGTCTAAAAAGGTTGCCTGGTATTTGACTAAACATCATATTTAAGGAAAAGCGTGATCAAATAAAAAATACTTTTAACTTATGACAAAAATAAATTATTATTTCTCATTAAATATTTATTGTTTTTTAGATCCAAATTAAAAAAAATCATAAAAAAATACATGTAAATATTTTGCATCTGATCAAATGTATTCCCTAAAAAATCTACAACATCATCATCTCCTACATAATCATCTACAACATAATCATCTGTAATATAATCATCGTAAACATCATCATCTACAACATAATCATCTGTAATATAATCATCTCCTACATAATCATCTGTGACAAAATCATCGTAAACACAATTATTTCTAATATTATAATTTCTAACATAATCACCATAAACATTATCGCATCTACATTCTCCACCTCCTTCTAATACATTTCGCCCTTTTATAACCCCCTTATGCATAACAATCTTAGTGATTTATTCAATCTTTCCGAAATTAAGAAATTTATTTATAAAAGAGCCAGTCTTAGAGATGAATGTAGATCTCATCTCTTAAATGAAAAATATCAAGAAGCTTCTAAAGTCGCTTTAAAGTTTTTTGATGTTTGTCCTTCTTATCTTTTTATTTCATATTTCTTAGAAAATACTAGTTCAAGTAAAAAACTTTTAGAGGTTATTGTTGATAGAAAGATCGTGTCTCCGGATGTGGCTTTGTTTTTAGCAAAAGAAGGTTTATTTCCACACGCAGTCCTAAAATTTATTGATAATTGTTTAGTAAAAGATTATATTTACCAAATTATAAGAAAAGAAATGATTATTAAAGGCCATTTACCCTTTGATGAGACCATCCTTGATATTTTAGATGATTGGGATCTTTACGATTACGCTTTAAGACATAAAATTGATTTAAAAATAAGAGATACAGTTAATTATGAATATTATTTAGCTCATAAAAGCCAATCTAATACAAATTTAATCAATAAGATTAAGAATTATAAAGAGTTAGAATATTTATCTAAATTAACAAATACTACTAGCCATGATGATTATGTCACAGATTGTATTTTAAATTTTATAAATTACGGATTTAATTTAGAGAAAGCCAAGGAAATTTTAAATGAGTTACAAAAAAATGAAAAAGAAGTTTATAATCCATTAGAAAAGAATGTTAGTAATAATTTTTTTATTATTAATGATAAATTTAATCTTCTTAAAGTCCTTTTAAGTCATTTAATATCTTCTAAAGACACACAACTCCTTATTTATGCTTTATTTTTAACTTTTACGTATAGAAAATCATTTACTTCTAATTATGAGATTTCTCTTATTCATTTATTCCTTTGTAGATTCTTTTTACTTCATAAAGAAGTTTCTAATCTTTTTAATGAGTTAAATATCAAAAATAATCAATTTTATAATTTATTTTTCATTTGGAGTGATTTGATAATCGTCTTAGATCTAAAAGAATATAAAAGTAAAGTAGATGAGTATTTAAAATTAATACAAGAGAATATAAATGCAGTAGAAAAAACTTTAAAACATTTTATAGAAAAAGATAAAATAGGACACGCAGTAAGTTTGATAAAAGTTCATAAGAAATTAAAAAATGAAATAGTTTGTAAAGAAATAACAAATAAGAAGATTTATAGTGAAGAAAGTAAGACGATATTTAGTGATTTATTAGGAAAAGAATGTGAATATTTATTTTCAAAAGTGAACAAAAATAGTCCACGTGAGGATTTGTGTGGTAAAGATGGTGTGTATGGTAAAGATGATGTCAATGGTAAAGTAGTTAAGGTTAAGGAAGATGTTTATGGTAAAGACGAAGGTAAGGATTTGTGTTGTAAAGTAGTTAAGGTTAAGGATGATGTCAATGGTAAAGTAGTTAATGGTAAAGTAGTTAATGGTAAAGTAGTTAATGGTAAAGACGAAGGTAAGAATGATGTTAATAGTAAATATGTAAAGGATAGTAAACTTAATAACAAACTTAATAACAAACTAGATTGTAAAACCATTGAACAAAGATATCACAAACATTTGAAAACTTTATTTTTAAACCCATTTGAATACGAAAACTTTACTTCCCTCTTTAATACCCCTTTAGGGAAAATTAACGACTCTGAATTTATTGAATGGTTTAAATCGGGCATTATTACATTTTAAAAATTTGTTGGTTATTTGTTTATGCGTATTGATCAAATTTTAATCTTATTTTATTACTTTTTTATGCGCATTAACCAAATTTATCAACCAAATATTTAATTGTTTTTTACTTCATTTTAATTTAAAATTCCTTCTCTATAATTTTCTATACTCTTGTTTCCTTCTCCTTTATTTTTTCTAATTTTGAAAATTTTTTATTATAAAAATAAACAAAAAGAAGGAGAACAAAAATATTCGATAATCTTATGAAGGATGCGAAATACTCCAAAAAAATGAAAGTTATAACAAAATTGAACAAGAAGATGGACTTAATAAAGCAAGAAATGTACAACACCACTCGGTATCGAAGAAAGTGTAGGAATGTAATAGATTTTGAGAAGAGACAAAAGACGGCTTCTTATAAGAATTTCATAAGACCTTTAGTGGGATGTAAAGGGATTGTACCCCCTAAAGAGAGGCTTAAGGGTTTTTATGAGTATCTTTGGGATTTACGGATTATGCCTCTTTATAAAATTTTAAAAGATTCAAGGAAGATTGTTTTTTATAACGAATGGGTTTACTTTTACCAAGAAATTGATTTTATTCCTCAAGGAAATGAAATTTTAAAAGAATCAAAAAAGAAAAATTTAGATTTTAAAGAAGAAGTGAATGATCATAAGATAAATGATAATATTCCTTTGAACAACATTTTACTTCTAAATAATAATATAAAACAATATTTTAATAGGGTAAGTAGAATACTCCCAGAAGGTTTCAATTTGACCCTTAAGAATAGCCCTTCTGTACCAATTTTTATTAAAAGACAAAAAGAAGAGACCCCTCCCCTTAAGAAATTAACATCTACAGAAAAGTACAAATCTTATTTAAATTCATTTTCAATTTGCTCTTCATCAAAATCAATTTTTTCTAAATTTACTAAAGTCATTAATGGAAATAATTTTCATCAAAGTTTTATGAATTGTTTTAAGAGGATACCCCCTTCTAGACAAGAATGTAAAGGAGTTAAAGATTTATGTCTAAGTTACATTTCAAATAGTTCACCCTTTGTAAATGAATATGAAGAAATAGAAGAAGAAGATGTGTATCCTTTAAATAACTTAATTCCTTCAAAGTTCAAAATAGAATCTATAGATCTTTACTTAAAAGGAATAGACCCAAATGCAATCATAATCCCACCTGGACCCTTATTTTATCCCTTTAATCCTTCTAAATTAGTAGACGAAGAAAATAAAAACCAGAATATTATAGAAAATAATCTTTATGGGAATGAAAAGGGAGATGTATAAGATAGAAAAATAAATTAATGTTAAGTTTGTTTAAAAATGTAAAAAGGGGGTTATTAGGTTTTATATAAGGGGGTATTGTTAAATTGATTTAAAAAAGTTGTGGGGTAATATAAGGGGTACTGTTATAAAGTAAAGAGATGTGTCTTACATTCCTCCCTTGTTTGTGCCTCCCTTATTAATAAGCCACTATATATTGATGCCTTCTCCTTATTTTATGCCCCTTCCTTATTAATAAGCCACTTCATATTGATGCCCCTCCCTTATTTATAAGCCTCCCTTATTTCCTACTTCTTTTACCCCTTTTTTTTATTTCATGCGATTTGCCTTTCTTTTATGCATTCATTTATCTCTTCATGTATCTCATGATATAATTCACGATCTCCACTTAAAAAATGGATTCCAACATAATATTCTGATAAAATTATATTAAAAAACATAGAAACTTTAAAAGTACATTCTATTTCTCTATCTACTAAAGAACAGAAAAAATATTTTTCTGAAATTTCGTATCTTATCCGGTTTTTATTAAAAATATCAAGTAATGTTTTTTTAAGGGCATTTGGGGTTCCAATGTGTTTTACTTTTATTCCTTTAAAAAATCCTTTAACATACGTATTCCTAATCCGTGGGTATTCTATTAATCTATTTGAAGATGATGATGATGATTCCCCTTCAATTACTGGTGCTGTTTTAAAAACTGTTTGTTTGTAATATTTAGAACAAGGACTAGCCTTTTCTTTAGAAATTACATAATTTACAAATCTGTTAATTACTTCTGGTCTATCTAATAAATCATTATCTTTTTGATCTAATAAATCATTGTCTTTTTGATTTACATCTTCTAAATTTTCTGATAAAAGATAATAAAGGGAAATAGAAGGCCTTTTAGACCAATACTTTTCTTCTAAAGAACCATCTTCTTTATTACAAATATCATGGTATTTTATTACTTCTCTCTTTAAATTTTTAAATTGAAAAGATACAGCTGTAGAAATTACTTGTAAATGATTATGATTTATATTCTTAAGGGGATACCTCTTAATCATGTAATTGTCTATTTCTGATTCATAATTTTCATTAATCCAAATACTACTTATAATTTGATCTAAAGTAAATCTAGAAGAAGAATCTGGTTGTAACATATTTCCTATTAAATGCTTAACTTCTTCTGAGAGATTACTTTTATATTCAAATTTACCTTCTTTAATTTTCTCTTGTAAACTTACTACATCTTTATCATCAAAAGGCACGCAACCATTTAAAATTACATAAAGAATTACACCAAGACTCCAAATGTCTATTTCTGGACCACAATAACGATTTCCTAAGAGAAGTTCAGGAGCAGCAAAATACAAACTCCCACAGAAAGTATTTAAAAGAAGTTTGTTATCATAAAAATTAGATAAACCAAAATCAATAAGTTTTATATTCCCAAATTCATCTACTAAAACATTTTCTATTTTTAAATCCCTATGAACTATAGCATTTTTATGAATGTAATCTATTGCTGATATTAATTGTCTAAAATACCTTCTTGCTTCTTTCTCTTCTAATTCTCCATCATTAACAATAACTTCATATAATTGTTTACCACGAACGTATTCAAAAATTAAAAAGAAGTAGGAATTTGAATAGAAAAAATCTTTAAGTCGGACTATGTACGGGTGATTTAAAAGAGAAGACATAACGACTTCTCTATAAATTCGAATTGAAGATTTATTATCATCTGTATTTTTACGAGGAACAATCTTAATAGCCACTTTCTCATTATTTTGAATATTAATTCCTAAAACTACTTTACTACTACTTCCTGTTCCTAAGATCCTTATAATTTTAAAATACTTAAAGTGTTTATCTTCAACGTACTCATGGTCTTCTACTCTCCCATTGATACTTTCGGATTGAGATGAAATTGAAGTAAAAGCCGAGTCCAGGTCTTCGTACTTATTTTTTAAAATCATAAATTCGGAATTTTACGAATATTTAAACAACCAATATCACCATTTAATGTTTTCTTAACTGCGGATAGGTATTTTTTAATTGTTAATTGGTTGCATCAAAAATCGTTTATCAATGTGAAGTCAAGTAGGCGAATTTAAAATGGAGAAGATATGAGTAATAATCTTAATCCTTTTTATTAAACGTTTTTTTATGCTCATAATCTCTTTTAAAATCCCTTTGTAAATTACTGACCAAAATTTATTTCTTAATAACTTTCTCTTAATTGTATTAGGTTTGACCTATAAAAATCTATAAAAATTTTGTTTTAAAATTTACTTCTATTCTAATTCACTTTCACAAACTTTTCAATTACATTTTTTCCCTCCTTTTTTCTATTTAAACAATTTAAATTTTTACCCCTAAAACCAGTTTCTCACTCCTCTTTTATAAGAACGAGTTTCATGCCCTGGTTACATTTTCTTATAATTTTTGAAACACTAAAAAATAATAAAAAGTAAATTGCAAAAACAACACAAATGAAACTATTCTTATGTTTTAAAATCATAGTATGCTCATTGTCTGTTAACATGCTCAAGTTGGTCAATCTCTACAGGAAGTACTACGACTTAGAAGCACTAAAACCCATTCCTAAGCTCCAAATGGCCAGTGATCTTCAAGCTAACACAATGTGTAAGACAAAAAGATTGACGCATGATGGGATTAAGGGAAGAGAGACTGTCAGGAAGAGAGCAGAAGCATTCAATTTCATTGGTTTAAATGTTGGAGAGAATATTGCAAAACAAGAGAATGATGATTACAAGGAAGTTTTTAAGATGTGGCTAAAATCAAAAGGACATAGGAGGAACATTTTAGGGAATTATAACTACACAGCTGTAACAACTTGTCGTGCAAGAGATGGGAATAGATATTGGGTGCAAGTATTTGGTAAAGGTAATGATAATAAAGGTAATGATAATAAAGGTAATGATAATAAAGGTAGTGATAATAAAGGTAGTGATAATAAAGGTAATGATGATAAAAATGGCCAAGAAGGAATTAAAGGTGATGATCACCAAGAAGGATCGAGAGGCAATAATTATCAAAGAGATGGAACTAAAGGTGATGATGATAAAAGTAATGAGACACGAAATAATAACCAACCACAAGAAAACGGTCAACCAGATGGAGAAAAGGGTGGCTCTCCAAATCCTTTGACATCTTTCATACCTTTAAAATATCCTAATAACCAGACTGAAATACAAGAACGATTTTTAGAAGAAGAGAAACCTCCGATTTCATTTGAGACCACTATTTCTATTTCTAGAAAGTATGATAAACCTTCTATGGTTAGTACTAGTACAGTGAGACCCACAAATCCTCCTCTTGTCAACCAAGATGAAGAATCTGAGAATATGGAATTTCTTTTTAAAGAAGGCGAAGATACACAAAAACTTCTTAAGAAAATACCTCAAAATTATCATCTTTCATTTAAAGGAAACTTTAAAAAATACGTTGCTATGAAAAATAAACAAAGTTTGTCGAGCAAAATGAAAGATCAACAGAGTACGATGGGACCAGACAAACAACCAGAAGGAAAACCTAAACCCAAAGATGAATCCTCGAAATCGCCTTCTATGGAACCCGGATTTGGTCAGTATAAACCTAAAGAGAAACCTACAACAGGACAAAAGCCCATATCTAAACCTCAAAGACCAAAAGACTCTTCTCCTAAACAACAAACGCAAATAAAAGACAAACTTGACAAGATTCTAAAACCCGGCCACCCTGCTATTCCCAGACCTCAACAGCCTAAAGATAAACCTAAAGAAAGTAAATTACCAGATGGAAATCAAGTAAATGGGATGTTTAAAACTATTTTAGACAAAATAAAAAAGCTTGAAGACAAGAAAAATACAGAAAAGCTACCTTCTCTTACAATAGACCTTCCACAAATAGCTCAGCCAACATCTGCCGCTTTGTCTTCTTCATCCTTGTCGGATATAAAGAAAACTACAGCACAATCGCCTTCTACATCTACAGAGGTTATTTACAAAACTGTCTATAAATACAAAGACACGCCTGAAAGTTCTGGGAAACCTAAAGAGAGCACAGAGAAACCTAAAGAAAGTACAGAAAAGCACAAGGAAAGTACAGAAAAGTCTAAAGAAAGTACAGAAAAACCAGATAAAAGTACAGAAAAGTCTAAAGAAAGTACAGAGAAACCTAAAGAAAGCACTGAGAAACCTAAAGAAAGTTCTGTAAAACCAGATAAAAGTACAGAAAAGTCTAAAGAAAGTACAGAAAAACCTAAAGAAAGCACTGAGAAACCTAAAGAATCCTCATCAATCGCTTATAAAACCACAAAAATAGGCAGTTATTCTATTCTAGATTCTGAAAGCAGGATCAAAACTATAACTGTTACTGTTTTAAAAGATAGTATAAGTCCTACTTCTTCAACCCAAACGGTTAGTCCCAGTGTTAGTAGTGTATTAGATTTCATAGACAAACCAGGTGCTACTTCAGATCATGATGAAGACAATCTAAGCGAATTCGATTCAAAGGTTAAGAAATTGTTCAAAGATCTTATTGATAGGAAGAAAAAGAGGCGATTGTTCCGTCTTGCACCTAATTTAGAGAAGGATACGGAAAGTAGATTAAAAGATTATGTTAAAAAGTTGATAGATAGTGAGGATCCTATAGAAAAAGATGGTGTTTTAGATTGTAGCGTAATAGATATAGGTGAGCCTGCTGTCGACTGATTTGGGGTGGTCTTAGAGTGTTTTCGTTTTTTCATTAAATAAATTGATTTCTAAAAAATTATTGCATAAAAAACTAGTAAAATATTTAAGCAAATTCGCATAAATGCATAAAGTCAAATATTAATTTTATTTAGTGTTTTTGTAAAATTAGGTAATTACTAAAAATTTTGCGCTTTAATTGCAATTTTACAAATGTTCACAGAAAAATAAAATGTTTATTTGTTTAAAATAATTTTTTTGATCGAACCTTTTTAATTTATAAATTTACAAACAAAGATTTATATTTGAAATCTATAACAGATCTAATGACACATTTGGAATATATTATGGATCATTTGCGATATTTTAATCATTTTGACGTCTCCTGATAGTTAAAAACAAATAAATTTCGAGACCATGACTGAAAAGCTTAATTCTTCAGGGATAGAAATTTTAAAAAAAGATTTATATGATGTGCCGGAAGTTTCAATACAAAGACCAAAACTTATAAAGATATTTATTTCTGTTATTTTACTCTCCCTAACCATTTTTGTATTGTATTACATTCATCATTACGCACTTTATCCGATGTTAAATGGCGTTGAAGTAAATAATAGTAATCTTTTAGGAGTAAAGGCACTCTTCTGTATTTGTTTATTTGGTGGTGTTTTACTTGCTTTAGATATCATTTTGCTCATAATTCGAAGACAGATTGCGGAAGTAAATCACAAATTATGTATTTTTAGTTTGATCATTTCAAGAAATACGCTTTACATGCGTGTAATTATGTCTCTTTTACTATCTTCTATTCTTCTTATTTACTATGAAAGTTTATATGCACCTACCATTGAACTTATTGAAGATGACGATATCTCAAAAAGTATTTACATAGTACAAAATTTTGCTTATATAGTTTTAGCTTTAGCTTTGTTTTTTACAGTACAGTTGTGTAAATCTCTAATGATTATGGTTATCAAGTATAAATTACATTTTGATATTTACAAAGAAAGAATAGAAAAGAACAATCAACAGAATGAAGTATTGTACATGATTAATAAAATGGCGGGAAGAGAAATGTATGATGATGTTAAAGAATGGGCCACTTGGGTTTATAATCTACTTAAATATAATCAACCAGAATTGACTAGAACGTGTTGTCGCCATTTTTTTGATGAGAAAGAAACCGAAATTATATTTAATATGTTTGATTCTGATGGTAATGGTGCTATAAGTTTGAAAGAGTTTATCGGCGTTTTCTTCGGAGTAATAAGAGAAAAATATTTTTTGAATGAATCACTTCTACAAAAAACTACTTTATTGAATAAGTTGAGTTGGGTATTTAGTTGTATATCAGTGCCTATAGGATTATTTTTATCTAGTTCCGTTCTCGGTGGCGCAATTCTGGTTAAGAATCAGGTTTCAACCATTACAGGTGCCATTTTATCTTTAAGTTTTGTATTCTCTGCGATTGCGGGAGAAATTTTTAGATCTTTAATTTTTATCTTCTTAGTGCGACCTTTTGAGGCCGGTGATGTTTTAAAAATCGATGATAAAATTCTAATTGTTAAAGAATTAGGATTGATGTATACTTCATTTACCATTCAATCCTTGACCAATTACGTACAGAATACTAAACTTATGGATAAGTACATAGTAAATTACAGACTAAGTGATGTTGAAGAAAAGATTTACACCTATACATTCCATTTGAGACCATTTAAGACACAATTAGAAAAATTAGAAAGTTTGATAGGCACACATCTCACGAGTGATACTAAGAAATACACTGGAAATTTTTATATAAGAAATTATAGACATGGCAAAGGTTCTAATATAACTGTGGACATTGTGATTGGTTTTAAAATTAATTTTCAATATGTGAAAGGTTTAATTAAGAATGAGGATGAATTTGTATTTGAACTAGAAGACATTTTTAAAAGTTTGAAACTTGAAGTTTTGTAATAAGATTTGATTATTAAACTGTTTTTAATTAAGATCTCATACTTCAACAATGTTTTAATTATCTATATATTTATTTCGTGTAAATATAAAAGAAAAACGCGGTGTCTTTAATTTTTACTTCTGCTTAATCTCATTAATTAATTTATCTAATCTTATACTAAATTCATCTATGTCTTCCATCAAATTATGAGAATGTATATCAGCATAAATTATCAAATCAACTTCTAATTTACCTTCTTCTTTTACGACTATATTCTCTAATTTAAATTTTTTCTTAAGTAATTTTGAATGTTCATCAATAAGATTCTTAATTTCTTTTTTTAAATCATCAATCACTCTATTATAAAGATCCAAATCAAATTTTAACGTGTATTTCTTCTCATAAAATTCAGATCTTCGATAATTAACAATGTTTTTGTTCATAATTTCGATGTTAGACATAGTTACATTCAAAGAATTATTTAAAAAAGAAGAATAAAGAAGACCAATCTCATCAACAATGTAGATCTTATCCAATATCTCAATTTTATCACCAACTTCAAATGGTCGAACAAAAAACACAAAAACTATCGACTTAAATAAATCTCCAATAACACCACCAAATATAAAAGACAAAGGAAGAATGAAGCCAACTACAATAGAACCATACGTAGTGAAATATTCTGTCTTTCCTAAAATAGTCATAAAAGTAAACAACATAACCGGAATAAAAATAAAACTAAACAAATAATCTAATTTCTTTAAAAGTACATTTTTATACTCAACTACGTTCTTAATTTTCTTCTTTTCGTACGCAACATTCAACCACGTGTCAATAAAAGTCTTTTCGCCTATTGATCCAGTGTTTTGTTTGTCAAAAAGAGCCAATATTTCATCGGTTTCTGTCGCTGAAAAGAAATATTCAAGAGTACTACGGTTTAGAGGGGAACCTTCTGGTGAAAGTATTTTAAAAACATAACTAATCCACTTAGGAGACCGAAGAGTAATTGTTTTCTGAGTAACACTATTCACAAGATTCAAAGTTTGAACATCTTTGTTAGTTTGTATCAATTTTTGAAAATATGAACACCAGTACATCATGTAATCAATTCCTTCTAATATGATAGTTTTAATTAAGTGCAAAAATATCACTAAAGATACACCAAGAGTAATATGAACAAAGTTTTCCATTAAAAAAACTTTAAAATCAAAATCTACCACTATAGGCAATGCCTCCACTGCGTCTTTTCCTGAAATAGTAGTTATTTTCGGCGCGTTCGGATCTTCATTAAGAGCATTTACGATATTTTTCTTTAAAAGTATGTCTTCATACGTTTTCATAAAAAAATAAATTATAAAAAGGAAGAATGAAGTAACAATCTGGGATCTCTTGGTTTTTACAATAATCTCAGTAAACTTGGAATCACTTTTTACTACAGCTTCAGAAAAAATGTCAAACGCAATATTAACCAAAAATAAAATGTAAACGCTATTAGCAAGATAAAAAATCAATTTTAAAAGAAAGAACAGGGTTTTATCCTGATCTTTTTTATCGATCATTGGACCAAGAACATAGTAATGAACACCAAATGCTATGAGAACGCTTGTGCAAGCAAATAAGAGCATTATCCATGTTCTTTTTGTTGGTTTATAAGTGGTATTTTCGACGACAGATACAAAAGTAGACTCTTGGTTGTAAGTAACTTCTGATAACTTTGAATGATTCATGAGGGATTTCAATCTAAGTCCTTTAGATACTAAAAAGGAGTCACTCCTTTATTGAAATTGATTAAAATAGAAAGTAAAACGTCAAATTATAGACTAAATAATTTTATTGACTAAGCCCGGCTAGCTCAGTGGTAGAGCATTAGGCTTTTAACCTAAGGGTCGCGGGTTCGAGCCCCGCGTCGGGTGGTTTTTATTTATATTTAAGAAGATCGGTGTGCATAAATATTTTAAAATCATTCTCTTCTTCTGCTATCTTCTCCAACTTATTATGCTTGAGTTTGTAAGTCATTAAAACACTTATTTCTTTTTCTCTAACTTTCTTGATCATGCACTGTACTTTATAAAATTTTTTATGCTTTTTTTGATATTTTGATATTTCTTCTTTCAAGATTTTCTTCTCTTCTTCAAAATTTTTAGAGTTTAAATTAAAAATGAATTCAGTTTGTTTCAATTCGCAAAGCCGAAAATTTGTTATTTTTTCTTTTCTTAAACGTACATTTGAAATTAAAACATTTTTACCGTTACTAAAAAATTCGGTAAACATTATTCCAATATCTAATACTTTGTATATTTTATCTTGTATCATAATACGATCTCCGATATCGAATGAACGAACTAAAAAAGTAAAAACTAATGAATCAAATGCTTCAGTCACTACACCTGCAAAAATAAAACTAAAAGATAGGAATAACTGTGTGTTTTTGACAACATTTAACGATGTTAAAGACAATCCAATCACGTTTTGCATACATACAAATGCTAATGGATAGGATAAAATCGACATTATCAAATTTAATTTCGAAATAAGTTGTTGTTTATGAATAAATATTTCACTGATTTGTTGCCTCTCTCGGATTATTGCCTTGTACATCATCACAAATTCTTTTTCAGTTATTTTTCTTTCTATACGCGAACGGAAAAACTTGTAAAAGTTTTGGATGACCTCTATATGAAATTTGTTATTTAAATCTTCGTAAATTATTGATTTTTGATCTCCACTGATTCTAGAAAACACAAATCTTGCCCAATCACCAACATTCTCGTACATATTTATCCCACTACTCCTATTCAAAGCTTCCAACATTCTTAGATCCTTTCGATTAGCTTCAATTCTATCTTTATACGAAGAAAGGTGCATTTTATAGATAGCCATGTATACGACTATGTCCTTTATAAAAACAATTAAGAGAAAAATCGACGAACCAACGAATAAATTGGGAAAATTATCTATAAAATATGATAAGAAAGTGATATTTGCGGCATTGTCTTCTTTTCGTTTTAAATAATTAGTATTTAAAAGGATAATAGAAGACACGCCGATCAAAGTGATAACAAAATTGATGTAATTATCATGATTATTCAAAACAGTGCTAAATACGGAGTATTCATTATAATTTATATTGTTTAAAATTGAAATAAAAAGATGAATTGTCATCCAAAGAATTATAGCAGCCAATAAATAAAATATAATTTCATATTTAAAATAAGCAATTCTATCGGCATGAGAAGTAATTGGTTGATTTCCAAGGACATTTTTTGAGTAAAAATAGATACATCCAATGGAAAATAGGAGAAGGCCTATCACATATCCGATGTAAATCTTCGATTTCTTTCTATAAACTATTTCGATGTCGTCTTTAATTTTTAAAGCTTCATCTATGTTCACTATTTTTAAACGTGTTGATCTTAAAGAAGTTGTGTTCGGCATAGGGTCACAGAGATGTCTTAGAATGGAAGAGATAAAGGGGAATAAAGGGGAAATTAACAGATTGATGGAAAAGAATGAAAAATGTAAATAAACTTATTTTTGTACAAAGACAAATTTTTATAGTAAAATGCTTTGTTTTTTTAATTTAAAGGTGTGTAAAGATATCAGATAAATTAACATCATTTTTTTATACGTGCAAAATTACATTTAAAAAATGCAAAAATGCGATAAATTATGTGATAAATAAGAGATTTTATGTTTAAATGGATACTAAAAAAAAAGAGGTTTTAGATAAAATAAATTTTTTTTAGGAAGGCCAGTTTTCAATCTAAAAAATATTTTTCTAAACTATTTTAAATAAAGCATTTTAATAGCAATTAAATCTTAAATTGTTATTTTTAAATACATGTTTTATATTAGAAACTACAAAACAGTCGTAAAGTTTATATTTTATTGGTTTTAAAACCAAACAATCCTTAACAATTTTCTAATATTGTTTTTTATTTTTGCTAAAATCATATGAGGCGTAACCAAAAAAGTTTAAATAGACAATTTAATAATCCAAAGGCGAAATGGTGTAATTTTAGATTTACTTGCGAAACTTTTTACAGAATTTTGCAAATTTAACAAATAAAAATGTTGATCAATTTGATGAGTTGATTTCTGTGATTGTTTAGCAATTAAACAATCGGAAAAATAAATAAAAAAACTTTGCGTGCAAGATTTGACAATGTTTCTAAGCATTAAAATTTTTTATATAAAAAGTATATTAGATTACGTCGCTTTGTAATCTTTTTATACAGAATTTTTTAATATAAATCATAAAAAATGAGAATTCCACTTTTTATCTTACATGATTTTTGATTACAGTAGGAATAATTTAATGAAATTTTAGTTTTTAAAATTAATAAAATTTAAAAATATAAACTTGGCCTGATAATATTTTTTAACAAAAATGATTAAATTTTTTACTATTTAAATTAAAAAAAAACAAACAACCCCTATGCGATTTTTTTATCTGGTTTGTGATTTATTATTCGTCTTAATCCTTAAAAATAAAACTTGTATCAAATCAGATGAGGTTGATAGCAAACCGCCTCTCGTAGTATCTTTGAATATTGAACAGGATTTGGTAAAAAATGGTAAAATTGCTGCACAAGAAAATAAAGAATTTGAAAAGTTGCTGATTGAGAGTGAAGATTTCTGTATTTTTATTGAAATTTTAACTACAGCAGAAGTGATCTTTACAAGTGCAAAAAAAGAATGTAAAAAAGAAATATCTTTGAATGATGATCTTATAAAACTTTGTAAGTCGTTTATGAATAAATCAACATGGGCTTCATTATCTTACAATCGTGATAGTTTCAAATTATATCTTAATGAGTGTACTAAATTAATTACCGATTTCGAGAACCTATTTATCAAGAAAAAAAATTACTGCGCTGAAAATGATTTAACATTAGGTTTTAAAGTTGTTTCAGAACTTCGAGAGGCCGAAAAAAGATTGCTTAAAGTTATTGAATATATTGAAATCAAAAATATTAATCTAAATTCATCTAATTTACGATCTTTAAGAGTTGATTTAATTTGCATTTTACATCAAATGAGAAAAATAATGAAAGATTACAAAAGATATTATACTTTATTTGTTGATAATATAAATTTGTATGAATCAACATTAACTTTGTCTTATGTTTTAAAAGAAAAACTAAAAAAAATAGTAAAAGATGTTTTACATAAAGAAAAAATAAGTTTTAAATGTGAAGAAAGATTTTATGAACATGTTTTTTGTACTTTCGAAGAAATTTTTGACTGCGTCGAAGAGGAAAATAAACTTTTGCTCTTGCTTTTAATTGATTTTGACGATATTTGGATAAGTAAAACTAATTTTATTGACAAGTTAACATTTTCGAGACCGCACCGAAAACATAATGATGTCGTACCAAATGGCAATTTAATTTCTGCGCTAAATCTCTAGTTTCTAAAAAAAATTTATTGAGTAAAATTTGAGTTGGTTACAAAAAGTCAAAAATTTATCTTAATAAAGCTAATTTAACGATTAATATCTGTGTTTCATTCTTTTAATTATTTTTTTTGATTTTTTATCATTTAATTAAACCAAAGAAAACCAATCTTAGTAATACTATTTATCAACTTTAACTAACTCTCTCTTTTTCGCGAGATGTTTGTGGTTCAAAAAACATGTAATAATCTTCTCATGACTAAAGAGCTTTACATAAATTATTTTTTTTTATTTTCATCAATATTTTACAAGAAATATTTGCAAAATGGATTGCTATAAATTTTTTAGGAAGACAGATAGATATCGTTTCTTTATTGAAAATATTTAATAAACTTGTTTATTTACTTCCACAAATCAATTTTCTATCATCAAATCTCTTAATTACAAAAGATGATCGTCTCGATTTAAATATTTTCATTATGATTAAAAACAAATCAATTTTGGTTTTTATAAAAATTTAAATCGATTGACCATAAATTGAAAATGCAAGTAAAAATGTTCTAGATTTTTAAATTTTATCTTATACAAAGATTTTTTTAATTTGATGATAATGAAATGTTTAAGTATAAACACAAATTATAAATAGATCATCATTAAAATTTTGTTATTTCTTACCGTAAATATTTTTTAAAAACGATAAAATCTCAATATTTTGTTATTCACAGAAATATAAATTTAAAAAGGTGCATTTAAAGACAAAAGTAAATTTTTTTATTTGAAAATTTAATTTAATAAAAAAATCTTTGGTTAATAAGCCAACTGATAAAAAACTTTTTTATCTAAAATTTTGCCTGTTGATAGATTGAAAGAGAGTATAAAACAATTGTAAAGTTTGTAAAAGATTTTTTATGTTTTTTTTTTGTATAAATTAAAATTAGAAAAACTCCCCATGAAATTATTTAATTTACTGTTTAGATTTTCGATAACATTTTTTTTTCAGAACAGTTATAACAGTAAGATAAATAACATTTCGAAGACAGAAGAAACAGAAATAGATCTTTTAGACGAAAGTAATGCCTCAACACAAGAAACTTCATCTGAAGATGAAATAGAACATAAAAGAAAAAAGCTTCCTCCTGTCTCAAGATATAATTTTCAAACATCTGATACTATAAAACAAGATAATTCTACAATATTTTTTGTTTATAGTTGTCCTAAATCAACTCACGGGGATAATGAACAATTAAAACCATTAAATAATGAAGTTATCAATAATGATTGTGCTGAAATTCAAGGAGACGTTGGAAATAATATTTTAGAACAAGGAGGTATAGGAAACAGTTTTGTGGAACAAGGAGATATTGGTATAGAAATAGAACATGAAGATGTTGAAGGATGTTTAACGTCAGTAGGCGAGTTTGTGAGAGAATCTTTCGAACCAATAGGTGATTGTTGTGAGGGTTTTGGAGGATGTCTAGGAGATTGTTGTGAAGGTCTAGGAGATTGTATTGGAAGTCTTTTTAATGCCATTGGAGCTTGTTGTGAAGTTCTTGGAAATTGTCTTGAAGCTTGTTGTGATGGTCTTGGAGCTTGTGGCGAAGGCTGTGGAGATTTTTGAGATTAAAAAGCATTTTTTAAATTTTTAAGTATTTTAAATGGTAAAAGTTTTATTTAAACAACTAGGTATGTTAATGTTTAGTATCTTGCGAGTGTTAACAAATCTTATTTATTTAGATAAAATCCAAAATGAGATTCTAGAACATGTAATTTGCATAAATCTTGTCGGCTTTTCTAAAAGATTATTTTTTCTAATCTTATTATCCCTGGGATCTATAAACTTGATAAAATTGGATCTTTGATTGATCATTATCTTCTAACCAGTTAGTTTACTTTTTTTAGCCACAAGTTAACTTAAAAGATTCTAAACCCAATGCTTCCTTAACCCGTTCAAGATATAAAACGCTTTTAGAATAAGAATGCTGTTTTATTAAGAAATTTTCAATATGTCTACGTAATTATCCAATTGCTTTACCTTGAAAAAACACTATTATAATCAAATATGCCTTCTGATAAATAATTGGCTATTTACAAGTTAATTTGTTTATTTTTTACACAAAAAACGCTTTGAAAAAAATTAAATTACAATTAAATAAAGTAATCTAAAGATTTTAATTTGTTAAAAATCATAATCTATATACCTTTTTCTTTAAAATAAAAATATTTAATAAGTTTTTCTTCTCAGATCCCTTTAATTATCCGCCTTCTATTGACTTACTTGTACCCTCTCTATTTTTCTATCTCTTCTTTACTTAAGCCATCTCTTCGATTTCAAAAATTTATAAAATTTTATGCAAACTAGGGCCTATGAATTGCGAGGACTACAATGAAATATTGTTCAAGGCACATTTAAGTGACATGTCTGAAAGATACGATGATATGGCTAATGAAATGAAGCTGGTTGTTAAACTGGCCGCCGAGAAGAAGACGTTCCTCACACCAGAGGCCAGAAATTCCTTCTCAGTTGCGTACAAAAACTTGGTTAGTTCAAGGAGATCAAGCTGGAGAATTTTATGCTCTGAGAAGCAGAAACTCGAGTCAAAAGGATTTGCTAATATTCGTTTAGTCGATGAGAAGATTGGGAAGGTCGAAGAGGAATTATTGAAATATTGTGATGAAGTCTTAGAGATAGTGGATAATTTTATTTTTTATCCGGAATTAAACAATGATGATGCAGAATATGCAATTTTCTTCCTCAAAATGAAAGGAGATTATTTTCGATATAAGGCAGAAGTTATGAGAGGTGATGAAGAGAAGGACATTGCTTCTAAGGCATACCAGGCCTACAAAGATGCCTCAGAAAAAGCAGAGCCATTGGCATCCACAAACCCCATAAAATTGGGCCTGTCTTTGAACTATTCTGTATTTTATTATGAAATCCTTAACGATCCTAAAGAAGCTTGTTCTATAGCCCGTACTGCTTTTAGTAATGCAATCGAGAATTTAGAAGGTTTATCAGAAGAGCATTACAGGGATTCTACACTTATAATGCAATTACTAAGAGATAATTTGACTTTGTGGAATTCGAGATCTGATGGTTCTAGAGGAGATGAACTTAAAAAAGATCTCACTGATAGTGAAGAACATTAAAAAACGATTATAATTTATTTTATTTTTAAAAATTTTATTTAAAGACAGGCTTGGAGCCCAAAGAGATAGTATATCTCTTATGTAAGCACATAAATTTAATTAGCCATATTTTTTTATATTGTCTTGTATCTTAATACTCTTAAATTTTTCTTATTCCTTATACACACTCCCTTAATCAAATCCCCCTATTTATGCAAAAATATCTGGATGATCACCCTGAACACAGGGATACCTACGAATTATTAGAATCTATAGACAAACAATCTATAAACTTAAACAAGTTAACTGAATTTGTTGATCGTGAAGATTTAAAACTATATAAATACATTTACAAACATAGACTCTATTTTAAAAAAAAGATTTTTTATTATTTAGGACTTACACTTACCCAAATTATTGGGGAAGAGAAGAGGCGTCTTTCAAAAATTGAGAATTCATGCAATCAAATCGAGTTTATGCAAGACAATGTTCACAATGAAAATTTTCAAATAGAAAAATTGAGAAATCGGCTTTACGCCTCTAAGAAAGAAAGTACCACAATTATAAATCCAGAAGAAGCTTTTATAACCACAGAAACCAAAATCCTTACGATTTTTTTAGGAAAAGAAGTTTATTTTGATGATTTTTATGAAAAAATGTTTTTTATGCATCATTTTAAGAGACACAGAAACCTTTTTAAGTCGGGAGAGGATAAAGAATTTATAATTCAAGACCTATTTGATAAATTAAAGAAGAACATAGATACTAAAGAAGATAGGGATAAGTTGAATAAAACCTTAATAGATCTAGAAGAAAAGGTTTTAGTTTATTTTTACTTCTTATCTCCTTTTTTAACAGAAGCCACAAAAATTTTTGTTTTTGAAAAAGTGCCAATAGACCAAAAGAATATTGTTTTAGAATCAATGCCACGGGATGAAGCCGCTTTAAGAATAGCAGAAGTTCTTTTAAGAGAGACCCCAAAAAACAAAATTCTTTTCTTAAATTCGGTTAACATTGAAGACAAACTCAGTGTTTACTATCATCTCTCACAAATTTCAATGGGAAACCATGTAAATTTAAGAAAAAACTTCCTTGAGACCTTGGACATTTTGAAAATACTTCCAATAGACAAACATCTTAGTTTACTTATTTTGATCGGGTGGACCAAGGCTTTTATTTATCACAAAGACTTAGAAGAAGGCATAAAACTTTATAAAAATTTAATTAAAATTGTTGGAAAACATGAAGAGAAAGAAGGGAATTGGATTGTGTCAGTTTGGGATTATAAAAACGGGAAAAGAGAAAAACATGACGTAATAGAAGACATGACGATTCTTTCTGAATTTTATAATTCGGTAATTGAATACAAAAAATCGGGTCATTTGAATTTTGAAAATTTTGAAAAACTGGCGGAAATTTGTAAAGATAAAAATCCATTTTGTTTTTATAAATGGAAAATGATATTGCCCCTGTATAAAAGGCCTTAAAATAAAATTTTAAATCAAAATGATACTGTCCGTTTATTAAATCACTTTATTAAGTTCTTCAATTTCTTTAAGTTCTTCCTCTGTGATCATTTCTTCTTCCCAAACACAAGCCGTGTAATCTAAACCTATCGAAATTATTTTATTTTTAACTCTTAAAACTTTCATAACATCGTCTTTATGCGCATAAATTTCTTTAAAACCATTTTCATTTTTTAGAATGATCGACTTACCACAAGAAAACAAATTTTCAGAAAAAATACTGTTTATCCAACCAGAAGAAGAATAAATAATATTATCTCCTCTCATAATCTTACCATCAGAAGAACCTGTAAGATCTTTGTGTATAGAAAGAATAGCCGTATCATGTTTACTACTTTTAACATTAATCAACTCAAAATCACCAGCACTATTTTGAACAATTTCACTGAGAAAAGGCACGGACATTCCGATGAGACACTTGTTTTCTGTGACAAAAAAAGACAAAACTTTATGAGGTGGTTCTAACCTCCCTTTTGTTTTTAAATCCAAATCTAAAATATAAATAATGTGGTCTATAGATACGAATATGTGATCTTTAAAAATAGTCATGCACTTTACGATATCTCGCACCAACAGAATTGATTTTGAAATTTTAAAATCAGTAAAACCAACTTCGCCATCCCAATTTGCATAAAATAATCGGGGTTTATGCCAAAGAAGACAAGAGATTGGACTTGAGACATTGTGAACTTTGGTTGGGTTATAGAAAGGGTAGTCCATTTTATAAATGTGTCCTCTACTATCACCGATATAAATTGAATCTCCTGCTTGTTCTAAAGAAAGAAGTTTATTATTAAAAGGGATTCTTCGTAGCATTTGAGGGTTTTTAGAGAAAGTTGAATTTTAAACATAAAAACGTGTATAAGAAATAAATTTTAAAGAAAATTAAATCGGTTTTTAATAATATTAATTTAACTTTTGAATACTTTTGGAGGAGTCGGTTTATACTCTTTAGATCTTCGTAATTCTTCCGTGTTCTTAATAAGGTAAGCAGTTGCATCTTTATCATCTTTAAGAAGTGGCTTAAGAAATTCTCTGACTCTGCTACTGTACTCATTGAGGAATTTAATTTCTTTGTCATTGAGTTGATCAGGATCAATAAGTTTCAGATCTAGAGGGACATAGGTTAAATTAGTTTGATAGAAAAATGACTTGCTTCTGTTATTAAAGACCATATCCTCAATCCTAATTCCCATCTCATCATCAAAATAAGTCGGTTCAAGTGTGTATGTGTTAAAAGTACGGAGTTTATCATCTTTAAAACCCAACTTAGGAAGTTTCTCATGAACTTGTCCAAAATAACCAACACCATGTCCAGACATCGTCGGAAAATCTCTTCCTATTTCTCTTAAATACTTACGAGTTAGTTCCTCAATGTCTTTACCTTTAATTTTTTTCTTTGCTATAAATTTTGCATCAAGAAGAGACTTTAAGACTATTGTGTAGTACCTGATAACATCAGATCTTGGTGTACCAAAGACTAATGTCCTTGTTAAATCTGTAGTACCGTGGAAATAATGTGTACCCGTGTCCAAAAGTAATATTTCACCTCTTTGTAAAACTTTGTTTGTGGCTTTATGATAAATTCGTGCTGAATTGGTTCCAGCTGCTACAAGTGGTTCAAAACTTTCACTAAAATAACCTTTTTGTTCTGATTTGAGTTTAAACATTTTTTTACGAATAGCTAATTCGGTAACTCCATTATCAATATTTTTCTCGATCCAAGCAAATAATTTAGTCAAGGCTACACCGTCTTTAATGCCTGCATTCTTGTATCCAAAGAGTTCAATGTTATTCTTCTGGATTTCTTCTTTCAAAATGATGTTTGTATATTTAGGGTTACTCACTCTTCTGTAAATTTCATAATTCACATCACCAGACAAAAGGATTTTTTTCTCTTTTACTTTGCCCAAGAAATCGTAAAAATCATTGTAATCAAGAACCTTAACGTCTTCCAAAGTAACAGGATATCCCGTAAACAACTTAACAGAATCCTTTGTCATGTACATAAATGAATAAAAAGAAGGCGCAAAATCAATATCATGTCCCCTTAAATTTGTCATCCATGCAATTGAATCTAAATCTGCTACAACAAGACCTTGATCTTTTTTTAACTTCTTTTGTATTTTTTTAATGCGCGATTTATAACTTTCACCGTTTACAGAGACATTTAAATCATAACTTTTGGGTCCACTGTCTTTAGAAGTATCTTTTAATATACGAGGAGGTCCGATAGCAAGTCTTTTAAAAAGTCTTATGTAATCCACATCAATAAAATCTTTCATTTTTACTTTTTCAATCGATAAAATGGGCTTGAATTCCCTTTTTGGCTTACCTGTCCAAATTTTATCAACTAAATCCTCGTCAATTGGCGTTAAAGTAATTCCTTTCGCTTTCAACTCTGCCTCTAACTGTTTATAAGATTTACTTAATATTAATTTTGGATTTATTCCCGCAGTTTTAACACCTTTCGACTGTAAATATGTTGCTAAATTAAAATCATCTCCTTCAATTATGACACTAAAATTTTGAATTTCCTTTTTAGCTATTGTCTCAAATTGAAAGGAGGTCATAAATACGTTGACCTTCCCTGCTATTGCCATTCCGTAAGTTCCTGAAAACCCCGTTAGAGCATTTAACCTTCTGTCAGATGGTGATAAATTCTCATTAAAGTGTTCATCTGCTAGTGGTACAAAGTACACATCTAAATTCATAGTTCCTAGTAATTTTAATAAACCAGCTAATATCATATATTCATTAAGCCGTAATTTTTTATGTAGCCAGATCTAAAACAATTGACACAAAAATGAAACATATTAATGGAAAACGCGCAATAAAAATTTAAAACAACATCATGTTTCATAAAATTGTTTTAAATTTATGATTTAAAATTTTCTGTTATACAGTTTTGATTAAAAAGTGATTTAAAAAAATTTAGTAGATATGTCAACAAAAGAATTGTACATGATGGACAATAAACATATTATAATTGTTCGTTAATATAATACCCAATTAATTTTAAACAACGTATAATCTGTGACATCTTAGATAAAACCTATATTTAAAAATTTTACACTTAAGAAAGATTGCCCTGTTTACTTGTGATTAATAAAAAAAACAACGTGATACAAACCAGAAATCATTTATTAAATTAAAAACCATTTTTGTGTTAATTTTACAATAAAATTCTCTATTTGCTAATTTCAGCTTTACATCTTTGTATTTTGTAATTGGTGCTTTAATGATTCATATTTTTCTCTATTAAATGGCTGTAAATTACTCAAGATCTCTTCTACTTTTTTTTTATTTTTTTTAAGTTCTGAAAGATACTTAAGTTTACAAGCTCGTCTGTTTTTATTCTCGAAAAGATTTGAAATCAAAGTAAATTCTAAACCACAAAGTCGAAGTGCTTCATAAAATTGTTCTGTTTGTATTTTATTCCATTTCCCACAACATCTCTTTTTACCAAATGTACAAGATGTGACTATTTCATTTTCTTCTATAATTTCCATATCTTCTTCTATGCGGTTTATGACCATGTCTCTATCATCGATAATAATTTCTCCGTTTACAATTTTAACAAGATTTTTTTGTGAAGATGCTGCTTTTTTAATAGTTTTTACTTCTTTTTTTGATGGTTTCGATGTTGAGAAGTTTGAATTATCGATGTAATAAGAAAGTTTTTTGTCCATGGGCTACAACTGTAAAAAATATTTATTAAAAAACGGTAGTTAAATTGCTATTGACTAGTAAATATCTTCTCCTTTTATACTAATTTATAATTAAAAGAATTATAGACTTCATCTTTAGATAATGCCTTTTCTAAATCTTCATTAAAAACATTTAAAACAACTTTTAACTTACTAGATCCAAAATTAATAATCTTATACGTTTTAAGAAGTTCCATTACATCTTCAAATTCAAACCACATTAAACATTCTATATCCTTAGCATTACAAATCACTTTATGACTCTCGTAAATACTACTGTATTTATCTTCTTTATATTCTACGATAACGTATAAAATCAATTTTTGATAAAAACTTAAAAGTTTCAAAAATTTGGTGCTTAATGGCTGATAAATGCTTTCAATAGCATTTTTAAGTGTTTCGACTTTATCCTCTATTTTTTTTGTAACATTAATTGCCTTTCTTAGGTCTCCACTCACTGAACCAATCTTTCTTGAAATAATTTCTGTGGTCGTCTTATCTATTTTTACTTTAGAAATTATTTTAGAAATCTGTGTATGTGTGTACGGTTTAAAATTTAATCTATTGGTTCCAATTCGACTAATAATTTTTGATTCGAACATTTTTTCTGGTAAATTTGACGTGTTAGAAATTAAAAAAAGGAGAATCTTTGAGTTTTCAAGATGAGGAAGATCAAAAATGTTGTAAAGTAATTCTTGTTGACGATCTATAAGAAGATCAATTTCATCTAAAATGATAATATGTGGATTAGGACAAGAACTGAAATGTTCTCTTAAGGTGACTATAGGCGTATATTCAAATAATTTTTTACATTTTAAAATGTCAAATAATTCACTGTAAACCATCGATTTTTTTTTGATGTAAGCCACGTTCAAATAATAAAAATCAATTTTCATATCTTCAAGAACATTTTTTAGAGTAAACGTCTTTCCTGAACCAGGAACACCACTAATATACAGACTTGTACTGATGCCATCGTTCATAAATTTTGAAATATAAGATTTTAAAATTTTGTATTCCTTTTCTCTTCCTTGAACTGGCATGTAGGAGTTGAAATAATAATTTTTTACAATAAAAAACTTTAATCGTCAAATGACAACAAGATATAAATTTGACCTTAATCATAATGCAAAAGATTTATTATGGTCGTTATAAAACTAATTAAATTAAGCTGTAAATTAAAAATGGGTTCTTAAGAAATTTTATATTGTAAACGTTAAAAACAGCAAGGATATTGATATTTAGGTATGTGCTTTATTTGCATGTGAATAAGTGGTTTAAATTAGACTTAAGAAAGCAGTTTGTCATGCTTTTACATTTAATATCTCGTTTTTGATGCGAGAGAATAAATATAAGACTGTTGTGGCTAAATATTGTAAGTTAAAAAAATTTCACTAACAAATTTATTAGCTTATCTCATGTTTTTATAGTAAAACAAATGATAAAAACTTTAAAATATTAAAATTATATTTGCCAAATTTTTTATTTGTTTATATAGTTTACATCTAAAATCATTTAAATTATCAAATTTAACACAAAATTTTTTTTCAAAACATTAATAGAAAGCCATAATTTCAAATCTTAATCTTCATCTACATCAAATGATATGATAGATTCTTTTAAATCAAATCTAGATCGCTCTTTATATAAAAGATTTATATTCGATTTGATTTTATTTGTTTATTTGATCAAAAACGCATTTTCGTTAGGTCAACTCCCTGCAATGTAACCCTAGAAAATGACCTGTTTCATTTACCTAATTTGAACTACAAACAAACTATTTTTTTAATTTTTTCAATTCTGATTTTCTTATTATGATTCGAATGATCAATTTTTTGCTGCGATGATTTATTCAAATTTTATGTTTTTGTGTTCCAAATAAGGAAAATGAGAAACTTTCTTGATCAAGACCTTTCAAACATTTCAATTCGGTAGATTTTCGTTAATTATAGGTTAAAAAACAACTTATAACATCTTATAGATGTTCTGGATCGATAACACGTGTTCATACGTCAAATTTCTAAAAAACCGATCTAATAATTTTATAATAAAATTTTATTGAAAACATAAAAAAATTTATTTTTCAAAATTTTAATAACCGTTTTTGAAATCTGAAATTTTAAATGTCACAACGAATGTTAATAAATTATTATAAAAGTTAATTTAGTTTTATTTTTTATTTCTTGCTTTGTATTTTTTAAATTTGATAGAAGAATCGAATTTAAATAAATTAAGAGGCTTACCCCAATGAAGAAGAGCTTTAGAAATTTGATGGCAATGATTTTTCTTATATTGTTAGTATTATTTCCAGTGCTACAGAACGCTATTCAAAAACGAGGCAAAGGAGATATCGAATTAATGAACAGTCCTTTTGAAAAATCAGATGACCCATGTAATAGTTCGAAAAAGATAGTAAAACCAAAAATTGGTGAGACAAAAAAAACACAAAGACACAAAAAACCAAGTTTATTGTTAAGAAGGAATAATTCAACTGATTTACAAAATAGAAAATCTAACGGACTACCGTTAATATCTGATTCAGAAAATATCAATCGACCATCATCTACGAACGGGGCAGATCTTAAAGAAAACCAAGAAGGTGAAATTAATAAAATTAGCAATTTTCCAAAAAATCGATCAAATTTGCAAAAATCTAACGAAGAGCTTTCTCCTTTAATTTTAAAACGAACTAAATCTAAGAATTTAAAGAAATCAAACGAATTTGAAAATAAAATTCTAAAAAAATCATCAATTATCAGAAATAAAAATGATTCAAATGAAGATCAGATTAAGAAAACAACTAAAAATAAATCGAATAAAATCCAAAAAGATGTTATTACCTTGTCACCAGAGACTATTAAATTAAAAACAGATATAAATAAATCAGAAGAAGACAATTCGAGTTTTAAGGAGCCAAAACGTAAAAAACCACAGGTTAAAAAAGTGCACAGGTATGAGGAAATTTTGAATAAAAAACCTACTGATGCTGAGAAGATCACTTGGGTTATTAAGAAAAGGGATAAAAAGAAAAAGCGTCATGCTCAATCATATGTAAAAGATGTCATGGCTCCGATTGCTGAAGATGATGGTGATGTGATTAAATTAGAAACAGAAGAACCTGAAACAAAAGAAAATATAAATGTTCAAGGTAAGGAAGATACATATGGTTTTAATGATTTTAAATTTAAAATTGACAAATGTTTAAGGAATATATGGGATTTAATGAAAGAATTTAATGAAAAGGAGAAATTTTCTAGGATTTATAAAGCGCTTTATGAAGACAAATTTAAAAATGGAATACAATCAGTACACAAAGAAAATGAAAAAATAAAAAACAATGTTGATAAAAATGAAAATAAGTCTAAAGGAGAAAAGCCAAAAGGAGCTGTTTTTTCTAAAAGAGCTGAAAAATATATAAATGAAAAGAGACCTACGTCTGGAGTAGTTAAACCTTTAAACAATAATAAGATTCTTAATAAGCCTTTTCGAAATGATAATAATGCTTTTCCTGTAACCAATAAGAATTTTTTTGATAAAAACAAATTGAAAAATCGTGTCCTTGAAAATATAGAAAACTCAAAGGTCAACCTCACACCAGACCATTGGTTTATTCGATTTATTGAAATTTGTCATAATTTTCACTCGAAACACATGGCAAAAATTTACTACAAATTAGGACAACAGTACACAGAAGAAACAAGTAAAGCCTTTTTTGATCAAGCCTGGAAAAAATATCTAAATGAGTTCGGATATACAAAATATAGATACAGTCCTAATGAAGTAGCACCTTTTATCAGTATGCTTTATGCTCTCAATCATCACATAAGAGTTTCAGATCAAACTAAATTTACAAATGCCTATCGAAATTATTTGGAGAAAAACGTTTTGGAAAAATTTGATGATAATGAAATTACAGAATCTATGAGACTCGTTCCCTATTACGGAATACTTGAAATGTTAAATTCTAAGAGAGAAGTGAAATTGTCTGAACCCCATGATTATAATCGACCAAATTCATGTGAAGCTGCCGTTTACAACTCCAATTCTTCAACTGGAAATACTACGGATGTATCAGAATTCGATCTTAACTTATTTGGTTAAAAAAACATAAAAAAATTGATAAATATAAGAAATTAAATAAATTGTTGTGCTTTATAAAATTTATTTTGATACTTATATTTGTTTACAAAAGTAATGCAATGTAAAACGCCTATTAGTTTAAATTTTATCATAAAAAACCTTATTTATTTGCTTTTGATACTTTAATTGAATTAAGGTTAAGATGGCATAAAACTAAATTTCACTTTGAATTAATCATAAATAAGGTTTTTTATAAAAGAAGCACCAATACATTTTTTTTTGTTAACTTACAATCATTTTCTTGTTTTGATCATCACTTTTATTTACATGATGAGCATAATTTTTTATTTGTTTTATATTTATGCTTTTAAACATAAAAGAAAAATTATTCTTGGTTTTATGCTAGTTTATAAAAAAACTTACAATATCAAATACATTGAAGAAGGAAGTCTGTTGTATCCTACAATTTACACAATACATTTAGAAAACAAAGAATCATTTATTATTTTAAAATTACACGGTAATACTGTTTTTATAGACAAAAAGTTTACGATAGATGTCCGAATCACAAACCATTACGAGGTTTTAAAAAATTATCATGTTTCGCTCAATGGGATTTTCCATAAAATTGTAGAGAAAGATCATCCAAAAACATACGTGTTTGAAATGGTTCATAATGGATATACTTCGATAATATCCTTACCAAATAAGTATCTAGCCTTGTTCAATCCAAAAGATAAAGTAAGTCTATCAATTAAGGTGATACCATGAAATTATATAAGTAAACAACATAAATTCTTATTTATCCAAGCATCAATTATAATATCTAAAAAATTTATTCCTGATAAGCTCTGATAGCGTAATGGCTAACGCGTCTGCCTTCTAAGCAGAAGATTGCGGGTTCGAGTCCCGCTTAGAGTGTTTTTTAGCAGAAAAAAAATTATTTAATGAATAAAGTTAAAGATTACATGGGAATTAAAAAAGTAATTTAATTTAATAGAGACAAATTAATAGAAACTTAATAATTTTGTTTTTTTTTTATTACACGATATTTTTTCATCACACCCTTCTAATGAGATTTACGGAAATAGAGCAAATCAAAAATTTTGAGTATTCCGTTGCATGTACCGACATGACGCTTAGTGAATCTAAGAAAATATTAGTTAGTATTGGAACTTATAGACCAGCAGTTAAGACTCATGATTTAATTAATCTTACTCAAAAAACTGAAAGACATTTAGAAGTTGAACCTCTTCGGGTTGAATGTCTTGATAGAGAGGGAGAGAAATTATGCATTTTAAGAGAAGATTCCGTCCTTGAATTTCATGCAAAATACGGTTTGCATGAAAAAGTTAAATTGCCTACGAAGAGTTATGATTTAAAATTTAACAAATTTAATTCTGAAGTTTTAAGTGGTGGTTTTAAAAATATTTATAGATTTAATTTAGAACACGGGAAGTTTATGAAACCGTATCTGACAACAATCCTTCCTTCTTCAATTTCTTTAAATACAGTTCATGGTTTAATTGGCCTTTGTGGACAAAATAAGATTCAATTTATAGACCAAAGGATTTCCAAAGTTATTTCTAGCACAGAACACCCTTTTCAATTTACTTCTATGGATTTTTCCGAGAATGGCATTAATTTTTCAGTTGGTTCTGCTGAAGGAGATGTTTTATTTTTTGATTTAAGATCAAAAGCCAATTTAAATCAAATTAAACACGAAGGCCCAATTAAAAAAGTAAAAGTCCGTAGAAAAACCACATTAAGTTGTGATAAATCTTCTCTACAAATTTTAATAATGATCAAAATACAATTTTAAATATAGATTCACCAATTAATACTTTTGAAATTTGTGATGGTGTTTTATTTGTGGGTTGTGATTCCCCAAAATTAAAAACTTTTTATTCGAATGAATTTGGAGAGATACCCGAGTGGTGTAAAATTGTTAAAGTTGATGAGTAAAAAAATAAAAATTTAATAAATGAATCTATTTGAAAATATACAAAAATAATAATGAAAACAATGGTAAAGATAGAATTTTCATATTGATCAATAGCCCGGCTCTTTCATCATTAACATTATTATTTACAAATATCCATTAGAAAAATATTGATACGAATCATAAAGCCCCGTACCCATACTATTCAAACTTTTATTTATCAACCACATCACATAAATTTCAATTTCTTTATCACTCATTTCCATTTTAAGTCGATCTCTAAAATTCATTAATACTCTTTTATTTATGCATCTTACATCCGAGTTTTCTGATAATATCTCGATTATCCTACACAATCTTTCACTGTGTTTCCTTAAAGCAATAAAACCTTCCAAGAAAAGCATTTTGAATTCCTCGAGAAGGTCATCCAATAAATCCAAATATTCACTAGAAAATTTAAAAGGAGCTACTTCCACACAATAAAACCCAGGATGTTCCCCTAAAATAAACCCAAAATCAACATGAACTACATGCCCTTCATTATCCAATAAGATATTCCCATTATGCCTATCTTTAATTTGTAAAATATAACTAGCCAAAGAATATCCCACAAGGGATCTTAAGAAATTTTGAGTAGCCATTTTATATTCCTTGGTATCTCTTCCGTATTTCCCTAAAAAGTAATTTTTTAAAGAAAAATTTTTATTATCTTCTTGTCCCATCTCTTTAATTTTATGAATAGAATAAGCATTAGTTACTGTTTCTACTAAACCAGCATTATTATTTATGAAATAGATTCTATAAGTTTTAATCCAAATATCCTTATTTTCATCCTTCCAAATTTTTTTCATTTCATTTAAAATTTGATAAGCCACGATTTCTTGTTTAAGGCTATTCCCAGTTTTCACAATCATAGATGATAATCGCCACCCTCTCAAATGAGAATAAGGAGATTTACTTTTAATATTTTTTTCTTTATTTTTCCAATCATCTTGATATAAATCTATAATGTTCTTGTCATTAATAATGTTCTTATCATTAATAATGTTCTTATCATTAATAATGTTCTTATCATTAATAATGTTCTCATCATCATCATCTTTTTTATTTGTAAAGAAAATAGAATCATAATCAATTTCTATTTTATCATTCACTTTATTTTTTTCTTTTTTATTAGAAGTAAGTTTTTGTATCCTTTCACTGACTTTTTTAGAAATTTTTTCTTTTCTTTTAATTTGTTTCTCAGAATAAGTCGTAATTGGTACCGGACTCCTCTCCGTATTTAAAATTTTTTCTAAAGAAGATATCACATTCTCTTTTATATTATTAATATCACTTAAGTAAGCCAACCCTGATACAGTATTAAGTTGTTGCATTATAAGAGAAGCATTCCTTAATTCATCATTAACATGCGTATTACTTGAAATCCCTTGATCTGCTACTTCAAAAACTACTATGTAAGGGACATTATCAGCAGAATTCAATACGTGAGATAAATCAATTTGAATACTTAAAATGTAATTTGAAGTAGAGAAAGGAAGGCTTAACTTCCCTGGAAGATTACAATTTATTAATTTCAATTCCATTTCTAAACCCTTTTGCCTTAAATTTTTAGGCAATTTCTTAAGCCTGTGAGAAATTTCTATTAAAGTTAAAAGAAGATTAATAGAACTCTTAAGGGATTCCGATCTAAAAGCACTTCCTGAATCCAATTCTAAATTTAAATTAATATTTGAGATATTTTTAGAAGGGATAAAAATATTTTCATAATTAATAACTTCTTTTAAAAATGAACACAAATGATCATCATTAACACAATCATTATTATTATTTATATTATGATCACCATTATTTGCATAATCCTTAGCAAGATCACCATTATTTTTAACATTATTTTCATTATCTAAAATCCATGTTACTGATTTTAAAAAATATAAAAAAATCCCATCAAAATTGTGGTGTCCCTTTGTCTCCCTTCCTATCCCTTGAGTCCTCCCTATCCTCCTTTTAAATTCAAGTTGAGTTTTTAGAATTTTAGTATTTCTTAACAAAATCTTTTTTTCTTCTTGGAAAATATCACAAATTAAGAAATAACAATAGATTGATTTTTTAGTATCTTCTGAATCAATATAAGCCTTTAAATAAAAATAAATGGCACAAAAAAACCTTTTAGATCTAGAAGAAAGTACTTTAAGTAAGTTATAAATAGGAATACTTACTTCTGTATCAGCATGATATAAATAAACATGAACTAATTGGGGAAGAACCACAATTACATCTTTAGAATATTGGAGTTTATTACAAATATAATAATGAATTCCTACAGTAGGATATCTATAAAGATAAGAAACAGCTAACCAAGCATCAAAATAATCAGCATTGAATAATTTCTTTAACCAAAGATTTGTTTCTTCTTTCATTGAAGGGGGAGAAAATGGGATTATAAATAAAAGGGACCAATGAATAAAAATGAAAGGAAAGAAAGGGATGTTTCATAAGGGATAAGCCAATTAAATTGTTAAGAAGGTAAGGAATGGAAAGGGACGTTTCATGAGGGATAGGTCAATTAAATGGTTAAGAAGGTAAGGAATGGAAAGGGATGTTTCATGAGGGATAAGATGATTTAAATGGTATAGATGAAAGGAATGGAAAGGGACGTTTCATGAGGGATAAGGTGATTTAAATGGTAAGGAATGTTTCATAAAGAATAGAGGTCTTATAAAGGAATCCAATCTTGCTTTTACAATAAAGGGTGATCTTCAGAATGCGTTTAATTTCTTTGCAATCTATATTCTTAAGTTCAAATCAATTCATATCCTCTACATCACCCCCTCCCTTTCATATGAAAAAACTCCTTAAAGAAATTTATGCACCAGATTTGCATAAAATCCATGAAATTTTGCATAAACAAAGTCAAATTTGTATTTGTGGTACGGATATTCAGATTTTAAAAATAATTACGGAATCTTTATCTAAGTCTTATAAAAAAATCCTTAATTTAAATTCAAATTATGATTTCCTAAAAGATACCAATAATCTTCTTTGTATTATGAATTTAGGAGAAGTAAGTGGGTTGTTAAGTAGTAAATTACTTTATTATTATTTAGAACAATCTGTAGTATCATCTACTAAGGTCCTCCTTTATACTAATAATTGTTCTTCTTTAGATTCATTAGAGAGAAGGATTAAGTCAAGATTCAAAGATAATATTTATATTTTAAGGAATTTGTTCTTTGATGAATACAAAGGGATTTACTTTAAATTAAAAAATGATGGTGATATTGTAGGAAACAGTAGCATAAAAGGAATGAAAAAGATAAGTAGCATAAAAAAGATTATTAGCATAAAAGAGATCAATAGCATAAAAATGGATCATGATAAAGTCAACCAATCTATTGATTCCCTTCTTCTTAAACAATACAACATCTCTCCTTTATTAATCTTTTTAAATCAAATTAAGATTAAGAATCAATTTCAAATCCCTTCTTTTGATATATTTTCACTTTTAAATCCTATTCATTTATCCCTTTTAATTCTATTTTTGAATATTAAAGGAGAATACAATACGGTAGTAAGGGAGTTTAAGAAATTTACAAGTAAAATTAAGGAATTAAAAAATGTAAAAGATGAGGAGATTTTAAATTATTATTACGATTTATTAGATTTTGGGGTTATAAATGAAAAAGGATTGTTTTTATATTCTGAATATGAATTAAAAGAATATATTAGAATTAAAGGGACCATGTATCTCAAGAAAATGTTACAAAAATAAAGGGAGATGGTTAAGTAAGAATGTAGTAGGGGTAAGTAAGAAATGAGTTAAGGGTAAGTAAGAATGTAGTAGGGGTAAGTAAGAAATGAGAGTAGGGGTAAGTAAGAAATGAGTAGGGGTAAGTAAGAAATGAGAGTAGGGGTAAGTAAGAATGTAGTAGGGGCACCTTTTTGAAATTTAAGCGGTATTTATGTGGAATTTAAGCTAATTTATGTGGAATATAAGGGTATTTATGTGGAATTAAGATATTTTAATATAGAAGTAAGCTCAATTTATGAATTGTAAGATATTTTTATAGAAGGTAGTGATTTAAAGGAACATTCTTAATATCTACCCCCTTTACCAAAGCCCTTTATTCTTTTTTAATAAAAAATCGATCTAATCTGCTTTGTTTGGGTTTGTTTTTGGCAGCCATCAATTTATTTACTCCATTCGTCACCCGGACTTCATCAAATTGTTTTTCTTTTACTAAAAAATCCTTAATTTTCTCTAAATCGATTTCATTCCACTTAATTTTTAAATCTTCATCTTTAAAATCGGATTCCAAAAAAATTAATTCTTTAAAAATTGTTCTAGCATCATCAAAATTGAAAACATCATTATCAATTAATTTATCTTTATCATTATGATTTAATTTATCTTTATCGATCTTATCGTTGTGATTTAGTTTATCTTCATCACTATCTTTATCGATCATGTTTTCAATTAATTTACCTTTATCACTATCATTATCTTTCTTATTTTTTATATTAATTTCTTCTTCTATTATTTTTTCTATTGTTCTATACTTTTTAATTAATCCTAAAGCCCTTTTTAAACCAACTCCTCTAAGTGTCTCACAATAATCACATCCTAATAAAATACAAAGATCTATAAATTCATTCATGTTTAAATTTAAATCTTTAAGGATTTGGGATAAATTGTATTCTAAAACTGGAACCTTCCTGGTTTGACCTGCAGTAAAATTCCGGAGAACTAAAGGAGCCCCGAAAGTCAGGGCGTCCATATCTTCAGTAGCCACATAATCCACATAATTTTTTAAGCATAAAAATGAACAAAAAGCTTCTGCTTCAGAAGGAGCTACTAAGAAGGGGATCCCCATTAACTTTAATAATTTTTTACAATCTTCTACATGATCTTTCCCTACTTTAATTTTCCTTTTCTCATATTTTTCTATTCCCAATTTATCACCACTTTCTTCCGCCTTTTTTAATTCCAATTCTGCCTTTTCTCTTTTCTCTAGTCTTTTTTTTAATTCATTAAGCTTAAGAGAAGGGGGAGTACCATCAAAAATATAAATAGGAGTGATACCTGCTTCTACAATATTAATAGTCCTATAAAACAAACCAACTAAATGAGAAGTAACATTATCATCTGTACCTAAAGCAGTACCTTCTGTTCTAACTGCTATTAAAAATTGGTAAATGAACATAGAAGCATCTATTGCTACTCTTTTATCGGAATAAAAAGAGAGGGGTCTTTCTACGATTGCTTTCTTTGAATTTTCTTTAATTAATTTTGTGAGTTGTTTGATTCCCATTTTAAGAAGGGGGTGTATGGGGAGAATGTAAGTAAGGGTTTAAGGAATCAGGGGGGATGTAAATAAGGCTTTTAGGAATGGGGGTATATAAGAAGATAAAGGAATATGATGCATAAATAAGCATATTGATTGCATAAATAAGCACATTGATTGCGTAAAAGGTTTAGGAGCATACATAAACAAGAACAATGATTGCATAAAAGGTTAAATAATTGCGTAAATAAGCACAGTGATTGCATAAAATGTTAGCAAATTGCATTAAAGTTTTTTTATAAAAACCATTAATGATCATTGCATAAAAATATTAGATAATACAATATCTTAGTTAATGATCACACAATAAAACTTAAATTTAATTAAACCCCCTTTTGATTTTTTTAATTTATAATCTTACCAATCCAATTCCCCTTGTGCATTAGAAAAAGCAAAATCTACATTCCCTATATTAATAAATCCTTGTTTAAATGAACATTTATACTTAGTCCTTGTCCTATGAACTTTTACATACAAACACATTAAGAAATTACTCCCTTCTTCTTCTTCTAATAATTCATAATCATCTGAGTCATAATTTTCATCTTCTTCATTTTTATCTAAATTTTTATCTTTTTTTAGATCAACATATGAATTAAATCCCCTGTAAACCCCATGTTCATAAACATTTTCATTTTTTGCTTCTGCTGATGCTCTGATTTTCTGAGCCCATCCATTTTGTAAATCAAAAATTACACTTCTACTTATATTAGCAACTTCTCCTTCATTTTCTAATTTATTCATAACTTCTTCTATGATATCTTTGTAAATTCTTGACATTTCTAAATTCATTTGGTTAAGGGTTTTCAAAATTTAAATTTTATAAAAACATAAACAAAAAACAAAATGTATATTCCTCCAAACTTTTACACAGAAGAAAGGAAAAAATCAGATTTAAGTATTTTAAGGATGTATTACATGGTATGTGAAGAATTGGGGATAGCAGAAACAGAAAAAATGCAAAAAATTTTTAAATTTTTAATGAAATACGTGGGGAGACCAAAATTCTTTGAAGAATCAAAAATATTAGAAAGATACTTAATGAAAATACTTCATCCGAGCATATCTTTTAATGAACCAGATCCAAATGGGGGAAATCACATTTGGTATAACAAATATTAAAAAATAAAGTGTTTGCATAAACAAAATGAGTTTGCTTTAAAAAAGGAACATGCATAAACATAGAAAAATTGTGCATAAAAGTAATTAAACATAAAGACATTTTACATAAACATAAAAAAATTGTGCATAAAAACAAAGCTATTTTGCATAAAAACATTTTTAACTTCTATTTTTTATTTATAAATCAATGTCAATGAAATTAAAAAGGCAAATATCACAGCCAGTTCCGCAGTAGAAAATATCAACATAAAAGACAAGAAAAATCCATCTTTCTTATGGAGCACCCTAAACATCGAACTAGAAGCCCCTCCCATCGACTTCCCACAAACAGCCCCAACTCCGCCCATCACAAGACAAGCCACGAAATGATTAAATGAAGAAGATAGGGAATAATTCGAATCTAATCGATTTAAAATTAAAATAGAAACTACTAAAGCAAGGAAGAAGATAATAGAAATCATAATTACAGCTAAGAGAGCAGAAGTCATAATAGATTTCTTTTGGATATACATTACAGAAGCAGTCACAGCTTGGGCCATTCCATGACAAGAGCCGTAGGAAGCTAGAGCCATTAAAATGGAGACGCCTCCGAAAGCAAAGAAAAAGGGAAGATTTTCAATAAAAGAAGAGGACATTTGTTTGGGGTGGGGGTAAAGAGAAGATTTAAAAAAAGGAGTAAAAAAAATAAAAATATCCCCCAGACAGGAGTCGAACCTGTGACCGCTCGATATCTACTAATTCTACAGTCGAATGCTCTGCCACTGAGCTACTGAGGGTTAATAAGCAAATGTAATGGGAATTATGTTAAATGTGCAGGATATTAGTTTCATGATTTTAAGTGCTAACATTATATTAATCTTCTTTTATTACGTAATCTTTTTAATCTTCATATACTCATCTCAATCATCTCCTATTCTGCTTTCACATACTTGCCCTCATATATTAATCTCCAAACTTCCCAACAAGTACACCCCCTTCTTTTGTTTATGCTCTCTTATTACGGAATTACTGAATTAGTAGGTGACTCAGGAAGCGGTAAGACAGCCATTGCCATTGAAGAATCTAAACAATTTAAAACACTTTATCTAACTTCAACCAATTTCCCCATAAAAAGATATGATTTTACCCAAAATCAATATGAAAATGTTATTATTGAAGTAATCCAATCTATTTCTGATCTTCTTTTTGTTTTAAATTTTAAATTTAAACCAACCATTTACCTTTTTGAATTAATTGTAATAGACAGTCTTTATCAAATTGTGTTTATAGAAAAGAGAAGCACGAGAGAAATAACAAATTTAATTTACATTTTGAAAAAAATGTTAAAAATGTACAAAAACTTAAGAATTTTAATATTAAACACGTGTTGTCTTAATACAATTAAATCTAATAGAGTATCATTTATATCTAAATTGGGTTTAAATTGGGAATACCACGTAAATACAAAATATAAATGTCAGAAACAAGGAGAAAATTTCAAAATAGAGATGGTGAAGTCTCCTATGAACCAAGAATTGATCATAAATTTTAAAATAAAAAGAACTGGAATAGAAATTGTGTAGGAAATAAGAGAGGGAATGTATAAGAATGGATTGAGGAAAATGTGGGCTGTAAATGAAATGGGCCTAAGGATAAAACTTGGCTGTAAATGAAATGTGCTTTAATTATTTTGCTGTAAATAATTTGGCTGTCAAAAAACTTGGCTGTAAATAATTTGGCTGTCGAAAAACTTGGCTGTCGAAAAACTTGGCTGTAAATAATTTGGCTGTAAATAATTTGGCTGTAAATAATTTGGCTGTAATTGTATGGGCTATTAAAAAGCTGGTTTAAGGAAAATTTAGAATGTTTAAATGTGGGCTTAAGGAAAATTTGGATGTAAAAATAGGATTTAAGGAACCTTAATCTAAAGTGATAGGATTTAAATAGCCATATAGAACTAAGGAATACATTACAAACGACTTTAATATAGAACTTAGGAATATCATTGCAAACGATTTTTATTTAGAACTAAGTAATACATTACAAATGACTTTAAAGGATTTATTTTACCATTTTGAATAATGAACCCCCTTTTACTGGTCTACAAAATCAAATTTTAGATTACAAAAGCATATCAATTGGGAATAATATTGATTTAATAATACTTTAAATAAAAAAACTTTAATTTTTCCAAAATAAAAAAAATATTTTAATTTTCTATTTTTTTAAATTTTTTGTTTATAAATTTTCTCCTTTTTCATGCCAATGCTCACAAGAAAAATTTTCACTGCCAACATCAAGGAGATCAAAACAAAAGGAGGCAGGACTTTTTTGTACGGAAAGGAAATAGATCAAGTAGAGTTAATGGGAATATGTTTTGAACACGGGGATAAATTTATTAAGATTTTGGATTATTATAGTGAAGTTGTTTTATTCAAAAAGCCAGAGACACAAATTACTTCTGAAAGGTGTTTATTTAAATGTAAATTGTACGTAAACGATAGTAAAGTAAGTTTATTTTGTACAGAAGTAAGTAAAATAGATTTTTATGGAGAAATGTTTTTTATTGTGGAAGCTAATAAGTTGAATGAGAAAGAAAAGGAGATATATAGGGAGAAGGAAGGGAGGTAAGTTTAAGTATAAAGTTTATGTGGGGGAGAAAAAGGTAAGGTATACGAGGGGGTGGGTAAGATATAGGAAAGGGGTGGGATGGGATAAGGAGGAGGGGGGGGGGTAAAATACAAGAGGGGTTAAGGTACAGGAAAGGGTTCTATATAGGGGACTAAGTCCTATTCTTATACAGGCATAGAAGAGGCTTATAATGCGGAAAGGCATACCCGTGTAATTTAATAGATGGGTAACCTTCTTCATAAACCCCCTCTTAATTTCACCTCTATACAAACTTATACAAATCACATTTTAATAATTTAATCCTTATTAATCTTATTCTCCTTACTTTTCTTAGCCATCTCTTCTTCCATTACCTTATCATAAATTGGATCATACCCGTATTGAAGATTAAACCCATAAGACCCTTTGTCCAGGACTTCCTTAGAAAATTCAATTTTATTCTTTTTAGCTAAGGGTGGTCCAATAAAAGGACCTGGAAAAATCTTATTTTTTTGTAATTGTCTACTAAGAGCATAAAGAGTAATAGACACTTGTTTAAGATTTTTTTCTTCATAAAGATCAACTGTTTGGAATAATTCATATTCATTTAATCCAAGGGTCTTTAATCCGTTTATAAAAGCACAAATATTTTCCCTTTGGACAAAGTTTTGTTTTGACTCCTTGAATTTCACATCAATGTTAGAAACTTCTTTTAAAAGTTTACAAAGGACTACACCACTTTTAAGAATTTCAGAGAATTTTTGTCCTGTAAAATCTTCACCTAAAATAATTGAGATCCAGTCAATGACTTCTTGGAAATTTTCAGACATTTTGAGGGTGATAAAAAGATGATGATAAGTGACAGGTGAATTTGGGATGTGGGGAGGGGGAAGTGATTGAGGAAAGTTTTAATTGTAGGGAAGTGTTTAAGAAAAAAACTAAGTTGAGAATTGTTTAAGAAAAAAACTAAGTATGAGAAGTTAAGTGGGGATAGAAGTGTTTAAGGAAAAAACTAAGCGGGGATAGAAGTGTTTAAGAAAAAATTTAATTGGGAGGAAAGTGTTTAAGAAAAAAAATTAGATGTTTATGCATTTCTTAAATTTTTTAAGGATTTTTAAGTGTATGTAAATAATTTGATATTTTATGCTTTTTTATGCATTCCTTAACTTTTATGCGATTTAGAATATCTTTATGCTTTTTTTATAAATCTAGCCATCATTACATTTTGCCTTTCTGTATCCACTTACGTCCACTATCACCCTTTTTGTCCCCACTTCCTACACCCGTACATTTTTACCCTCATATTACCCCCTTTTCTTCATGTACTCACCATCACATAGTTACATTAAAAGAAAGAAATTAGGAGAAGGTACTTATGCTACGGTTTTTCAAGCTACTCCTATTCAAAAACAAGATTCCGTATTTATAGAAGATTCTTCATCTCCTTTCGTGGCCATTAAACAATGTAAAAAAAATCTTCATAATTTAGGCCATGACATTAGTGCTTTTAGAGAAATTAAGTCCCTTAAAAGAATTAGAAGTAATTTTGTAATTAATTTAAGAGATGTTTTTATTTATAAAAAAGATATTCATTTAGTTTTAGATTATTATGAAACAGATTTAGAGACAATTATTAGGAATAAGGAAGTAGTTATCCTTCCTTCTGATATTAAGTCTTGGTTAAAAATGATTTTAACTGGTCTTCATCATATCCATTCTCTTTTTATAATCCACAGGGATTTAAAACCAAATAATATTTTAATAGGAAAAAATGGAATCATAAAAATAGCAGATTTTGGTTTAGCAAGAGGAATAGGAGAAAAAATGACCCCTCAAGCTATTACTAGATGGTATAGACCCCCTGAATTATTATTAGGATGTAATTGTTATGGGGTATCAGTAGATTTATGGTCAGTAGGATGTATTTTTGCTGAATTATTATTAAGAGTCCCTTTATTTGCAGGAGAAAGTGATTTAGAACAACTTAATTTAATTTTTAAAGTTTTAGGAGTTAAAGGAGATTTAAATTTTTTTAAAGATTTACCAGGTTTTATGGATTTCCAAAAAAGGGAAGGAATAGAATTAGAGAAATTATTTACAGCAGCCTCACCTGACACTTTAAAACTTTTAAAAAGATTTTTAGAAATTGATCCAGAAAAACGCATAAACACTTTAGAATCCTTAAAAGATGAATATTTCAAAAATTTACCAGAACCAACTGAACCAAAAGATTTACCATTTTTTGTTAGGGAGTAAATTAAGGGTAAAGTGAGGGTATGGTGAATGTAAAGGAGCGAGGGTTATAATTTAAGGGTTAAGTGAGGGTTTTAATATAAGAGTTTAGTAAGGATTGTAATTAAGGATGTAATCATGAATGTAGTAAAGGATGTAGTAAGGTAGCTAAAAGGATTATTTTTTTATTTAAGATTTTAAATTATTTTATCTGTATAACCCGTACACTGTAAATTCACCTTCACTCCTTTACATTCACCATACCCTCCCTCATTTACCCCCATTCCTTTACAAACCCTCACTCCTTTACCCTCCTTCCCTTTACATATCCTCACTCCTTTACCCCCATTCCTTTAATACACCCCCCATTTTCTTAAATGCTTAAATACAATCTCATTTTACTCCTTGAAAAATTAGAAGAAGAAAAGAACAAATACAAAATTTTAAAACAAAATTGTGAGAAAATTAAAAAGAAAAGAAAAGTTTATAAAGAAATTTCTAAAAGATTTAATTTATTAAGAAAGAAGGATGAGAAGTATTACGAATTTTGTAAAGAAATAACAGGAGATAAACCAAAAAGAGAATGTCTAAAAGAAATTAAGAGGAGATTATAAAAAAGAAAAAGAAAGGGGGGTGGGGTGTTAATACAAGAAGGGAAGGCTATAGCACCCCCCTCATAATGAACCATCAATCTACCTTTGCCCTCTTATAATAACCATCAACTTACTTTTGCCCCCTCATAATGAACCATCAATCTACCTTTGCCCTCTTATAATAACCATAAACTTACCTTTGCCCTCTTATAATCAATCATAAACTTACCTTACCTTTGCCCTACTCTTTTGTATTCCCTTAACTACCCCCCCCCTTAAAACCCCCTTTCCCTTTTATTAAAATTCATATTTTATTTTTCCTTCTAAATTTTCTCTATAAAACTTTATTTTTCCTTTATGCATTTCTTTTAAAATTATTTCTAAAATTTTTAAATTCAAATCACAAGGAGTTAGTTTAAATTTCTTTATAAATTCTTTCTCTAAATCTTTAAGGGTGTCACAATAAGAAATCCCAAAGTAAATACAAAAATCATCTTTGTTTATGGAATTTAATAAATCATTAAGATATTTCTTAGGGAAGATATTTTTTAAAGGGATTGTATTCCTAAGAAGGGAAAGTAAAGAAGGAGAAGATTGTATAGGATTATTAAAAATATTGTAATTAGATTCTAAAATGCAGAGGGAAGACTGGGGTATTTGATTACCATCCACTCTAGAACCACTATCTTCTATAATAATATTATGCCCTATAAGATTGCCATTTCCTATAAAATCATTATTTATGCTACTTTTAAATTTCAATTTTTTATAAAGATACATTTTCCCTACTCCTTTTTGTCCAAATATTCCTATTCTCCCTTTAATTCTTCCTTCTATTTTCATTTTATCATTTGTTACTTCATATCCTTGACTTCTCAAATAAGATTCCCAATTCTCAACTACTTCTAAAGGAACCCCATCTTTATTGTTTATGCAAAGAATTAATTTTTTAGATTTTTCTTTTATGCAATTTTCATAAAAAGGATTTAAACTTCCTAAAGGATCACGTGCATCTAGAACTTCAATTAAAAAATCAGAATTATCAACAAAAAATTTAAAAAAATCAAAATTTCCTAAATTTAAATTTTCTTTCCTTTGATTTTCTTCCTCTTTAATCTTTTTTAAATTTTCTAATTCTTCATCTGTTAATAAAACTGATTTAGGAAGTTTAAGATTCCCTTTCATTTCTTTCTTTTTGATTTTAGATAATTTCTTGGCTCTAGTTTTGATCCTTTTTTCTATGTTGTGCTTCTTTCGAGATGAGATTCTTCTGCTTTGTCTTTTCTTTAACATTAAAAAATTATAGGGGGGTAATTTATGTAGTAAGGAAGGACTTGGAAAGGGGGGTCTTATTAAGATAGAGGGGTAATTAATGGGATATGGGTTAAGATAGGACTTGTAAAGGGGGGTCTTATTAAGATAGGGGGGTAATTAATGGGATATGGTTAAGATAGGACTAAATAAGGGTATATAGATTAAGATAGGACTTGTAAAGGGGTCTTATTAAGATAGAGGGGTAATTAATGGGATATGGGTTAAGATAGGACTAAATAAGGGTATATAGATTAAGATAGGACTTGTAAAGGGGTCTTATTAAGATAGAGGGGTAATTAATGGGATATGGGCTAAGATAGGACTAAATAAGGGCATAGAAAATACATGGATATAAGTTGATATAGGATAAGGGTATAGAAATTATAATTATAAAGAAACATGGAAGACTGGGGTAAGGCTTTTACTCTCCACTATTCTTAATTTTACTACCCCCCTTTTCAATGAAAATCACAACAAGTTCAATAGACACTAACAATTATTTCACTTATACCCTTTCAAATGGCCTTAAAATTATTGCAATTTCGGATTTAAAAGCAGATAAAGCTGGTTGTGCTCTTTCTGTTTCAGTTGGGTCTTATGATGAACCAAAGGAAATCCAAGGTCTGGCTCATTTCTTAGAACACATGCTTTTTATGGGAACCAAAGATTATCCTAGAGAGAATGAATACATGGACTTCCTTAGTCAACATAATGGTTCTTCTAATGCTTATACTTCTAATGAAAATACAGTTTACTTTTTTGATATTGGTTTAAATTATTTTTATGAAGCTTTAAAAATCTTCTCTTCTTTTTTTAAAAATCCCCTATTTTTAAAGGAATCCGTGGATAGGGAAATTTCTGCTGTACATTCCGAATTTTTAAATGGGAAATGTAATGATTCTTGGAGGATTTTTAGGATGATCCAATTGTGTTGTAAAGAAGATTTACCTGAATCTCAATTCAATGTAGGAAATAATAAAACATTAAGAATAGAAAAAATAAATGAAATAGTAAAAAAGTTTTGGGAAGAGAAGTACTCTTCAGAGAAAATGTGTGTGGTATTGTATTCAAATGAAGGAGAAGATAAATTTAAAAAATATTGTGAATTATTTGAAGGGATACCTTACAACTGTAAAGATGATAATGATGGGAGTAAGGATGATAATGGTGAAAGTAAGGATGATAATATTAATGATGGGAGTAAGGATGATAATATTAATGATGATGATGATGATGGGAGTAAGGATGATATTGATGATGATGATGATGATGTGATCAAGGAAGATCAGGATATTACAAATAAAAATGTTAAGAACCTTTCTCTTAATTACTCTAGACCTTTATCAAAAACCGATATCCCTTTGAAAGACCTTACTTTATCAAAATCTATTTTTAAAAAAGATTTTTTGAATAGAATTATCAATGTAGAACCAATCAAAGATCAAAAGACTCTTATTATTTCTGTAGTAGTTCCTTCTGAATTTAAATTTATTGGTATTAATCCTTACTCTTATATTGAACACTTCTTTACTAGGGAAGACGGAAAAGGATTAGTGGGACGCATAAAAGATAAGGGACTTGGTTTTTATGCAGATTTTGATTTAAATTCTTATTCAAAATACAGTCTTCTTCAAATTTCAATAGGATTAACGTCAAAGGGGGAAAAGGATTTAGATCTTTTGTGTAAAATCGTAGAAGATTATTTTTCTAATTTTGAATTTATAGAAGCAAAATATCGAAAAATCAAGGATTTAAAAGAATTACAGTTCTTTTATAAAGAAATGGATGATCCAATTGATTGTGTGGAGAGTATGGCTGAAATTATGCAATACGTACCAATTGAAAATGTTTTTGATTATTCTTATATTTTGCATAAATATGATCAGAAAATTTTAGAAGAAATCGTGTCTTGTATCGGGAATAGGAGTAAATGGGTAATCTTTTACTTAAAAAAAGATTTGGAGTTTGATTCTGAAGATGAATTGTATGGGATTAAATATAAAGTTAATGAATAAAAATAAATATTGATTATGTTTTTCATCTAAAAAATGTAAAAAAAATGTTTGTATAACACAAACCGATCCTCGAACTCATCTAAAATTGGCCTATAAATTCCCTTTTCCTCAATCAGAACATCCTTAATGTCTTTAAAACCCCTTAATCAAACAACCCCTCTTAAATATTATACTAGTACCCTTTCCCTTAATACACCCCCTATGTTATCTTACACCTTATACATCTCTTAATTATCCTTGTCCATATCGTCTTTAACAACCCCTCTATTTATCCTTAACATACATCCCTCTTTAAAATACCCCTACCCCTCTTTAAAATACCCCCCTTTCTCCTATAGACTAATTTTTTTTTCTTACCCCCAATATGAGAGAAATTATTCACTTACAAACAGGTCAGTGTGGTAATCAAGTAGGAGGAAAGTTCTGGGAGACTATTTCTAATGAACATGGTATAAGTCCTGAGGGTAAATACGTAGGAACATCAGATAACCAATTGGAAAGAATTAATGTCTATTATAATGAATCTTCTTGTAAAAAATACGTACCCAGGGCTGTTCTTATCGATTTAGAACCAGGAACAATGGACGCTATTAGACAAGGACCTTATGGTGAATTATTTAGACCTGATAATTTTGTCTTTGGGCAATCTGGTGCTGGTAATAATTGGGCTAAAGGTCATTACACTGAAGGGGCTGAATTAATTGATAGTGTAATGGATGTAGTAAGAAAAGAAGCTGAATCTTCGGATTGTCTTCAGGGATTTCAGATTACACACTCTTTGGGTGGGGGTACTGGTGCAGGAATGGGAACCCTTCTCATTTCTAAAATTAGAGAAGAATTTTCAGATAGGATGATATGTACTTTTTCTGTTGTGCCTTCTCCAAAAGTAAGTGATACTGTTGTAGAACCTTATAATGCTACTCTATCTATTCATCAACTTGTAGAAAATGCTGATGAGACTTTCTGTATTGATAATGAAGCCTTGTATGACATTTGTTTTAAGACCCTTAAACTTAATAATCCAGGATACGGAGATTTAAATCATTTGGTTTCTCTTGTTATGAGTGGTGTAACTACTTGCCTTAGATTCCCTGGACAATTAAATGCTGACTTAAGAAAATTGGCCGTAAATATGATTCCTTTCCCTAGACTTCACTTCTTTGTAGTAAGTTTTACTCCTTTAATAGCTCAAGGTACCCAAAGATTCAAGACTTATTCTGTATCTGAACTTACTCAACAAATGTTTGATTCCAGGAATATGATGACTGCTTGTGACCCTAAGAAAGGAAGGTATTTGACTGTGGCTGCTGTCTTTAGAGGAAAAATTTCAATGAAAGATGTTGATGAACAAATGTCTAGCATACAAACTAAGAGTAGTAACTTATTTGTTGAATGGATTCCTAGTAATGTTAAAACTGCTGTGTGTGACATAGCTCCTACTGGTTTTGAGATGTCAGGTACTTTTATGGGTAATACTACTGCCATTCAAGAACTCTTTAAGAGGATTTCTGAACAATTTAGCCTTATGTTCCGTAAGAAGGCCTTTTTACACTGGTACACGGGTGAAGGAATGGATGAGATGGAATTCTCTGAGGCTGAAGCTAATATGAATGATTTACTTGCTGAATACCAACAATATCAAGAGGCTACAGTTGAAGATAATGAAGAAGGGGATTATATGGGAAATTAAATAAGTATATTATCTTTTAAATTTGTATTGTTTGAGATGAAAATTGTTTTAAAAATGCATAAAAACTGTATATTCTTTTTATAATTAACTTTTATGCAAAATAATCTAAAAAATTAATGTGTTTTTATGCAAAATAATCTAAAAAATTAATGTGTTTTTATGCAAAACATCTTTTAAAAAAAATTTATTTTTAACAAACATTTTTTTGTAATGCATAACTTCATTTTTTATTTATGCAATTTTTTTCTACATACCCCCTTTTCTAATGTTAGTCAAATTTTCCGGTGCCAGCAATGAAGAATTAAATAGAACACCACTCGTCCTGCCAAATTCATTTAATAAAATTAAAGATTTATTCGAATTTCTAAGTAGAGAACATCCAGAGACAAGAGAAAGTTTTTTAGAAGTAGATGGTAGAGTTAAAGATGGTACTTTAGTAATAGTTGATGATCAAGATTGGGAGTTGTTAGGAAGTGAAGAATATGAATTAAAAGGAGAAGATATAATTTTGATATCTTCATTGCACGGTGGATGAAAAAAATAATATAAATAAAGGTGATTTGGATATAAAAAGTGTTGTGGTATAATTTAAATCTTTTTTTATATTTATATCGTATTTCTATATTTTCTAAATCTATATTTTTCCAATAATCTCCTAACATTCTCTATCATATCCTTGACTTCTCTTACATTTACTCCTCTTTTACACATTGTTTTTTAGAAACCCCCTTTCTCTTACTACAAAATTAATGTTACAAAGGTCAACTTACCACTGTCCTTTCTCCGGCTGTGATAAAGAATTCAATCACAAGACTAAAATGGTAGATCATATTAACTCACACATTAACAATAAAAAATATCAATGTATAATTTGTAAATCTAGATTTATTAAATCTTCTCATGTCATTAGACACGCACAACAACACAAAGAAAAAAAAATAAAATGTGAAGAATGCGAAACTCTTTTCTATTCTAAAGATAATTTAAATAGACACACTCTTGTTTGTAAAAGAAGTCATCCGTGTGAGGTTTGTGGTGAATCTTTTGGAAGTAATAAAGAGTATTCTAAACATTTGAGAACACACAAAGAGATTCAGAAAGTTTATATTAAAGGGCATAAGACGTAACAATGGATTTATGTTTAAAACTTTAATTTGTAATTAAATTTCTATGATTCTTATGTAGTTTTAATAAAAATAATTTTTGATCTTTTAATTGATGTATTTATCTCTAATTGTGTTTTGACTACGGGTGATTTATCTCTAAGAAATATAAACATTTAATTTAATATTGTGTATGAACGTAAGGTTGAATTTAGAAAACAAAATCTTACACTAAAGAAAGGCAACATTTAAGACATCGTTGTATTTGCAAAGTAAAGAAAGAAACATTTATCGTAAAGTTGACATAACAAACTTTGATGATTCAAAAGCTGATTAGAGATGAAGAAACGCAAATACGACCTTTTAAACATTATAAAAGTCCACTTAAAGTTAGGAGAAAAACAATTTTGTACGTAATAAAATAAACGGATTCACAAAATTTATCAGCGAAGCTATAGAGAGGAATAATATAAAGCCGCATATAAGCAAAAGTATATGCAAATATGCTTTTAGTTTTAGATTAAGATGCTTAATGTCGTCATTACTAATCTTGTATCAGCTGAAATCCATAATAAATAAACCTCAATATCATGTTTCTTTTTAAATTTTATATAACACGAATACACTTGTATCACAGACTTATTGTTTTGTATTGCAAAATAAAAACATGACTTTTTGTTGGTTTTTCCGATTTAATCGTTTAAAATTAGAAATAAATAAATCCTTTCATTAAAATTGGGTAAACAAATAGTGACCTGCAGGCCAATGTTTGCTTCGAATGACATACGTTATCTTAATTTGTTTTTAAGAAACTGTTTTTACACAAAATGCAAGCTTTGTTTTTGTAATTAAAAAATAGTTTGTCTTTAAATAGCGCGGTACGGTCAATTTTGTTTTAAAAATAATTTAAATTTCTTTTGACGGCACTGATATAACTAGTTTAAAATCGTATTACAACTTAAAATGAAAAAATACTGCGGTTTATATTAAGCAAAACGGTAGACCACGCAATAAAGAAGGTTGATAGCATAATTTTCTTTGTGTTAAAATTTTTTTTAAAACGTACGGTTGGTTATATTAAACCTTGTAATTAACCTATTTGTTTTTTTTTCTAATTAAAATATTTAAATCAGTAATTAAAAAAATGGTAAAACCTTTTTTATTTATTAAAAAAATGTTCTAGATGCAATCTTAGTTTTTTTAAAGTGTTGAACATGTTTTATTTTGATATGGATGTTGATAAAAAATGACCCAATGTTTTTGAGGCTTTATTAAATTTTACATGTTTTCATATCGACATAACGTTTTAAATAAAAATGGAAAATGATACAAAAAACTAAGCTTTATGTTTTTAAGAAATTTACTTTAGAAAAAACATTTTAAAGTTTTAAGATTTTATTTTCATTTCTGTTCTAAGAGTTTTTTAGCAGTTGTTACCTTTTATAGACTAAGAATAATTTATTTAAAATATTATATAGGAGATGAAGGGAAGACCATCTCATAACAGCAGTCCTAATTCCTGCGTTATCTAAATTTTTGTAATCATATATCGCACTTTTTAAATCATGATTAAACAAACAAATTTTTTTTTGTAAAGGTAATCCTCTTCCAACATATTAATTAAATATAAACATAAAAAGATACGTAAATTGAACGATAACAAATAGATATAGAATTTAAACGTTAATTTAGTATATTTTTTGCCTGATAATGTTTGTTGTGAAAATCTTATTGTTGACAAAAAAAGTGTAGAATTATTAATGCAATTTATGAATTAATAATTGTTTTAGAGTTATAAATAAATATTTTAAAAATTGCTAAATTTTTCCTTCATATCTTACAAACAAAAAAAAATTAATATCAAACTTTTAGAAAATACAGGTCATTTTAATACAAATACAACTCTTTCGTAAACTTATAATAATTTTATTTTTTAATAACATTGTAGTTATTTTAGGACTTCTAAAGATAAACGACTTGATAATCAAACACTAAACAATGACCTAGAACAATTAATTTTTTTGTTAAGATTTATTACATTCAACAATGTTCGTTTTGAACACTTTCGTTTCAAAAGAAATATTTTTAATTTACTAACTGATCAATATTTTTTTAATTTATTAAATTAATATAAAAAAAATCTTCTTAATTTCCCCATGAAGTCTTTAATATCTGGATTTAATTTTAAAATGTTTAGTAAAAAGAATCTCGAACTAAGAAAAACAAGGAAAATCTCTTTTATAGATTCCATAATCTCTAACGAATATTTTAGAAATTTGCAAGAATATTTACAAGATTTAAAAAAAGAACTAAAAACCTTAAGCAAAACACAACCTATTGATTTAAAATATTACAACCGGTTATTACTTGTTAAAAATAACAAATTACAAGAGTCTTATATTGCTCAAGATGATCCATTTTATCCGATTTACAAGCTTGTAGAATATTTATTAGTAGATTATAACCGTCTTAAAGAATCACCTGCTATAAACGAAAACGATGATATGTCTTTTAGTTCATTTTTTCTTTCAATTTTATCATCTAGGAAAAAATTTTTAGATAATCTTAACATGGTAATATGCGGTAGATACTCTTTTAAACTTAAACTTAGAAATTTAAGGACATATGTAAGGCCAGAAATAAGTAACAGAATTAAAAATGTGATTTTAAAATATATTGATGTTCAACAAGATTTTTTAAACAACAGGCTATCTCTAGATCAAAAAAGCTTGCCTGAATTTATTAGTTCAACGGCTAGTTATGAAGCCCTTAAATTTTCGTACGATCAATTATGTGTAGACGATAAGAATATAAATGATATGATTATTATTAATCGTGATGATGAAATCGACAGTAATTATGAATTAGAAACAAAAAATTTTGATACAAGTTTACATTTTGTTCCCGATGAATTTAAGACCGAGGCCTTTTTACCTGAAAACAATGCTTTTGGTGAAATTAGTTTACATAGATCTCGTAGAGATGTAGGGTCTGAAAAAATTATGCCAGATGTTATGAATACGTCGCTGGAAGAAGTAAGTTCTGATGCTTTTGCGCCTCATGCCCATCTACTATTATTTATATCAATTTTTGTTTTGATAGCTTTCATAAAAGCGGTAAAAATATTTTAAATGAAATGAAGTAATTGATCATTTAATAATTTATAAACTTTCGACTTATACTTAGTGAGGGTAAAAAGCAGTTTTTTATGCTATTAAATGATTTATTAACTTTTCGAAAATTTTTGTTTATAAATAATTATTTAATCCAAAGCCTTGTATATTTTTGTAAAATGCTCGGTAATGCATTCCGGCGTTTTTAAAGCATGGCTGTTGTCACCTGCTTGCTCTCGTCGCCGGCCTGCTTTTCGAAGCTGTTTCTATATACTTACGTTCAGATATCATTGCACTGTTATGATATACATTCGCTTTAACATGCCTAAAATACCTAAAATAAGATGTATACGATTTTTGACGTAAGGTTCTTAACCTAACAATCTAAATATGCAAATGTCAACGAACTGAACATACAATTTAGAATTTTAACGTTACATTCACAACAATATTTTATTTAAAGCACAAAAAAAAATTCTAGCAAACATTGGCGCTTTGTTATAACATCTTCTTGATGTTTAAAACATATCTCATTCAAAAATAAGTGAAAAATTATTTTTGCTGCTAAATTAAGGGTAAATGCAAATAACAGACTTAAAACTCATTTAAACATTTAAATTTAAAAAATCAAATGATTAAGCTGTACCTAATATTTTGTAGTGTTTTTATAAAAATCACTTTAATTCAACTAAAATATTTTTTCATTGCTATCATGGTTTATTTTTTGGCATTTGTTATATAATGAACGCCGGTTTTTTAGTAATTTTCTCTGCAATGCAAATATTTTAAAGTAAATAAATACAAATTAGTTAAAATATAATTTTAATTACAACATCCTTCAGTAAAAAGCTTCGTCAATTTTTTTAAAAATTCAAGTCCGTCCATTATAAATCCATATAAAGCAATAGGGTTCGTACAAATTCTTCTAATTTTTTCAGCAGTAAATTTATGATCATATTCGTCGTCCATGTAAGATGTTGGCGGCCAGCCTTACTTATATATATTTTATTAAACCCCTTATGACTGTTTACTCCTTCAACATGGCACCCGACGCTAAAACTTTAAACGGGGGATACACATTCAGACTTGCTAACGCCAAAGCAGACATGGAAATCTTAGAATACTATTTTTCCACATTTAAAATCACAGATGATAACGAAAAAATCTCTTTTTTCTTAAGATCCTTAGACCTCGAAGCAGCAAAAGTTATTGCAAAAAATTCAGAAAACTTCAAAGGAGTCACATGGAGACAACTCAAAGGAAGACTTAAGAAAATAACAGATGAACTTACACTTTTTGACATACTTAGAGCGAGACAAAGATTGAACGAACCTTCAAGTGCCTGGCTAGAAAGGATAATCACTATATCTCACAATGCTGGCTTGGACGAAGAATATGCTAAAAAATTAATTTACGAAAATTACATATATGAAGACGCTTTCCTTATGTTCAGAGACTTTTTTGCATATCAACCGCTCTATGAAAATCTCCAATTCCGGATTAAAACCATCAAAGAACTCGAAAAAGCTAAGACAAACATGAACAAACGAATAAGACAATCTAAAAAACAAGAAACTGTCGAAGAAACCTTTGAAAAACGAACTTATAACACTAACAATCACTTATATTTTGTAAACCACTTAAATTCAGGAGCAGAAAATGTTAAAACAACCGAGGTCGAAATAAACGGAGATCTGATAAAAGCAGTAGTAGACACAGGTAGTAACATTAATATAATAAGCAAAGACCTAGTTGACGGAAAAGGATTTTTAAATATCCAAACTCACGAAATAAAAATAATGAATATATTTGGACAGGAAAACATTTTAAACGAATATGTGGAAATAACTATGGCAATAAACAAAATAAACATCACAACCAAATGTTACATACTTAACGATTCAAAAATTCATTTACTCATTGGAAATCCATTAATGGACATAATTAACAAAAAGAAACATGAAATAGGACAGTTAAAAAGCAAATTTAAAAATGTATTTAACAATGAACCTTCACCTGGATACGATAAAATCATGTGCACAATCGACACGAAGGAAGGAGCTAAAATCAACATAAAAAAGAGAGACATCGCTCAATGTGACATTGAAGGCACTCAAAAGACCATTACAAAACTCCTAAACCAAGGATACATAGAAAAGTCCACATCTTCCTGGTGCAATCCCATGAGACCAAAAAAGAAACCCAATGGTGAATACAGAATTACATGCAACATGCAGTGGCTGAATAGAATTGTAGAAGATAACAACTATACCATTCCAAAAATTAATGATATCATAAATATGACACAAGGGAAAAAATACTTTACCGTACTAGACCTATCAGACGGATTTTTCCAAATTAAGATCGATCCTAAGGACAAGCACAAAACAGCTTTCTATTTTAGAAACAATCTATATCAATATACTAGAATGCCCCAAGGCTTTAAGAACTCCCCTGCTCTATTTCAAATGATAATGGACAACATACTCTCAGATATTATGGAGAAAGAATGCATGGTATATATGGACGACATAATAGTATATGGTAAAACAGCTGAAGAACACGATAAACATCTAAATGACGTTCTTACGAGACTCTCTGAAAATAATTTAAAAGTAAACGCTGAGAAAATTCAATATAAAAGCGAAACAGTAAAACTTCTTGGATACCTAATAGATGGTACTACAAAAAAGCCAATTGGCGAACATCAAAGAAAAGTCCTTGACTTCAAAAAACCCAAAACTAAAAAAGAATTACAAAGTTTCCTAGGATTTGCAAATTACTATAGGAAATATATATCACATTTATCCACACTCTCAGAATCATTATATGAGGCTTTAAAAGGAATTTCCGACAATGAAGCAATAACATGGACAAATGAAAGAGAAAACGCATTTTACGAGATTAAAGAAAGAATCAATACAGATATTGCAACTAACATTATAGATTTTTCAAAACCTTTTGTTTTAACAACGGACGCATCTAACACAGGATGTGGAGCTTGCTTACAACAAGAAGAAATTGGAGAATTAAGAGTAGTAGACTGGGCCTCAAGAAAATTGTCAGAGGCAGAGAAAAAATATTCGATAACAGAGAAAGAATTCTTAGCGATGGCTTGGGCTATCAAACACTACGAACTATATCTTAAAGGTCGGAAATTTAAAGTAATTACAGACCACACCGCCCTAACATCATCAAAAATAAAACACATATTTGGAAATCTAAAACTAGAACGAATGAGAGAAGCTTTACAAGAATATGATTTTACAATCCATTACAAAAAGGGAACAGAACTCATTGAAGCAGATACACTTAGCAGAATTTACGAAAACCCAGATACTAGCAGCCACACAAATCTTCCAAAAAATGTTCTAATCGATTCAAAAGGAAACTGGCATTACAAAATAAATGATACAGAAACGAAACTATTCCCACCAGTCGAAGACAGATTAGATATACTCAAGGAAGCCCACACAGAAACAACAAATCACGGCGGAAGAGATGCTATGATCTATGCAATAAAGAAAAAATACTACTGGCCTAAATTAAACGAGTCAATCACCCAATATCTTAAAACCTGCCTACCTTGCCAAAGTAACATGCAAAAGACACAAGGAGGCGAAAAACTCATAGAAACTACAAGAAAACTTGAAAAAGTAGGTGTCGACTTAATGTTTTTAGAACAAACCATTCCAATTCTCACATGTATCGATTTCCACTCCCGTAGAGTAAACGCAAAATATTTATCTAACAAATCAAATAACGAAATCATGAAAAATATAAAGGAAATCTTTAACGAATGGGGAAAACCAGAACAAATAATTTTTGACAATGGCAAAGAATTCGCGTCAAAACATCTAACTGATTGGTGTGAAATGAATAACATTGAAATACATAAAACAAGTCCGGGAAAACACCAAAGCAACGGCCGGATCGAAAGATTTAATCGCAGCTTATGGCAAATAATTCGGAAAAAATTCTCGGATGATCCAGATTACAATCTAAAAAACGAAATAAGCGACATTATCGACAAATTTAACAACACATACCACAGAGGTATAAACAGTACACCAAATGAAATGTGGAATGATGAAATTTCCCCAGTTAGCATAGACAAATCTAAAGAGAACTATAAAAAAGAATTTCGGGAATTAAAAAGAGAAATATTCAACATAGGAGAAAAAGTCCTAGTAGAAGACATCAACACAAATACTTCCTCCGCAAAAGCGGACACAAGGTTTAGACTCGAGGGAGAAATTCTAGAAATACTGGAAGGCGACTCCTATGTCATATTGCTGAATGGTAAAGAAACAAAAAGAAATCACGCCCAGCTTAAAAAAATTTATTTTCAAACACCCCCAAATGAATCAAAATTTTCTGAGAACGATTACTAAAGAAAACTTAGAGATCACCATAGAACTCCTTAATCTAGAAAAAAACCTCACAGACGAAGAAAAATTTAACATTCTCATAAGAAACTGTGAAATAGACCTAGCAAAAATAATTATAGGGAAAAAAATTAAATACTGGGATCAAGTTCAGGACGCTCTCCTCAAAGATACGATCACCGGGGACGACATTTTAACGATTACTTTAGAAAAAAGAGACCATAACGAATACAGAACAGACTTTATAGACCGAGTAGGAAATAAACTAAAGGAGCTAGGATGCTCAGAATCGCTAATCATCAAACACCTAGCATCTAAGTTATGGCCCACAAATGAATTTCGAATACATGATTTATCTAGAAATCAAACCTTCAACGATCTTAAATCTCATGTTAAAATGTTCACCAACGCTGACAATAATAAAAATAAAGAGAAATGCACTAATTGCAACAGAACAGGCCACTCATCCGCAGAGTGTCGAAAAAGCAAACAATAAGGCGCTTTGAGGGGGGGATGTTGGCGGCCAGCCTTACTTATATATATTTTATTAAACCCCTTATGACTGTTTACTCCTTCAACATAAGATTACTCTCAAATACATTTTGTTTATTTATAATTTAAAATGCCTCGAACAAAACATAGAATTGACTTAAAGATCACTTTATCTATGCAAAGATAAATTAAAATGATTTTTTACAGGAAATTAATTTTTTATATGCTCTATCTACAACGATTTAGTAAAGATTTTAACTTCTTATAAAAACACATTTAGATCGTTATAAATTCATTTGCTAACATACTTTTACGAATATTAAAAATATCTAATAATTAATAAATTTTGTTGTGGATGTAAAATCGATTTAAATTTGGTAAAAATTATAAATTTGCGTTTTGCTTTATTTGTGTTTTTTTTAGATTATTGCTAGGTTAATAAAATATAATTTACCAAAATTATTTAAATGAAACTGAAATGGACCTTTACTTTAACAAAATCTCATGCAATAATTTAATGTTTTTTCATATCAATAATTTAATTTAAAAAGATTTGTTGTACAGCAGAAAAATGTAAAATATTCAAAAAAAATAAGCAGTTGTACTACTTTACAAAATAAAAATTAAAAAGTCCACCTTAAAAGTTTTTTACAGCAAAAATTGCACTAGAAATAAAATTAAGATAATGTAAATATGTTAATAGAATGATTAGACATGTTTACTTCTTTCATAATTATTGTAAAATAAATTTTACATGAAAATAATAGATCTTAAAAAAACAGTAAACACCTTATAAACTTTAAAAGGGCTTTTAAATTTTATAAGGTCTTGTTTGTCTAGGTTTATTTTGAAATAAAACTTGATGTTTAATCTTTAAAAAACGTTATTTTTTTTTTCTGATCCTCTAATATTTGTCCGGTTTTTACTAGTTACCATTGTTTTATCAAACAATTGTATTTTATAAAATAACAATTTTGGTAATTTTTTTAATAAATTTTATCATTTTTCGTAAAATAGAATGAACAGCCTTTTTGATAACATACTAGTCTTAGTTGTATTTCTTCTGGGACAAATTGTTCGTGAATACCACGTTTGTTATAATTAAATCGACATGCGCTCGCATTCCAAAAATTAGATATAAACGTGCGAATTAAGTTATTAAAAAGTGGGGTTTTGACGTAATTTCAAAAAAAAACAGTTTTTTTTAAATTAATTTGTAAAAACAATTTTTTAATTAAATTGAAAATTTCCTACCCCAAATGAAAATTTTTATTTCGATCTTATTTTATTTTGTCATAAGAAGCGCAGCCACTAACTTTTATAATTTTAGAGGCCCAACATTTAATACTGCAGACGTTGCAACATCTTTGGGCAGATTATTGCAATCTAGTCCAAATAACGACCCACCACGTTATGAAGACTTATTCAATCCAAATCCTCCGTCTTACAAGAAAGCAATTGAAACTGAAAAAAGTGAGGGATCAACAGTCATCCAAATTAATGATAACAACATGAACAATACTGGAATAATTGACTTAGATACTGTGGTTGAACCGTCCTTTGTAGAAAGATGTTGTTTTGATTCTAAATTTGAATTGTGTCGTTTTTCCATAGTAATGTTCATTCTGATTATATTTTTTATCCTTTTCGAATTCTTCTTTAAATAAAATTTCTTTTAAATTAAATTTATATCAGTAAAAAAAAATAAGATAAACTAGCTTATCTTGAATTATAAAACTACTGATACAATGTTATAATAAGAAAAAAAACACTAAATTTACTTGTTCCTTTTATATAATGTTAACGGGGACATGTGATCGATTTATCATTTTGATAAAATAAAAAAAAATTGTTTTTGTTTTTATAAGACACAAAATATGAAACGCGCGGACATTTTTTTTAATTTTTAAAATATTTTGTTATTTTACAAATAAACTATCTTGTTATGTGGTTTAAATGATTTAGATAATTACAATTAAATCGAACTTACTCAAAAGCAAAACTAAAATCTTGAAATATACATTTAATAAATTATCACTTTGTATCAATTAAAAAGTTTTGTATATGTGCGATATCAAATGCAAATACATTAAAATTTTGAAACATCACCAATGCAAAAAGCGCTTAAGAATTTAATCTAATTTTTTACAAAAATAAAAAACATCATTTAAACATAAATATAAAATTTTAATTGTAAATGAATTTTAAGTTTATGAAAAAAATGCAATAAATGAGTTACTACAATATGAGAACATAGCTGGATTTAAAGATAATATAATTACGCGCATTTATTTTAAGCCAAATAGTATATTCTTTAAATAATTTCTTAGCCAATAATAATATTGATACCAGAGTATGATTTTATATAAGTACAAAATCAATATTTAAAAACAAAATGACAAATACACTTTTTAAGTCATAAAATCGTAAATCTTAACATAAATTTCGATTTGATAACAAACCCAATTTAAAGATAAAATGATTTTTGTATTTTTTGACTACGGAGATTATTGATAGAGTTATTGTCGCTCAAAGAATGCGTGTTAAATGCTTGTTGCCTAAAATTCAAGTAAAGTGATATTTAATTACTAACATGAACATTATAAGAATAAACTAGATGTAAAAAGATGTAAACAAATTTTAAAAAAGCAAAAAAATACCAAAGATTAAATTTTTAACTTAAATTAAATATGTGTTACCTTTAGTTGGACAACAAGTAAAAATTTAAATACACGCCGAAATAAATAACAAAAGAGCTTTAATGTTGACAAATGGTTTAATTTTGGCATATAATTTTATCTTTCATACAAGAGAAATTTATAAGCATTTTTTTTTATTAAAAAGATATTAATTAAATGGATTTATTAATTTAGATAAACATAAATAAAAAATAATAAAACACTCAAAAAGTATTTTTACAAATTTTTTCACATTACAAACAAAGATCAAAATGATTTTTAGAGTATGATCTTATAATAATCTCTTATAACCTTTCCTTATAAATTTCTAAAATCATCTTTTTCTCGTCATCATTACATTTTTCAAGGATTCCAAAATAAAATTCTTTATCTTTCATACCAAGAGGATATATTCTAATTAAGAGTTTAGTAAGTTTAGTATTCGATTTCCATTGTTCAACGATAGAGAAGTATACTTTTCTATCCTTAAGATCTTCTAAGATACATTTTAAAACCTTAAAATTTTCTTCATTAGCAATAACTTCACAATATTTAACAAATATTTTCAAATCAATCGAGCAATTAAGAATAGAAACTATTCTTAATTTAGTTGAAAATGAAAAGTATTCGAAGTTATTTAGAATATAAATAGTCATCTCCTTGTCTACAGAAAACCTTCTTATAAGTTCTAAAATAGATATTTCATTCTCGCCACGTACATCTTTCAATATATCGACTAAGTCAAAAACAGTCTCCTTTTTCGGTTCAAAACCAATCTCAACTAATTTAGGAAGACAATTAAGATGGTCCCGTGGATTAGCAATAAAAGTCTTTACTAAATCTTCTTCTTCTAACTGTTTAGGATTATTCACTTTTTCTTCAATTTTTACATTAGGAAGATCTCTTTTAAGTATTTTTAAACACCTCAAAACTATGTCTCGTTTATGGTACAAACTGGATTTAGCAAATAACATAATCTGCTCAGCAAATAAATCTTTATCATTGCAAATGTAAGTGACAACTTCATCTTTATACAAAATCTCCAAACTTAAACTGTTTTTTAGTTTAGTTGAATAATAAAACGTAACATCACCATCTTTCACCTTCTTAAATTTACCTTCAGTAGGATGATTTATGAGTAAATACGAGTAACCTCTTAAAAGTATGCCTATTTCCGTAACTTTACTGTAGAAATCACTACTCACCAATTCATCGAAATCATTTAAGTTAACTTTGGCTGCTAAAACAACTGAATTAATTTTGTCTGCATATTCCGAGATTAATTTATAAGGAATTGTAAAAGATAAATATCTTAAAAGGTGATGAATAAACTTTGGAATAGATTCTTTATCTTCTATTACATAAGAAATCGTCCTTAAAAAATCTTTATATTGGTTTATTTCACGAATTACACTGGCTGTGACTCTAGCACTTCCTTCAAAATCATAAAGATGAGAAGAAATGAACTTGTTTAAAACACCTGGCCTATTAAAATTACTTATTTTTTGATTATTGTCTGTTAAACAAGTTTTTGATTCATAGATCTTTAAAAGATATTCTTCATATGGACACATGACTTTAGATTTCTTAACGGCTTCTCTTTGATCATTGTTTTTAATTTTATGTTTAAGAGTAACATGATCAGTTGAAATAGATTTTAAAATTGAAGAACAACTGTCTTTTAACATTGTGTATTTATCCTTAGGCAGTAGCAAAACTAAGTCACTATTATTTCCAAAGATTATTGTAGAAAAATTAACGCCATTATCATCAACCTTACTGATTCTTTTATGGTTTTCTTCTATAAATATCTTAAGCCACTTTACAGAAAAATCGTATTTGATTTCCTGGACACCATCAAAGTCTACGTATATCCCTCTCTTATCTAAATAAACAAGAAATAAATCTTTGTTATTACTTATAAGTATTTCTTCTGCTATTTGAGATCTCTTTTTCTTATTAAATAAAACAGATTTATGAAAATCGTTTAACCAGGAAACTTTCTCAACTACTAATGAGAAATAAATCTCCTTAGTTGACATCCATTTATCAATTGTAGTAGGCATTCCGTCTTCTAAAGAATTTTTAAGTGTTTTAACGATACTTTTTTCAAAAAGAAACTGGTCAATTTCATTAAGATCATTTATTTTATCTTCTGGAATGGATTTACGCAATATCTCAATTTCAGAAAAATAAAATTTACTTTTGTCAGTTTTATTAATCAAATTCAAAAAGTCATCTTCATTTTTTAGTTGTAAATTTAAAGATGGCAGTTTTTCTTTTAAATTAAATGTATTTAACAATTTTTCATTTTGTGCATATAAAATTGATAAATAAGTAAGTGTCTCAGTCGTCAATTCGTTTAAATATGTTATACAATACAACTCATCATCTTTAATTTTATCAAATAGAAGATAAATAGTATACGAATCATACTTAAACTTAAGTTTCTTGAGTAAATTTAAATCAACTTTGCAATTTTCAAGATAAAATTTCAAATATTTATCATTTATTAATGCTTTTTCAAGATTCGTATGATTTTTTGTGCAAATCGTAATGATTTTTATAACGTTAACATCTATTTTAATATATTCTTCTAGTTCGTCCATAGACATGTTTTCCATCTCTTCAAAAGTGTAAAATCCAAGAAATTTCAAAAAAAAATTTGAAAAATTTATCTCCACAAAGGATAAATTTTTCTTCCTTAAGTACTCACCAACTAAAATACTAAGAACACCTTCATCTATTAATTCTAAAATTTCTTGTTGTTCTAAATAATTTACAAGTGGTCTCATACAATTGTAAATGATCAATTTCTTTTCATCGTCTTGTTCTTCGTTAAATCTAATTATGAGAATTTTAAGACCATCAATTTTAAAATCAAAAAACAAATATCTAGCGTAAAAAGGAAGAGCACTGGTTTTGCACTTGATCATTTTAGAAATTACAAAATCTGAAGTCAGACAATTTTTTTCTAAATATTTTTTAAGTATCATCAAATCTTCATCTTGTATATGAATAGACAGTTGTTCATCTAAATAATCTTCAAAATTTCTAAAATTTTTAAAATAATATGGTTTCTTGTATTTTAGCAAAGATTCGTCCATTAAAGAGGGTAGGGGTGAAATTTATAAAAAAAGACACAATGAGAGATAAATGAAAAACGGAAAAAAATCCAACGATTGTTTGTTAAAATTATTTGGAATACATGTTTGTTTTCAGAATCGTAATCAGAGATGCTAAAATCAGATTCGATAAAAAATGTATGAAGGATAAACGTATAATGCTTATGTACAATAAAAAATTTTGATTCACAATACTCTGGGGTTTTAATCAATTTATAGTTTTGCACTCCATACAAATGTCACTTTTTGCCATAATTAATTTTAGCTATTTATGTATAAAACTTGTATTGCCCATAAATCCAATTAAAATATCGTATATAAACTTTAAGTGCATCAGTCAGACTAATTTAGTATCTTTTTGTGCTTACAAATTTAAAAAATCTCAAGTTGTTATGTTATCTGTGTAAATCGAGTAATGTCTCTACGGATCGGAGATATTAGCCGTAACGGTTTTGATGGTCAAAAACTATATAAAGGCACGCCTTTTGATACATCATATATTCATTTTAAGGTCTTCTGTTATTATTGCGTGTTCAAAATTTGAAAAATTATGACGTGTTTTTTTAATGGTTTAGTAAATATTATGTCACATTGCTGAATTTAAACAATTTATTATTTTATATGTTAAATATTGAATTTATATTAGTTTTTCATATAAAAACTTGATTTTAATAGAGACTTTTCTTTTAATCGTTTACAAAAAATACGTTCATGTAAGTTACAAATTTTTCTAAAGAAATAGCTTTTATTAAATTAAAACTTATTTTTAAAAAAGATTTATGTCATTCTATATATTTAAAAAATTATTTATAAATAGTTTGTTATCTTTTGTCATAAAGTGAAGATGTTTTTTTAGATTGCTTATATTTTGAAAATTTAATATCCCTTTTAGAAAATAGATTCCATAAAAGGAAAGTAATGATCGTACAAGGAAATCCCTCTAGAACACTTACATGTAGATTTTTTTAACAACAATATTTAAACCTCCAAGCCACCATTCGTTTTTTTTAAATTTACAAAAAATAAACCAAAATAAGTTATTTTATTTTTACAATATTTTTAATTTTCATTTTTGGATTACACTCTATTATGATCAATAATAAACAAGCTTACCACAAACATAAGTACAGTTCGATTTATGTGTTCCATATTTTTTGTAAAGTTTTTTTTGTATTTGATTAATGCGCCACTAGCCATTTGAAGAAGAAATATTGATCCAAGAATAAACAGGACTTCCGCATTATTTGTAAACAGTAAAAAAGAAAAAACTATAAACTTAACAACGTCTTCCCTTGTTAATCTAAAATTCTTTATGATCTCCAAAATGAATTTTACATTAAAAATCTTAGTTCTTTTTTTAACAAGATATGTTTTGTTGTCTTTTGTTATTAAATCATTTGGATCAACAAAAACTTTGGTTCCATTTTCCTTAACTCGAACAGCAATCTTTTGTACAATTGAATTCGAATTTACTTCGTCCCCGCTATTTGTTAAAGTCCCTTGAACGTACTCAAAAACTAAACTTAACTCCAAGCTTTCAAAATTAGAAAGTACTATAGTATCGACTAGAGCAATTTCATTATAAAATACGTTAATACTTTCCTTCTGAACTTCATCAAAGACAATTTTAATGTGTTCGCTAAGATAATCCTTGACATCTTTTACTGTTTTTCCTTCAGTAAACTCTTTTTCAAATTTAAACTTTCCATCTCTTGAGTTCAAAACAACTCTTCGCATGAAGGGGGTTTTAAAGTTTACATTTATAGTTTATGCGCATAAATAAAAAACAAAAAGGAGTAAATGAGAATAAAGCAATTGGTTGGTTGGAAGAAAAAAGGAGAATAAAAGGAGGAATGGGACCAAGAAGAACTAGAGAATGTTCTGAATAAAACGAATGGTAAGGATTAAAATTTATAATATGTATTTTATCATAGAAGGGGTTATTAACCAATTGAAGTAAATTATGATAAAATTTTGTTAAATGCAAGTTGAAAGAAGTTAGGCGTATCTATTTTTAAGCCAAAAAAAACAGGAAAAAAACATTTGTGCCCGAAAAGACAATGTAAAGTCTACTTGAGCCTTAAATACCCGGGCCTAAACGGAACCTCGAAGATTTCAAAAGAAATTACTGTAAACAAAGCGTGTTACGTACGCCTATACAACGAAGCTTATAGAGTAGACTTTTGATTAGTTATATAAATAGTTTAATTTCTAGATAAGTTAAAAATATTTTATTATTATGTACTACAACATAATTTGACCTAAAATTTACAAACGGTTGGGTCTCGCATCACAAATGGAAGTTTTCAAATTTTACAATTAAAATTACTTCTGTAGCTAAAGCATTTTCTTATGTTTTCTTAAGTTAGGAAATCATTTTCGATTTCAAAATCTCAAAAGTGGAGCGCACAACTAAAATGATTGTGAACCACAAATTTAAACGACTTAAAAATGTTAATTTTGTGTTTATTCTGTGTTCTTATTATTTTCATTGCGCAAGTGATTAATAAAGTCATAATAGTTCATGAATATTCATTATTAAAAAATATTTTTTATATGCTGTCCTTACAATTTTTTGTAATTAAAATCTAACGGCATTTTTTTTTAAAAAAAAACAATCTTCTTCACTTCACATAACCCCCCTAATGAACTTAGAAAAATATTTTAAAGAAGAAAACCCGACTTTTTATAGAGAAAAAACCTTTTCTGGAACAGATGAAGAATATCAAGCTCAATTAAACAATAGTTGTTATCTTTATGTAAATAATATTGATAATTCAGTTGAAGATTACAGGTTATGGGAATTATTCGGAATGATTGGTCCTGTTAAACGAATTATTATGGGAATTAATAGAAATTCTCTCACTTTTTGTGGCTTTTGTTTTGTTGAGTACTACACTAAAGAAGATGCTATGAGAGCCAAAGACTATCTGGATAAATTTAGACTTGATAGAAGAACGATTAGCATTGATAAAGACATGGGATTTACTGAAGGACGACAGTACGGAAGAGGTGTATTCGGTGGAAGAATGAAGGATGACAATGCTAAGAAGAGAAGGTATTATGGTTGAAATTACAATTTAAAAATAAAAATATATTGTTTATAAAAAATAAAATTTTAAGTAAATTTTTTAGTGTAAACTTAGAACATTATCGGGCAACGGCCATAAGTTGGCAAACTACAACTGTTTAGTAAATTTAAACCCATTTAATTAATAAAAACCCATTAAAATAAATTTTTATTCACTGTCACTATCAAAAACTATTCTATTCCCGGAATCTTTCTTATCTTCCTTCTTACTAAAATTTTTCTTACCTTCTTGTTTCTTAAAATCTTTTTTAGTTCTTTTATTCTTATCACTGTTCCTTTCTTCATTGTTACGCTTCCCTCTATAACTGTCATTGTTTCTTTTGTTGAATTTGTCATCAAAATCTCGTTTTTTGCGAATATCAAATTTGTCTTTTGACTCTTGGCGTACTGCATTTCCATCTCTTAGATACAAAGTCCTTTCTTTGTAGGCCATTGATGTCTTAAGAACTTTGTTAAAAACTTCTTCGTCTTCGTAAGTAAGAAAAGCAAAACCAAGACATCTTCCAGTTTTTTGGTCAAAAGGAACAGCAACACGAGAACACTCTCCAAATTCCGAAATAAATTCAGTAAATTCATCTTTATCAATCACAAAGGGAAGATTATTGACTTTAATCGTAAATTTTGTTTTCTTTTCTGATGAATTAGCGTAACTAACATTGATTTTTCTGCCAAATAGCTCTTTATCATCAAGTTTAAGACACTTTTTAGCATCTGCTTCCTTAAGAAATTCAACAAAACAAAATCCTTTGTTTCTATTGGCTTCTCCTGTCGTTGGTACAGATACTCTAACAATCCTTCCTATCTTTTTTAATTCCTTTTTAACTGTATCATCATCTAAATTGTAAGGAATACCTCTAATAAACACTGAACGCTTATCTTTTGTCTCTTCATCTGCATCTTCAACACTAGACGAGATTTCTTCTATTGAACTAGAAGAATCTGATTCAGAAACTTCTTTCTTTGAAACATTTTTAACAATTTTTTTTGTAATTTTCTTAGAAACCTCTTCACTCGATGAGTCTGAATCTTTGACAGCTTTCTTATTGACAACTTCTTCACTATAAGAGTCTGATGACTCTGACGAATCTGAATCTTTGATAGCTTTCTTATTGACAACTTCTTCACTAGAAGAGTCTGATGACTCTGACGAATCTGAATCTTTGACAACTTTCTTATTGACCACTTCTTCACTAGAAGAGTCTAATGACTCTGAATCTTGTTTAATTGTTTTATTATTGACAACTTCTTCACTAGACGAATCCTCACTACTCAAATCTTCTTCCTTTATTGTTTTCTTAGTAACTTGTTTATTTTTTAAAACTTCTTCTTCACTAGAAGATGACTCCAATTTCTCTTTCTTACTAATCTCTTCTCGTTTTATTTCCTCACTGGAAGAACTATCTTCATTTTTAAGCACTGGTTTATTAGTTACTTCAACATTCGAAGAACTGTCAGAATCATCTTGAACTGTTTTTTTCTTCTCATCTTGTTTTAAAATCTTATTCTTACCAATAATTTTAGAATTTTTGTCTTTCTTATCTGCCATTTTATTCTGCTTTTTCTTTTTTGCTAAAATATTTTTCATTTTTAATGGGTTAAATATTTTTAAATTTAACGGTTTTTTTAATAAACCCTATAAAATAAAAAATGAAGAAAAAGAACCAGAAAAAAAATATAACATGTGATTATTATAAACTAAAAGAAGTCAATGACTCGTCTTCTATTTTAAACATTCTTAGAGAATGTGACAAATCGGATATTTATAAAACTTTTAATAGAATGATGTCGGATTATGAAAGTGGTATAGAAGAAGTAGAATTAATATTTGTAAGTGATGTACAACCTATCATAATGCAACAGTTGTCCTTGTTTGCTTCTTATTTTTCTATTGATCTCTTTTTAATTAAACAGACTAATGCTCTTAGAACGATTTTTAATGAAAATGTTAGAGTAATTGGCGTAAAAAGAGGCACAAAAGCATTTGAAAAGATTAAAGAAACTTTGAAAGATATAGAATTAATAGAAAAGGATATTTATGACGAAAAGGTTTGAAATATAAATGTATTTTTATGTAGGAGAAATTCAATTTTATTATGTTAAAAATTGATTTTTAAGGCCCGTTATAATATTAGCAAAAAATACAGTATTAAATTAATACTGTTTATAAAACTTATACAGTAATATGTCATAATAAATTATTTAGTAGCCAATAAGACAGACGTAGTGTTTTTGTTTAAAATGATTTAGATGTGTTGTTAAATTTTTAATTGAAGTTTAATTCCGGCAATTAAGCTTGAAAATTTATTCGTAATTCATCATAAATATTTAGATTTGGTTTACTCAATAAATCACAATTTTGATAAAGAATAGGTCTAAAATCATCAAAACTTTATAGAAAAAATAAAACAATTTGTAAAAATTTTTGCAATAGCAAACGTGTTAAAATCATTTTTTTTCTGATATTAAAATATTACAATTAAATTTAACGAACGATAAAATTTAAAATAAAAAAATGCCTTTGAATAAAGGATATTAATTGTAAAAATTATACATTTAAGAAACTTGTGTGGAGAATTGTTGTTAAAATAACTCAAAAACATATGCGAAATATTAGAAAATGCATTTAATAAGTAGCTTTAGATTTTATAAATAAATTACTATTTTTTAAATTTTTTTATCCCCATGAAAAAATTAATATATGTAATTTCGTTATTAAGACTTTGTTATTCAACCGAAACATGTGCTAAAAGAAAATATCTAAGTAATAACAGCGATAATACAAGTTTTTATACCAAGGTAGATTTTAATACAAACAGTAATGGCCGTTTTCAAAAAATAGAAAATTTTTGTGATTGTAAAACAGAACCCGAATCATTTCTTAATAAAAGAATGAAATGGGATGAAGTTGATTCAAAAAACAGTCAGAAAAACACATTCAAAAATGATGAATTAATTAAAAATCAAAGTTCTGATGTAATTTATGAGGATCCATTAGCGAATCTAGAATTTGTTGTCCCATTTGAATTATTAAAATTAAAAGAAAAACAAATGCCAGTACAAATTAGGATGTCTGATGTATCTTACGACAATGAAGTTTTTTATCGAAAGCCCTTTGAATCTAATAACTACTATGACAATTCTTCTATACATTTTCAAGACTCAAAAGATGAGTTCGGAAATGAAGTTGCAGAATTTACGGCAAAAGAAATATCAGATTGTGAGTCTTTACCATTTGAACTTGATTTTTCGGCTGTAGAAAGTGATCAACTTTTAAATTTATTTTTAAAAGTTCTGGTTGAGATGGGAATTGAAACTCCGAATATACATTTATTAACTTTAAATCCGTTAATTAAAGAATGTATACTCTATCAATGTATAAGTACGTATTCAAGCAAACATTTAGAAAGATTAAAGGCATTAGGAACAGATTATCACATTTTTCTAAATAATCAACTATCCAATGAAATATATCAAACTATTTTTGATCAATCGAATGATGAAAAACTCGTGGAAGAACTCGAAAGTTTACATTTAAAATTTTTTAAAAATTTAAAATTTAATCAAGAAACATACGATAGATTTACAACCCAGTTAAATTTTATAATTCTTAACAAAATTAAGGTGATTCTTGTTTGTGAAAAGATTTTTGAGTTATCTGATATTGATCAAAAGCTTTTATTTTATTCAGAACTAATGAAACTTTACAAATACATTAATGACATACCTGAGTTATTGACGCTTGGAGGTCTATTTAGAAAAAAAGCGTTAAAACATATTATATTTAATATGCACTTAATTAATTTATACGCAGAAAAAGTTGGTTGTGTCAAGAAAAATAAGATTTTTATTTTATTTTTAATTTATAAATCTTTCAAGTGTTCAAATGGAAATGGATTCGATATTTTTAGAAATATCGGTTACAGGGTAGAATGTAGTAGCAAATATCATGATTTAGCTTTTTTTACTTGGGAAATGAATGCCAATTGGAGACAACAATTAAAAGAGAACAAAATTTTTAATTTAGAAGATAATGAAAAAAAAATTTTAAAAATCGTATTACTTAACTATCTATATCAAAATTTATTTTATCTTAAATATTTAACGGAAAGAAAAATGAAGATACAAGCTGAAAATATCCGGTCTTTTCAAATTCTCATTATAAAAACAGTATTGACCGATACTTGTGTAGGTTGTATTTTTAATGAATATTTACGAATAGTAGGCTTAATTAATAAAAACAGTTTTTAATTTTTTATGTGTGCGTAGGTACAAACGGCTTTTATATTTTTTCATAGATACGTTATACTACAGCTCATGAAACTCCATTTGAAGTCGGTTTGGTCTATCGCATATAAACGAGATAATCTAATTGATACTATATGAATCCTTTACAGCAACAGAATATCGATCTGATCTTTTTATCTTTCAGTTAATTTAATTTTAAATAGTTGCACATAAATATTGAAACACAACTGTCCTCGAGAGTAAAATAGACCGTTTTTTTAGGCAAGATTTACGGCCTTAAGTTGCATTTTAAAATTATTAAAAAATTTTAAATAAAATATTTTAGGATACCCCTCTATAAATTAATATTTTTAGTGTTTATATTTAATAAAAACCTAACATTCGTTAGGTTAAAATCAAGTTTTTGAAGAATTGATAAAGTTTTTGTGATTGTATCGTTTGATAAATTAATTATCAATCAAATTTTGGAATTGTATTCTCGTATTAACATATTTAGTATAAATTATTTCACAACACAGTGTTTTAAAAGTGTCTTCATTATTATTTTTTGAACATAAATGCTTACTTTTGTTAGCTGTTAAATAGTAATATTTTTTTTAACAATAAAATTATAATTTGAAAGAAAACAAATACATCTATGTTGTACAATACAACTGTTAATTAGAAGTTAAATAATAATTATTCTAAACCTTTAATAAAAAATAACGGAATTTTTCATTAAGCTACTTTCGATTTGGTAAAAAAAGACCATGTATTCTTTAAACTCTTTGCATAAGTCGATCATCATTTCATCTGTTGTATTTTCGGCATCATTCAAATTTCTAAATATGTATAAAAACTCAGGGATGCTATTGATATTACTGAAGTACATTAATAAGAAAATCTGAGGTTCATTTAAAAACTTATTTTGGCTATAGACGTTGTTTAATAAATTAAATATGTTTTCGTATTCAGTTCTATAAGATAATGGGAAAAAACACTTTAAAATCATTTTGTAGAGTTTGCTTTTGAGTTCCCACGAGTAATTAAATCTAATATCTCTGTGTGCTTGACACTCTTTGTCTATTAAACATCTAAAAAAAACAATTGCATATATCAAAAATTCTTTAAATCCCGATATTTTGCCATTCATATCACGTGAAAACATAAATAAAACTAAAGAAGTAAAACCGAAAAATCTATCTGGCCCAAAATCTTTAACTGCAATAAATAAAACATTTAGAAGACTAGGAATGCTTTCGTTTTTTAGGTCATTATGCAAATCCATGTAGACACTATCAATGTAATTTTCAAGGTTCCAGTAAAAACATCCGATTCTTTTATTTTTAAAATACTTTTCAAAAACAAAATTAATTTTTGAATTTCGAAAAAGCACGATTTTATCAAATTTTTCAAAAATTTTTATATATCGTCCAATCTGCATTTTTATTTTTTCATGAACTTCTAATTTATAACATTCATCCATACTAATCGGTTTTGCTCCAGCTATAATGTAGATTGCATTGAGAACACTTAACGTATCGACTAATAAATGATCAAAAGTTTTAAAAATGCGCTCCACAAATTCTTTATCTATCGTATAAGAACTGTTAAAGATTGAAAAAAAAAGTTGGTTTGTATGATTATAAGATGATGCAATGGCATTCTCTGGTTCTTTAATATTTTTCTTCAAACATAAGTCAAGTGGTGTTTCTTCTACTTCATTAATTCTACTAATCTTAACCGGCTGACCATTTTTATGGCCATTATCATATGGTCTTTTTCGGTTTTTAATATACGAAGAAGTCGAAACAGTTATCAGATACATGAAAATTATTTGTAAAATCATGGGTGCATTTTCAAAAAATAATTAATATCATGATTTAAAAATAAAAACCTATGAAAAATAATAAATAAGAAATCATTTTCATTTATTAATCAATTTTAGTAATAACTAATTTATTTTGATGGTAATTAAAATAAATTAAATCGATTTTATTATCTTTTAAAGTCTATAAAATGTATTTAAACGAGAATATATTTGTAAATCTACATTTTAAGAGCAATAGGAGATTATTATAAAATTAAATCGATTTTCGACGGTTTATTTTCATGGTAACAATTTAAATTAAATATGACAAATTGATATTTTTTCAAAGAAAAATATCTTAAAATTAAAAGAAACACAAAATAGCGAAAACTGTGAACATACATTATAAATAATGTAAAAAGTTAAAGATGACAAGTTTTTGAGCGGATAATAACCGTTCAAAAAAAAATAATTTTTGGGTCTATGTTAAAAACTGAGATGATTTATATTAAATGTTGCATTTTAAACATTTAACATCCTATGAATGTTTATTAAATCTTAATTACTTAAATAGTGCTTTTTTAGATGTTACAAAAACACTTTAAAAATGATCTAAACTTTGCAAGTTATTTAAAAATATTGCTTCTTTATGTTGCTTCTAAGTCAAAGAATACATCAAATCGAGTTTTTAAAGTTGTAAAAAAGCGTTACTGTTAGCACATGGAAAAACTCTTTTTAGTTCAAACATAGATCTTGGAAATCGAAATGCAATCGACACAAATCAATGTAATAGTATTTTGACAATATCTCAATTAAAAGGAGGTTAAATGCATGTATAACCTAGTTTTTCTCCCATTCTAACTTTCATCTAATAGTTTTGACACTACAAAAATCATATTTTGCATATTAAAATGTATTTTAATTAATACAGTCCTAAGGACACCAACTTTTTTGGCTCAAAGGTCATGTAAAAATGTTTGAAATATGTTTTTAAACCAAATTAAGTTTTTTTACATGCGATTTTTACTTTTATTTAATACTTTTTTATATTTCTTTGAGCCTTATTTTGACATTTTTTGAAAAAACACTGGAAAATATACTTTTTGCATGCGTCGAGTGCTGCGAGTTGTTTATCCATGTAAAAACATTTTTTAATTGAAACACATATGATCAAATGTTAATAGACGTATTAATTTGTAGAATTAAAATTTATTCATAATTTTAAATATCAATAATAAAAGAGTTTTTCATTAAGACGCGTTCAATATCAAAAAAAGTATACATGTATTTATAAAGCTCATTCGATAAGTATTTTGTCGTTACATCAGTTATAGTTTCGATATCATTTAAATTTTTGTATAAGTATAAAAACTCAGGAATATTCTTATAATTGATTAAATAAAGCAATAAAAAAACCTGAGGTTCATTAAACACCTTTTTTTAATCATTGTTATCATGTAACAGTTGAAAGATTCTCTTGTATTCCATTTCGAAAGATAATGGAAAAAAGCATTTAAGTATCGCTTTGTAAAGTTTGCTTTGGAGTTTCCAAGAATTAAAAAAATTATTATCTCTGTTTGTTTGACACCCTTCAAATATCAAACACCTAAAAAAAACGATTGAGTAAACCAAAAACTCCGTTAAATTTGCATTTTTACCTTCCATATCCGATTTAAACATTAAAAACACCAAAGAACAAAAACCGAAAAATTTATCTGACCCAAAATCTTTAACTGTAATTAATAAAGAATTTACAAGGCTAATAATGGTTTCGTTTTTTAAATCATCAAGTAAAGCCATGTAGGTATGATTAATGATATTTTCTATGTTACAATTAGAAATTAGAATTATATAATTTTGTAACTGCTTTGATATTAGCCAATTAATCCTTGAATGTCGGTTTAGATAAATACGATCATTTTTTTCAAAATTATCAATATATTTTTTAATTAGAATTTCATTATTTCCAAAATCTTTAAATTTAGACCATTCCTTCGGATTAATTAATGGCTTTTCATAAATGCTGTATATGGAATCTAATAATAGCAACGTATTGAAATTTAAATTTTTAAATATAATGAAAAAATAATCACTACATATTTTATCTTCTAAATTAGGATAGACTAAGTTTGTTTGATGAGAAGATACTGGAATATTAATTTTTAAATTTTTATTTTTTTTCTTCAAACTTGAACCAAGCGACCTTTCTTTAACTACGATTTCATCAGTTTTAATTAGTTGATCATTATTCTGAAAATTATCAGGCTTACGATTTTTATCAATTTTGATAGCTGAAATAATTATTAAATTAATAAATAAATTTTGTAAAATCATGGGTGTATTTTTACAAAAATTTAAAAATCAAAATTTTTATAAAAAAGGTAAATATAATTTTTACCTTGCAAAACCATTAATTTATTTAAAAAGGATTACAAAACAAAAATGGATATTGTCAAAATAATTTTTTCTGCACAGTAAACATATCCAAATTAGTAAAGAGCTTACCATATTTGGAAACAGGCACAATTTACAGCTCTAGCAGAAAGTATTAGATAAAAAAATAATTAAACTGTAAAATTATACTATTTGTCAAAAACAATAAATTTTAAGTCGCAAACAGCGATAAAAACGCAAAACTCTTTGACACTTATAGCTTTTCTATAAGGTCAAAACTATTATATTTAATCATAACCTTTAACCTGTCGGTTTTCTAAAAATAATATGCGCAATATAAATTAATTATGGCATATTCGAAATTTTGAAAAATAATAATAAATACGTTAAAAAAATCAAAATAGTTTTAACAGAGAAAGATTAAAAATAATTCGTAATGTTGAAATGGTTGTGCACAAAAATGCACACGAAGTAAATTTGTTTTTACGCTTCTAAATCTGAGATATTTTTTATTTGTTTTATAAATTTTTAATATAAAAAATCGAAGATTTTTACTATTTTCAAGAACAACATGTGTAGCAATGCATTCTAACATTCATCAAAACATTACACTAAAATTAATCTCAAAAAAACACTCTGTTAATCACATGATTTTAATTTTTTAAAGGTGTTATTTTGTTTACCTAAGCATTCTATGAGTGTTTATTATTCTTTAACTTCTGTATAGTTTGAACATGACGCCTTTAATATGTTTGGAAATTTGTAAACAAAAATGCAAAAATTTAATAAAACTTAACGAAACGAAATAAATAATGTCTTACGTTAAAAATTAGTGGTGTTAATATGGCACTTATTAATATATATTTCACATCGTATCTCGAAGACTTGTCTTACCAATTAAAGACCAATTTGCGTTTTTACATAAAAGATTAAGAAATATTAAATGATCTTATTTATAATAACCCGGCGTTTGTATGACAGTAAAAGAGCACAAATTTTAATATTTAGCTTTTTATCTAATTTGTTAAACTTTTTCTACAACGTTTATGGCGTCTATTAATAAAATACTAAGTTTTGCTGTTTACTATTTTTAAAATGCTTTACACAATCATTTGAAAATTAAAAACGTTTTACTCCGGAAAAACATCACTTTTTTTTTTAAGAACATAGAATAAATATTTTTGATCTTTGATAAAAAAAATTAATTTAAATTGTTTTGCACTTTAAAAACCAAAACAATTATTTAAAATTTCAATATTTTAATAGTTTTATAAAAAATAAAATCATTTTAATTTAATTTTCACAAGTAAGGCAAACTCGGAACAAAAAATATTTGCATTATAAACCCAACGAAAAACAAAGTCCCTACTAATCCAATACCTGTTGGATACAAAGTTAGATCAAAATTATATCCCATTTGTTTCACCATCTCATTAATACCAAGTTTTAAACTAAAAATATGTTCAGCAGACACCAAAAAGATTATAGAACCAGTAAGAGAAAACAAAATAACAAGTAAAATCTTAAGAGCTGTTGAAAATATCATTAAAATAGACATAAAAACTAAAACAATAATAACAAAGAAGATAACCTTTACAATATATTCATCATCTATGAAATAATCTATATATGTTGTATAAAAGAGATACACTCCAATGAATCCCATTAAATAACGTGCACCACCAGCCACAAAAATAAATACGCAAGAAATAACAAAAGAAAAAAGAAACATCAAAAAAATATCGTTTTCAATCTTATCCTGGATTGTTTTTGCTAAAGTGTAAGCGTGTTTAGCAAAAAATCCACTTAAAGTCGAACTGTCCACATTTTCGTAGGCCTTTGCAAAGGCATCAAGATAGTAATTTATCAAGTAAGTCAATATCAATGACAAACTTATTTTACTAGTTGCAATACCAAAAAATAAGAGGTATAGACCTAATCCACAAATTATATACATCTGTATACTCCTAGGTGTGTATAATGCTTTTAGAGATTCGAATAAAGTAGATATTTCAACTAAAATTGGGATTTGAAAGCTTTTTGGTGCTTCTTCCGGCGTACTTTCCATGAGAAAAATTGATACTTTGACTTTTAGAGAAAAAAAGGAGTTAAGTAGCAAATTAGATTAATGAATCAAAAATTTATTTCACCTGATTACGTTTCACATATGACAAAGATTTCTAGAACTCTTAAGCCCTGTTAGCTCAGCGGTAGAGCATTAGGCTTTTAACCTAAGGGTCGCGGGTTCGAGCCCCGCACAGGGTGAATTTTTTTTGGATAAAGTGATGATTTTAAAATAATTTTTAAGGGGATAAAGGTCTTTCATTAACATAATCAACATTAAAAAAATATTTCATGTCCAAACAACCAAACAAGATACAACTTATTTAAATAAATTTTAATTTCAAACTGCCAATTTTTCCCTTACAATCCTCTCCTCTTCTTCTAAAAAAGCACTAATTACTCTATTTCTTACACAGTTTCCACAAAATTTATCTCCATATGGTCTACAAACCCTTTTAGAAGACACTTTCTGCCTTGATAATTCAGCTGGTCTCATTCTAGCAATAGAAAGAAGTTTGGCATTACATTCATGGCATCTTCTTACTTTAGAATGTTTTTTCTGTTTAATATTCTTATATTTTCCAGTTTCAGTCTTTACTACCTTTCTTCTGTTACTTTTGGTCTTGTAAGTTTGTCCTTTGTGAATAATTTGTTTTAACATTTTAAAATTTTGGGGGATATAAAAAATTTATTTGTAAAAAATTTGAATAAAGAAATTGAATATGAGAGAAGTATTGTATTAGAAGGAATTAAGATAAGTTGAAAGGAATTAAGATGTAAATAAGGAAATGAGACCATAAGGCAATAAATGGATTTTCTATAAAGTAGCATAAACAAGATAAAATATCGTCAAGACGTACAACAGCGTTCTTAGTAAACCATAGTAAAAATACTTTTGTATCTCATGGTTACGTAAGACTAAAAAAAAACAATATAAAGTTTTTAATATGTTACAACTCAAGATACAACTTTACGTTCTCTTCGAAGTCCCCTTTATAGACTTTTTTCTCTTTTGAAACATTTTTTCACCAAAGATTTTAATTTTAAATTTAAGACAAGCATATACCGATTTAAAATTTATTTTCTAAGATACGTAAATATAAAAATCCTTTAACACGTCATTTTTTTATTTTAATTTACCGTTTTTAAAAAAAACTTCTATAATCACCCCAAGAAATGGTTAAGAAAATCATTACAAGTGCTTTACCTTATGTTAATAACCAACCACATTTAGGAAATATTATTGGTTGTGTGCTAAGTGGTGATGTTTATTCTAGATATTGTAAAAAGAATAACGAAGATGTTGTTTATTTATGTGGTACAGATGAATACGGTACAGCTATAGAAATAGAAGCTTTAAAAAAAAATAAAAAACCAATTGAGATTTGTGAAGAGAATAGAATTATTCATAAAAAGATTTATGATTGGTTTCAAATTGATTTTGATTATTTTGGAAGTACCACGATTGAGTCCCACACTTTTAAAGTCCAAGAAATTTTTAAAAAAATTTATTCTAACGGTTTTTTTACGGAAAATCAAATTGAACAACATTTTTGTGAAAATTGTGAAAACTTTTTAGCTGATCGTTACGTTGAAGGAATTTGTAAAAATTGTGAATTTAAAGATGCAAGAGGAGATCAATGTGATAAGTGTGGACATACTTATAAATCTACTGATTTAATTGATCCAAGATGTACAATTTGCAATTCGATTCCTATCATAAAAAGCACAAATCATTTATTTTTTAATTTAGATCTTTTTAAAAATCAACTTACTGAACTTTACAATTCAAAAAATCAATTTTGGTCTGAAAATGGTTCGTCTATCACTAAATCTTGGTTAGATAAAGAATTATTACCGAGATGTATGACAAGAGATCTTAAGAATAGATGGGGAGTACCAGTACCTTTACAAGGATATGAAAAAAAAGTATTTTATGTTTGGTTTGATGCGGTGATAGGATATTTCACTTTTTTAGAGGAGTGTCTCAAGGAAAGTAACAAAGATAAGAGTAATGTTGATGATATTATATCGTCTTGGTTTAAAGATGGTCAATTAATTCAATTTATGGGTAAAGATAATGTATTTTTTCATACTATCATCTTCCCTTCTTTAATTTTTGCCACTAATCAAGATCTTCCGTTAATTGAAAAATTATCAGCTACTGAATTTTTACTTTTTGAAAACAAAAAATTCTCTAAAAGTAGAGGACATGGTATTTTCGGAATGGACTTAGTAAACAATGAATTAGGATCTAGTGATATTTGGAGATATTACTTAATTAAAATCAGACCAGAAAAAAATGATTCAAATTTTTCTTTTAAACACTTTGTTGATACAATTAAGTCTGATTTAAATAATAATATTGGAAATTTTTGTAATAGAGTACTAAAATTTATAAAAAATAAATGTAATAAGAGAATTTTTATTGAGATAACTGAAGATGAAGAAACAATGAGACTTAAAGACGAAGTAAATCATTTATATTTACAACATAAATCTTTCTTATCAGAAATTAAATTAAGAGATTCTCTTAATGTCATTTTAGAAATCTCAAGATTAGGCAATGAATACGTTCAAAAGATAATTTCTGATAAAAAAGATAAAGGAAATGGGTTTAGTGTAGCTTTCTCTGTGATTGCTTTATTAGGCCAATTATTAGAACCTTTTGTACCAGAAGCTTCTTCTAAATTACTTAAAATGTGTAATTTAGAAACGAAATTATATCCTGAAGAATTTAATTTGATTAAAGAACACGAGATTAATGAGGAAATTGTTCCTTTGTTTAATCCTATTGATGATGAAATTATTGAGAAGTTTAATAAGTTTATGAAAGATTAAAAAACGTAATAATTTAGGGATGTTCGAGGAATATAAGGGAGCCCTATGTAAAAAACATTTAATGTATAAGGATGCCCGATTTTTGAAACAATTAATGTTTAAGGGATGTAAGTTGGAAACAATTAATGTTAAAGGTATCCGAGGTTAAAAATAATTAGTGTAAATATGATTTATATGATTAAGATTAGAGTCTTATCTTTATAAATGATAAAGGGTTAATCTCTTTCTCTTAAATTAATATTTACTTTTTAAAATATTTTAATTAGAAGGCTTTTTATCTTGTAAGGCCATCCTTTCATAGTAAGATCTTAGTAATTCAGTTAAGAACGCTTCCATTTTCTCAATTTGAAAGGTACTTTCTCCCTCTACTCTTTTAACTTCTTCTTTCTTTCCTTTATTCTTCTTTTTATTAACATTTTCTTGGTTTTTTGTGTCTATTTTTTGGTTTTTGTTTCTTGTGTTCCTTTTCTTTAGATAGCCGCCCATGAAAAGGGTTTTTTTGAAACTTTAAATACTTTTGATAAAACGGTTATGTGTGAGAGATTATTTTTACAAATTAATAAAGAGATTAGCAATTAGAAGACTTAATTTTTTGATTTTGATTGATATCGATTACTCAAATAGTGATTAAACAATTTTTTATTAATTTCAAAACAAAAAGTGTCCATTAAATTTTCAATTAATATTTTTTTAACCCTTTTCATTTGCAAATTTTAATGAACGAAAATACAAATTACCATTTAAACAATTACATTTCTATTTTAAAGAAGTCTCTCAATAAAATTCACAAACCAATTCTTAAATCTTTTAAATCTTCTCTTAAAAGAAAACCAATCGATAATATTGACTTAGATTATTTAAAAGATCCAAATAACACTTATTGGGAAGAACAAGCGTCTATTTATAAAATGAATCCTTATGATTTCTTTAATTTAATTTTAAAATCAAAATTTAATTTAAGTGATAAAAATTTTACTGAAGCAAATGATTTTTTATTGATTAAAAGTGTAGAAGAAGGTAAGAAATGGTTAGAAATAGGAATTTTAATAGGAAAACATCCATTATTATGCATTAAAAGATTTATTAAATTAAATCAAAATAAAAATAATTGGACCCAATCAGAAGATAAAATTTTATTAAAAACTGTAGAAAAGGAAAAGAATTGGATTAAAATTTCGATGGCTTTAGAAAATAAAACTTTAGAACAATGTAAAGATCGATATAAAAAAATAGTAAAAGTCTATAAAAAAGGAAAATGGACTAAAGAAGAAGATGAGATACTAAAAGATGTTTGTAATAAATTTAAAGATAAAAATTGGGTCTTCATATCAACTTTTGTTCCTAATAGAAGTGATGTACAATGTAGAGAAAGGTATATGAATACACTTAAACCTGGACTTAAGTTAGGGAAGTGGAGTGAAGAAGAAGATAAAAAATTAATAGAAATAGTGAAAGAAAAAGGAAAGAAATGGTCAATTGTATCTGAAATAATGGAGAGTAGGACGGATTCACAATGTAGGAAAAGATATATGATACTAAATAAAAAAGAAAATGGTTTGGAATAGAATAAGCTAAACAGATAAAAATGGTTGCATTGAAAAAGGTCACACAATGATTTAAATTTAATAAAATCAGCATAACAAAGTCTTTTATAATTAAATTCTAAACATGAAAAATCTCTTAGCGCAAAGAGGTCAATACGATTCTTAATTTGATCATTTTGTGTCCGTGTATGAAATAATTTACTAGCACATGTTACAATTAAAATTAAATTTCTTATAAAAGTGCCACACATTTTTACTAAACTTTTTAACACCATTCCCTTAACACAAAAAGTCTTTTGTAATAAAATCACATTTTTTAAACCCCCTTTTAAATGATAAACTTAGAGAAAGTTTTAGACTGGCAATATTTATTTTTAATTTTGTCAATTGTAATAATCGGGTTCCTCATAATAAAAAAACTTTTCTTCAATAAGAAAGGAGATATAAACAAAAGAGTAAAAAACTTAATGTTAGAAGGATTGAAATACGATAAAATTGGGGAATATCAAACTGCTTTGTATTTTTTTAAACAAATTTTATCTTTAACAGATGATCCCTTAATTTTAAAAGATGTTTATTTTGCTATTGCTGGTTGTTTAATGAATTTAAAAAGATATCAAAATTGTATTAATTATTGTGATAAATATTTATTAGATGATAACAATTTAGATAATATTATTTTTATTGCTTGTTTAAAAATGAGATTCTATTGTTTAGATAAAATTGGAAATCAAAAGGCTTCTCTAAAAGATTTAATTTTATACAATTCATTAAGACCAAATAATATAAATGAAGAGAAGATTTATGATTTAATTTATAAAATAAGTATAGAAGAAGCTTCTCTTTATTGTAAAAATAATATTTTATCTTATTCAAACATAAGATATGATTTGTTTTTTGATACTTTGGTCGGTTTTTTTTCTAAAGAGGATGGCGAAATAATTAATTTAATTAAAAATAAAGAATATGAAAAATTAGATGAGATGATTTTTAAAGAGACAGACGAGAATACGAGTATTTTGAAAAAGATACAAACTTCTAAACCAGAAAAATCTATTTTTATAATGACTTTGATAAAATCTTCTCTGTTGTATTTAAAAGGAAATTTAGAAAAGGCTAAAGACCTGGTTAAAGATTGTAAAAATGATTTTGAATTGATTTTTTATGAATATTTTAATTCTACTACACAAAATATTAATTTAAATTTAGAACACAAGAGAATATTATCTTCTAATAATCCTACTGTAATATATTACTTGGCTAAAATTTACTTTAATCAAAAGGATTATGATAATTATTTGTATCAAATGGGAAAATTACTGGACTTTAATTTTGCTTATTGTGATTTTTTATTGTTTTTTGATCAAAATAATGATAATATTAAATTTGAGGATTTTGCTAGAGAAGCTTTGATAAAATTTCCTGGGGATAGTAGGATTTCTTATATTTGTGCTATTCATTACTTTGAAAGAAATCAATTTGAATTTATGACAAAAATTATTAATAATATGTCGGATAATGATCCAGTAAAATTTTATTTACAAGGATTAATAAGTAATGATAAAAATGATTTTAAAATGGCAATAGAACTAGATCCTACTTATCATGAGGCTTATATGAAATTAGATGATAATTATGAATTAACAATAAAATCTCTGGAGATAGCAAGTTGTTATGAAGAAGTATTTGAGTCAATAAGAAATTTGATTATAATAGAAAATAACGAATATTTGAAGAGGATGAGAAATGGTTTGTAAAAATAGATAATTAAAATAGATTCAAAAAAAATTTTTGTAAAATATGTTTAATACAAATATTTATTATCGTATATTAATCATCGTAATCTTCTATTAATCATGAGTCCTATCATATTACATCTCTTCATGTTCATATTCTATAAATATAAATGGATCAATTCGTCACGGGCAAGCAGAAATTCTATTTAATTTATTAAACAACCTTGATTCTTTGTCAAGCTAAATTTATATCTCAATACGCATATTTAATCATGTATTTCACTCTTTACTTGGTTTTAATGATTTAAATTTCTTGATTAAAATATGTGAAAGACACTTTTGACTGTTGATATTAAACAAAAAGAAACACCTTATAATTTTCTATTAAAATTTTTAAAGTAAAATATTTTGTGAACGAACATACTTTTATGTTCTTCTTTATATCATTAACTATATCCCAATCATTAATTTTACATTGATTTACAATAAATTAAATATGAGATCATTTTAATTTATTATCAATCATAATTTAACCAAACAAAGAAATTAGAATAAAATGAGGTTAACGGTAAAATGGTGATATTTAAATAAATTAAGGTTGTTAAATTTAATTACTTTTTTTAATCAGTATACTTTGCAAATGTTAGACGAGTAATATCACATTGTAATTTATATTCATCATTCTAATTGATTAGTGCTTTATTAATGTTTAATATTTTATTATTTTAAAAAACCTTTATGAATAAATAATTTAATTATTTCCAAGTATACTTTTTATAATTTCCGTCATATCTTTTATTGTTATTTACAAATTTATGAATCTATAATCATTGTTTGTAATATCTAAACTCTTCAACAATTGTACACAACACACTAGCCGGCACTTCATTATTATCATCTTTAAGTTCATCTTCAAAATTACATTTAATTTTATGTCTTGCATTTTGAAACCAAATCTGTATACTTCTTGGTGGAATATAAAGAAGAATAGATAAATCTTGCTGTGTTATGGCAGAAGGATATGACGTAATCTTAAAAACTCGTTCTAAAATATTTTTTTGTCTTTGACTTTTCTTTTTTTTTAATTGATTATTTCTGCACTTGCTCATACAATTGAGTTTGATAAGACCGACAATAGCTTCGTACTCTTTTTCTTCCATGAGGGCTAGAGGCATTAAAATGTTAATGTCATTTAATTAATCATAAATCAGCAATAATATTTAAATGAGAAATAGATCTAACGTAGGAGTGTGAATTTTGAAAAAAATTGATCGGGCAGATGACGTCACTATTAAATGATCTGGATTCATATGAAAATATGTTAAAGTATTGGCAAAATACTGAAAAATATGTTATTATGTGTTAAGTAGGCGTGTAAATCGATGTTTTATTTCTTTAACTCTATTGTAAAAGGATTTATTTTAATAATTAATTTTTAATTTATTCATTAAAATAAGCCCTTTAAATAGAATTCTTTAACTCTTAATGATAAATTACAAATAAAAATCTGATTCATTCTTCAATAAATATGGTTGTTTAGATAAAATCCTTTTTCAATAAATGTTTATTGCAATATGTTCATAGTATAGTGGTCTAAGTGTCTTACTAAGCTCTACATTGCACTTTTTTCTTAATAAATTTTTTGAGAATATTTAATTTTTGAAAAATTTGATAATGTCGACATTTGATTTTGTAGAATTGGTTTGTGGTTGAATTAGATTAACTATTTATCTATTTTCGTAGTTTAAAAGATAAATGCAAGTAAAATTTGGGCACATTAGGTGTGTTGTATATTATTTTAGTCCCGAATAGAATGAATATAAAAAAGTAATGTAAAAAAAATCTTTAAATTATATTAATATTTTATTTAGGATAACTCATAAGAACCTGTAATGATTTTTTATGATCCATAATTAATTTAAATTTATTTTGATTAATTTATAATTAAAAATTACAATTGAAGAAAAATGATCAACAAGAATAAAAAACCTTATATTAAATACTTTTATTCTTAATTAGAAAGTATTGTCACATTAAATTTTCTATTGACAAAAAAACGTTCATCATCTTTGTTAATTTTTATACGAATTTTATCAAATACTTTGTAAGAGTGTTCATTTTCAATCACAATATAAGTGTCAATATTAAATTCCGGTATATTCACAATAACTCCATTAGATTTAACTTCAGTCACAAAAGCCAATGTCTCTGGTTCTATTTCTCTAATTTCGAAATAAGTAAATAAAATAGCACTATCCCAAGAGCATCTTTTTGCACTATTATGCCTATAATTAATATTATCAATAATATCATTTTTTATATTAGAAGTAAAAGAAGAAGGTTTTAATCTCTTTCCCGAATTACTTATTTGATCATTAGACGCTAAATTCCTAGATATAACCTCATTTAGTATCCTATGGACCATTATATCAGCATATCTCCTGATTGGTGATGTAAAATGCGTATACATTGGTACAGCCAATCCATAATGATTAAAATCAGAAGTATCTTGTGATAAAACATAGTGCGCTTGATTCATTGTCTTTGTTACAATCTTTTTAAAAACTTCTCTTTTTTCAAAATCAAGATTATCAACAGCTTTATTAATATTTTTAGTAGAAGAAATATCAATGGGAATGGGTAAGTCATAAGAAGAAGGTGGTGGATGTCTTCTTAATAAACTTCTTTCTGGAAAATACGAGTAAATAATTTCGGCTACTGTAATATTGGCCAATAACATAAATTCTTCTACTAAAGAATATGTACTTAATTGTTCTTTTAAAACTAATTTGTCGTCTTTTCTTTCGTATTTTGACATAGACAAGTCCAAGGCACCATTTTCCAATCTTTTTTCTCTAAGTAAATTAGAAGCGTGTGATAAAAGTTTTAACTCATCGTAAAATTCATTGTTTTTATCATTTTCAACTACATTCAAAGCTTCTTCATACGAAAAAGCTTTCCTTGATTTAATTAATGATTTAAAAAAATCTTTCTTAATTATGTTCATATTTCGATCTACTTCCCAAATTACACTAAAAGCAGCTCTTTCTTGTTTTTCTAGTAAACTACAAAGACCTGCACTTAAAAATTCGGGAAGCATATCAATTCGTCTATCTGGTAAATAGACAGTGGTACACCTATCTTGAGAAATTTTATCTAATAAAGAACCGGGTTTTACGTAATGAGTTACGTCCGCAATATGGACACCGAATTCTAAATTGCCATTAGGAAGATTTATTACGTGCATAGTATCATCAACATCAATACACCCTTGTGGATCTATACTAAATATCTTAAGATGTCTTAAATTTCTTCTTGAGCCTTTTACTACTTCATTATAAACATCTTCTAAACTAAAAAATACGCTATCTTCACCTTTTAATTTTTTTAAAGTTTCTTGATCATAAAAATTTTCATTTAAATTATTTTTAAATAGATCGATCCATTTATCTTTAAAATAATTTACACCATTAGACAATAAAATACATTCTATTTCACCTTCTTTGTCTCCTAAATTATTCAATTTTTTAAAATAATGTCCTAATGGATATTTAGAATCAATAGGCCATTCTTCTAATTCAATAACTAATCTTTTATTAATTAATTCATCAACTTGACTTGTTCTAATTCGAACTGGTGGATATTTCTTATTAACAGGAAGAACTAATACATTTTGAGGTCCATCTCCAGAAACAGTGTTATTAATAATAGTTCCAATTAATTCAGTTTTAGATCTTTTGGAAATGGCCACTACTTTCCCATAAAGCACATCCATATCATTACTGTTAATTTTCTTAATCTTTTTTACATTCAAATCACTTTCTCCTTCATCTTCCTCTAATTTATCTTCAAATAACTCATCAATCAATTTTACGTAAACTTCATCTCCATGAATAGCTCTATTCATATTAACACTCCCTAAAATTCGAACTCTTTTTCCGTTATCAAATACACTTCCATTAAACCAACTGTAAGCATCAATCATTAATTTGCCCTTAATCAAAAGCCCTTCATTAAACAAAGATTCTGGTGAATTAACATATTCTTCATAATTCGTCTCTTCTATTTCTTTAACTTTTGTAATTAAATCTTCGACTTCTTTTTTATTTTCAAAATATTGAGCATAATTTTTTAAATTAATTTCATCAAGAATCATAAAATTTTTATCTAATAAATGATTTTTATAAAAAGATAAAACACCTTTTATTCCTTTATTACACGTACTAGAACAAAAATTGTCATAAAATACAAAATATTTTTTCTCTTTGACTATTTTCAAAATTTTTTTCTGTTCATTTAGTGTGAGTTTTAATAAAACACTATGACAAATAATTGGCTTAATGTAATCGCTTTTTAATAGTGCGATATTTTTCTTTAAAATTTCAGAAGATAGAATTGCAAAAACAGGAAAATCTTTGTATTGAAAATTAGAACAACATTCAAACCCGCAAGGAATATCATCTCTTACGTAATTTTCTCGGACTCTTTTAATGAGTTTCATTCTTTTCGAAATTTTGCGTTCATAAAAATCGCAACGGTACATTTTGAGGAGGGCAGTGTAAAATTATTTTACAAAGAGACGTACTTAAAAACAAAAGATTTCTAAAATATGAAGGTAGCTTAGAATAGGTTTGCACGAGAACGTAGGTTGTTAATAATAAAATACATTTCTACATGAGAATGTAGATGATTAGAAAAGATTCATAGGAGAACATAAGTTTGTTTTTTAAAAATTATTTCTAAATTTGGAAAGTATATTGATAAAATAATAGGGTTGTGTATTGAAAAACGCACTAAATTTTGCAGGATTTTTTTCTTCTGATCTTAATTTCTTCTAATCTTACTTTCTTCTGATATTAATTTCTTCTAATCTTCTTTTCTTCTAATCTTCCTTTTCTGAATCTTCCTATCACAAATTAATTTTCACTTCACCTCCTTTTTTAATTTACCAATCATTTTTTTCATGTCTTCTTTAATCTATGATAGGTTATTGACCGTTTAAGAAATTTCGAAGAAGTAAAGACCATGAAAAGTAAACAACAAATATTTAAAATACCACTTAGAGAGACAGAAGATAAAGTTGTATTCGAAGTAGTGATAGATAAAAATCTTTACAAAAACACACTTGAAAGAAAAGGACCAATTGATATATTAATAACGATCAAAACTACATCTAATGATTTAGAATTTGATATAAAGAAGTCTGAAAAGGTAGAAAAACAAAGAGAAGTTTAATTTAAATAGAATTATACAGTTGTTAAAATTGATTTTAAGGAATATCCGGTTGATAAAACATAAAATTATTGTTTTTTAATTAAAGTTTTACATCTATATAAAATCTCTTTTCATTTATAAATTTCACAATCTTTGTTACGTTTTAACAAATTGAAAAATACACATCCAATTACAAATCAAAGCTTACACAATCCAATAAATTATTGTAAATTTTTATGTAAAACCAATTAAATTTTAATTTGAAAACAATTCGTTTAATCATATTTATCTCCAAAAATCATTATTTTTTTATGAAAAGAACAATCCGAGACTTAACTTCTAATAATGAAATAATAGGCGTAGGAACAGGCACAACAATAGAAAAATTTATCAAATATTTTGATAAAGAAAAAATTTACGTCCCTTCTAGCATTCAAACCAAACTTGCTCTACATAAATACGGAATGTCAATAAAAGATTTAGATTTAGTGTCTAATTTAGATTTATATATTGATGGAACTGATTATTTTGATAATTTAGGAAATTTAATCAAAGGAAAAGGTGGTGCACTTACTTCAGAAAAATTAATGTGTTCTATTAGTGATGAAATTATAATTTTAGCACAGGATTACAAATTTCAAGACAATTTTAAAGAATGTTATGTTCCTATAGAAATAATTCCACAATCACTTTCTTATATAAAATCAATAATAGAAGAAAGCAATCTTAAATATTCATTACGGACTACTCAAGGAAAACACGGACCATTGATTACAGAAAATGGTAATTTAATTTTAGATGTTATGTATGACAAATCATTTTTAATGAATATAAAATCAAAAAGTGGAGTGGTTGAACATGGGTATTTTGATAGTAGTGATTTTAATATAATTTTAAAGATATTTAATAAAGATTCTTTCTTTGTTAATTAAAAACAGATAAAGGATATTTGAATAAAGGATATTTGAATAAAGGATATTTGAATAAAGTATATTTAAATAAAGGATATTTGAATAAAGTATATTTGAATAAAGGATATTTGATTAAATGATATTTAAATAATTGATATTTAAATAAATGATATTTAAATAAATGATATTTGAGTAAAGGATATTTAAATTAATGATATTTAAATAAAGTAATTTTGACTAAAGGATATTTAAATAATATTTAAAGGCCTTGTATGTGTACACTTAACATCAAAAGTAATTTATATAAGATCAAATTCAATTATTTTACTATTCTCCGCCAAAACATTTAAAACATTCAAAGTATTTAGCTAAATTAAAAATAGAATACTATGGCATTTCCTAACCAACACACCCCCTTTTCTCCTTTTTTTATTTATTTATTCAACTTCACAAATTTTATATGAGCATTTTCGGTTACATCAAAAAGTTTTTCGCCAACAACAATTACATTCCAAATTCGACAGACATGTCCAAATTCCCTATTTACACAAGAATTTCCAAAATTTCTTTTACTAAACAAAAAAGTAAATTAAAAGATTCAGAATGGATAATTAAACAAAAGAATATTAGTCCTAATATATTAATGTCTTGTGTTAATGATTTTTTATCAATTTTGAAAGATATTAAACAAAGACAACTTTTATTTTCTTTTATAATTCATAATTATAAATCATCAGAGACTATTATTGAAAATGTGATTAATACAATTGATAATGATTTTTTTAAGGATAAAACCCAATTTGAATCTATAATTAAAGGAAAATACATTTTAAACAATTCATATTCTGATTTATCCACGTTTTATTTTAATGTTTTAATGTACGGACATCCTCTTCTTAATGTTTATTCTGATAATGTACAAATTGATAATGATTTTTTATCTAAATATTCGGAGTTTTTAGTAGAATTTGATTATGAAGGGGTTCAGCACTTAGATACACTTAGAAATCATGTTGTGGTTTGTTTTTATTTCATTTTGAAAGTAATATTTGTTGATTAAAAAATATTTTTTTTATTAAATTCAGAATGCTTATTTAATGTTTTTTACAATAAACTATATGTCCTTAGTTAGATGCATATACACCACCTTAATCATGTTAATATCCTTTATATTCATTGTACTTAACTTTTTAAATTTTTATTAGTTGTCAGTTATCAAATAATTTTTTTACCCTCCAAGATGGTCAAAATCCCAAAAAATGTAAATAAAGAAGAGGATATAATTTATGAAGACGATAACCACGAAGATTTAAATATTAAAAATACAACCCAAGATGACACTGCCCAATTAGATACAGTTAATTTAAATGATTTTTTATTAAATTTTAAGAATTTTAAATCCCCAGAAGACATTTTACTTAATCTTTCAATCTTATCCCAATCTAATCTCGAATCTTCATTGCCATTAGATGATTTAATTGTGTATTCTTTTAATATCCTTAAACACAATTATCTCAAAGAGTTTTTAGATTTACTTTATGATTTATTTATTGGCATGAGAGATCCTAGAAATATAGTCATCCCCCTTTTTAATTACCAGAAAGAAAATCCTTTATCTTCTTTATTAATTTTAAAAGTAATTTACTTCGTAATTCAAAATTACGATTTCCAATTTAATGAATTTTATAAATGTGTTTATGAGTCTATTACTTTAATTAATTTAGAAAAAGATACAAATGAAAAATTAATTTTTATTATTAATTTACTTTTTAATAATAATTCAGTAAATGTAAAGTTTATAAAGAGTATAGTTAAGAAATTTATGAGTATTACTTTAGAAGGTAGTACAGAATTAAGTTTAAAAATATTATATTCGGTACTTAACATACTCAGATGTAATCCTGTTCTATTCGAAATGGCTCTAAATGAAAATGATTTGAATATTTATAAAGAACTTGAAATCCTGTCTATTTCTATTAAAGAAATTTCAAATTTAACAAACCAAATAAAAAAAGAAGCAAAAAGTAAAGAAATGAGAATGAAATTTATAAATTTAAGTAATTTGAAGTTTCCTGAGATTTGAAAATGGTTGAGATGGTATTGTTTTAAGTAATATGGAAAGGTTGAGGGGGAACTTAAAATGAAGGGATTCTTAATTAGGAAATCTTCAATTAAGGTGTTGTCAATAGGAAATCTTTAAATGAGGGGAATCTCTAAATGAGGGGGTTATCAATAGAATAATGTTAACATTGGGAGATTTCTAACGACAAGATTGTGGATAAAGACTCGCTTGTTTTTAAAAGGGACAAAGACTTGATTGTAATGGAAAAACATCTTGATTATAAAGAAAATGTGGTTATTCTGATCAAAAATAAAGTTGGTATCCCCTTTACTTTTTTTAATTACTTCCCTTATTTTCAGGTTTTTCTTATTTACCCATAAACTTTTAATTATTGACATTGTCCCTTAATTTTATGAATAAAGATGAGAATAAAAATATAGTTACACCTGAAGAAGCTCAATTATTTCTTTTATTTGTTAATAAAGCACGACGGATACCTAAAAATATAAATAATAATGAAAAGGATATTAATAATCAAGAAGATATTAATATTAATAATACAAAACGCTCTTTTGAAATCATCAGACATCATTCTGAAGTCATTACTCCAAATAAACGACCTTTTGAAATCATTAGACATTCTTCTGAAGTCATCAGTAGTTCATTTAAAAAGAAAACAGTTAAAATCCGGTTTAAGAGTCTTAATAGTGAATTAGAATCTTTGATGTTTTACACTCCTAAATTACCTCTAATTGAGGATGATACGGAGTACACGTGTAAATATTGTGGGGCTAAATATGTTTATAAAAGATGTTTAATAAATCACATGGTAAGGAATCATAGAAAGAAATTAATATGAAAAAGGGAAAATGTCGTATTTTAATAAAATTAATTAAATTAAAAACAAAGGTACGTTGTATAAAACAAAGGTACGTTGTATAAAACAAAGATACATTATATAAAACAAAGGTACGTTGTATAAAACAAAGATACATTATATAAAACAAAGATACATTGTATAAACTGTTTAATAGATTTTAAACAGGTCTCCTCAGTTTTTATGCGTGTCCTTTTTTTTATGCGTGTCCTTTTTTTTATGCGTGTCCTTTTTTTTTTATGCGTGTCCTTTGTTTTTATGCATGTCCTTTAATTTAAATGTGTTTTGCTTTGTTTTTATGCATTTTAACCAACTTATATCATTTTTTATGCATCTTTCCTTCCATTTTTATGCATCTAATATTTTTTTAATTTCTTTTAGCCTTTCCTTTACGTCCTTTTTCTTATCCTTACCACATTTCTCCTTATCACATTTCTTATTACCACATTTCTCCTTACCAACATCCTTCTCCTTCCTATTTTTCATTTGCCTTTCACTACAAATTTCATTTTTTTCTTTTTTAAAGTATTTCATGCTTACTACTTCTAATTTTTTATTTAAATTTCTCTTAATCATTTCTTTAAAAGATTTAAAATCATTCCCATCATTACTAAACCTTTTATAAACATTTTTTAAATATTCTTCCTTAAGATTTCTATTCCCGTATTCTTTAAAATAATCACAAGTTAATTTCCTTTTAGTAAATTTTTGTAAATCACAAAATAAAATTGGATAAGAATCTTCTTTAAGAATGTGATAGATACAAAGTAAAGATTTATCTTTGAAAGAAAGTCGAGAAGAGAAGGATTTAGTTTGTAATTCATTAAGAATTAAAGATTTGTATTCCTTAATATTCAAATAATTAGTAATAAGATCTAATTCAGTTGATTTCTTAATATGAATTGGTTTGTATTTGTTGGAACTGGAAGGTAAACAATTGAGATTAGGAAGATCATTAGTAAATTGAATAGTAGAATGGATTTCAAAACCACAAAGGACACAAAAACCATTTTGATCTAAATTTGAATGAAGGCAATGGGTAAGATTCATAAGAAGAAAGGGGTAGAAAGCTAAGAATGAGAGGGTGGGGTAGTGTAAGGGGAGGATGAGGGGGTAGAGTATGAATTGGGGGTAATTGTAAAGGTAAAGGGAAAATTAAGAATAGAGGTAGTGATTACTTAGATGGGGCAAGTAAAACAGATACCACTATACCCCCCCCCCCCCCCTCCCCCCTTTCAGTAACCTTTTTACACCCATTACTCCTAATCCTCTTATCACCCCCCCCCTTTATTACACACATCCTACTTTACTCAATAGACTTAGTCACATTAGAATATTTTATCCACTTAGGATTTTTTACTGTCCTTGTTTTTAGATCAAAGTTTTTTAAAACTGTTTTTATATCAGTAAATACTATTTTATCCCCTTCTATTCCTACTAATCCACCTCCTGTATTTTCTAAACAGCATTTTACTGCTTTTATTCCTAAAAGTGTAGCGTTTACTCGATCTATAGGAGATGGATTTAAACCTTGTTGTAATCTCCCCATTACAGCATAATCAGTTTCAAAAAGGCCTTTACCATCCGTCTTTAATACTCTACAAAAAGATTCAGTAGAAATAGAACAGAATGTCTTTTCATTCCTAAAAATAACAATCCCGTGTCTTTTTGATTCTTTAAATCTATTTCTTAATCTATGAGCTGTTTCTGAAAGGTGTCCTATTAAATATTTTCTTTCAGGAATAAAACAATCAAAAGCCCCTGCTGCTATACCCCCCATTAAAGTTAAGTACCCACTATTCCCTCCTGCTACTTCTAAAACAAATACATTTTTTTTCATAGAGAAAGTTGAGAGTTTAGCACAATCAGAAACCCTTAAGATAGTATTTAAAGCCGTATCTACTCCTAAAGAAATATCAGTATTAGGAATATTATTAGAAGAAGCAGCAGGAATAAGAATGATATTTAAAAAGGGGTGAGATACAGTAGAAGTTAGATTATCCTTACTCTTATCATGATTACCCTTATCATTACCATTATTATTATCCTTAACATAATTATTACCCTTATCTTTATTATCATTATTATCCTTACCATTATTACAATTATCATTATCACACTTATCATCACACATCCCCTCAACTATCTCTAAACATTCACTATCTCCAATTATTATTAAATTTTCTATTCCTTTATTTATAAGGACTTTTTTAATATTTTCTAAATTTACGTATTTAAGTCCACAAAGTCCTAGAGATGCCCCTCCATTATTGTAATCCGTACTAAACTCATAAAGTTTAGAAGAAATGATTTGATCTTGTTGAAGTCCATCAAATCCATTCAAAATATAAACTGGTTCGAAACCAACAGTAAATGAATATTGAATAATAGAATTAAGGGCAGTATTCATTCCGGAAGCTCTACTACCACATTGTAAAATCCCAATTTTCTTTTTATTTTTTAATAAAATCCTGTTGTTAATATTAAAGATATGATTATTAATAATAGAAAATTCTTTATGGTTGTCTATACTGTTATTGTTATTAATATTGTTATCAGTTATATTATTAATATCCTTAACAACACAACTTTCCTTATTATTACTTCCCTTACTACTACTTTCCTTATAATTAATATCCTTTATATTAACATCCTTACTACTACCTTCCTTACTGCTTTCCTTATTATTAGTATCCTTACTGCTACCTTCCTTACTGCTACCTTCCTTACTGCTTCCCATACTACTACCTTCCTTCCTGACACTACAACTACTACTCATCTTACTCATTTTACTTTTACTTTTATCCTCAAATTTCTTTTGTAATTTTGGATTATCTTCTAATAAAGTTTTTAAATTAACATCTTCCATAAACGGTGCATCTACTTTACTTTTCCCTTCTAAAAATTCTTTATAAAATGAATATGCTAAATTATAAAAGGTTCCTCTTGATTTGAGAACTTCTTTAAAATTTAAATTCTTTTCATAAATTTGAATTTTGTCTATCATTTCAATAACTGTATTTAAATTTTTAGTTTGTATTTCTCCATTGGAATATACCACCATCTTAGATTCATTATTATTCATTTCTTTACTTAACTCATGAGCTTTAATTCCCATTAATGTCCCTAAAATCCTATCAAAGGCTGAAGTAGGACCACCCCTTTGGATATGCCCTAATTTTAAAAGGCGTACATCAATATTGAAGGATGCTATATGATTTACAACATCCATAGATGGGATTTTGATTCCTTTTTTATCACAAGCTCCTTCTGAAATTACAATAAAAATCCCGGGTTTGCCATGATTTTTAGCAAAAAATACTTTATCCATTACTTCCTTTCTCCAATCTTCAAGAGGGTCTTCCGGAATTAGAACGTAATCTGATAAACAAGAAAGGCCACTCATTAAAGCCAACCATCCACAAGATCTACCCATTACTTCTATTACAAAAATTCTTTGATGAGATTTCATGGTAGAAGATAAATGATCTATACTCTCTATAATTCTATTTAAAGCTGTATCTGCTCCTAAAGTATAATCTGTGCCCCAAATATCATTATCAATACTAGAAGGGATACCAATGATTTTTAAATCATAAATAAAATTTTCATTTAAATGTAAAGAGTTATCAATGTTTGTATTAATGATGTTTGTGTTAATACTATTTGTGTTAATGATGTTTGTGTTAATGATGTTTGTATTGTTGTTATCAACACTGCCTTGATCATCTCTATTACTATAACCATTACTACCCTTATAATTACTATAACCACTACTGCCTTGATCATCTCCATTACCATAACCATTACTATAACCATTACTCAGCCCATTACTTTCTAATGGTGGATATTTATTTGCATTTATTTTTGGTAAAGCCTTATAACACTCAGGTTCTCCATAAAATTTCTCATAATGTTTAATTTCATCAAAATCCATAAAACTTTTTTTTAAATTTAAATTTTTTTCATAAATAATTTGTAAATCTTCTTGTGTAAGTCTTCCTTCATTAATTAATTCTCTAAAAAGTGATTTGAATTCATTTTTTAGGGTAAGGGCTCCTTTAAGAGATCCATCTCCTCCTAAAATTATAAGACAATTTATATTTCTTTTAATTAAATTAAAAGCGGCTTCTTTCCTTACTTCCCTTTTAAAAAAAGATTTTGATCTAAAACTTAATAGGACTGTCCCTCCTTCTGCACTACTATGAGTTTCTGTATCCCATCCTAATTTACAAATATAATCTTCAATTAAACCATCAAATCCCCTGTAAACCCCATAAACAGTAGATCCAAATTTACAAGCACTTCTTATGATTCCTTTAATAGCCGCATTCATTCCCGGGGCATCTCCTCCACTTGTGATGATTGCAATTGAATTATTAGGATGTTCTCCTATAAAAGTTAATAAAATTTTATTTCCTAAATTATCAAAAATTTCAAAAGGAGATTGTGCTGATCGGGAACTATCAAAATCTTTACTAATGAATCCTAATTCACTTAATTTCTTTTGAGTTGAATAAAGTGCATGAATATGAATACCACCTCCTAAAGACATAATCCTTGCTTTATTTGTACTATAAATCCTAATATTATGACTATCATAGACCACATCTAGTCCTATTACTTCATAAATCCTGCCTTGTTCTTTTGAAATGTTCTCTCCAGAAATTACAAATTCTTCGATTACAACTTTCATGCGGATAAATAAAAAAAAAATTAAATATTTAGAAGGGACCAATCAAAAAATAAAAAATGATGTAAAATGGATTTAAAACATGATTTACAATGATGAAAAGGTTGTAAAGTGGGGATTGTGATGATGGGACAGTAGGTTGGTTAAAGGGAGAAGCAAAATAAGGGATTGGTTCAGGGTAAATAGGAGTATTAAAGGATTTTTAGTAAAAGATTATAAGGGAATAACAAAAAAAACTAAATATAAAGAATAAGATTAAAAATGTGTCAAAACTTAAGTTTCATAAATTTAACAAATGAATTTAAAACAATTTTTTGTGATGCATAAAATGTCAAATCTATCAATCAAAGTTGATTTTTATGCAAAAAAGTTTATAAAAAAAATCTTGTGCATAAAACAGACTTAATGTTAAAGTTTATAAAAATTTAAACATGTCAATTTTAATTGGTACATACTTAAATCACTCATTCACCACAATATACACTCATTATATCGTATACACACACCATATACACTCATTTTCCTAAAACACATCACAATATGCTCATATTTCCTGACACACACCATATTTTCATTACGTTCATAATACACACCATACGAACTCATATCCCTAATAACACACACCATATACACTTATCTTCCTAACACACACATAATACACTCATTATCCTTATCACACATCACCCCATTGTTTCATATTCCCTTACTTTATTCGTCCTTTTCTTCTATTTTAAAAGTTTTTCTTCCCCTTTTATGGGATTTTTAAATTATTCAAAGTTAAGGGAAAGTTGCTCTTATTGTTATAAAAATATCTCAGATGGTATTAATATTTGTGAATGTATTTTATCTTTTTGTGATGAACATTACGCTCTTCATAAAAATAGATCTTCTTGTTCTAAACTCCTTCATTTAAAAATTAATGGATCTGTTGTTATTTCAGATTGTGATTTACCAGATGAAGAGAAAAATAAAATTATAAAAAGAATAGAAATGATTATGAAATGTAAAAATTACGATGAGAAAGTTATTTTTAAGGATGGAGAAATAGAATGTTCTCATTTAAAAAAATCTCCAAAAGTTTTTAAAATCGATTTTCATAAAAATTTAAAATGTAAAAAGTGTCCCCTTAAAAATCACCTTTACCTTTGTTTGACTTGTGGGGAATTAGGTTGTGGTAGGGTTCAATACGGAATAGAAGGGAATGGTCATGCTTTAGAACATTTTAAAATTACAGATCATGAAGTTTACGTCTTGGTTCAGTCCATTACTCCTGAATATGTTTGTGATACTTTTTGTTATAAATGTAATGATTTTATAGAAAATCCATTTTGTGATGAACAGATCCAATGTTCTGATTTTACTGAACCAGGGAATCCCATTTTTGATGTAAATTTAAAGGGAGAACTTACTGAACCAGTGAGTGATCCTAGTCCTTTTTTAGGAATTAAAAATGCAGGGAATACGTGTTACATTTCTAGTGTCTTACAACTTTATGGGTTTATAATTTCTAAAAGAGATATTTCCTTAAATGAACATTTTATATTTTGTGAACATCTTAATCCTTTAAATTGTCTTTACTGTCAAACAATTAGGATTTTAAATGAAATGAAAAAGAAGATGTTAACTTTTACAAAAGGAAATAGGAAAATCCCTTTTGAATTTATTTCTATTTCAGATTTCCTTAAATTGATTTGGAGTGAAATCCCTTTGTTTACTAAAAATACTCAACACGATGCTAATGAATTTTTAATGATTTTTACTCAAAAAATTAAAGAAGGTGAAGAATTAGGACATTTCCCCCCTATCACCCCCCTTTTTACTTTTGAAGTTGAAAATTCAATTTGGTGTGACCTTTGTAAAAAATGTACTTCTTCTAGGGAATCCCATTTTATGGCTTACACTCCTTTTAATGTTCATGTCCAGGGATCTTTAGATTTATATTTTAAAAGTTATCAAACTCCTTGTGGGTGTGGGGGTGAGATGTGGATTTCCAACAAAATTATTTCTTTACCGACTTACTTCATTGTGACCATAGGACGGATTGTTTATAAAAATGATAATTTTTATAAAATAACGGATTCTGTTGGAGTAGATCAAATTAATTTATCACCTTATTTAAGGAAAGCCAAAATTTCAAATTTCTTTACTAAAGAATTAAAAGTAAAAGGGTTTAGTGAAGGGGAAATAAACCTGGCTCTTTCTGATACGAATAATTTTGAAAATTTAGAAGAACAAATTGAGGAATATAGGAAAATACATAAAACAAATCCAAAATACGAAATAGGAGGAGCAATAATTCATTCTGGGAATAGTATGAATAGTGGGCATTACATGTGGTGGGTGAAAATAAACGATACTTATCTTGTAAATGATAGAAGGACGACTTTAGATGGAATTGAGACCTTAGAAAATTCGTATATATTGATTTTTGAGTGAAATGGAAAAAGATAAAGGTATTGAGTTTAATGGAAGTAAAGTAAATTTGTGAAGTACGTGATTAAAGGTATTGTGTGCAGTACATTATTAAAATTTTTATGCGCATAAACCAAAAAATGTTAAAAATTCGTAGATAAACTTTCATGCGCATAAACTAAAAAATGTTAAAAATTCGTACATAAACATTTATGCGCATAAACAGAATAATGTTAAAATTTGTAAATAAACATTTATGCGCATAAACAGAAAAATGTTAAAAATTGTAAATAAAATTTTTATGCGCATAAACAGAATAATGTTAAAAATTTGTATATAAACATTTATGCGCATAAACTAAAAAATGCTAAAAATTTGTATATAAACTTTCATGCGCATAATTTAAATTATATGTTAAAAATTTGTACATAAACTTTCATGCGCATAATTTAAATTATATTTTAAAAATTTGTATATAAATTTTTATGCGCATAAACGAAATTATATTTTTAAAATTGTAAAAACAAATATTAATAAAATAATTTTTTTAATCACCTAAACTCTTCTTCCTCTGTGACCTCCCTTTCTTCTTACAGTATCAGTAGCAATAGGTGTCACATCTTCTATTCTTCCAAGTTGTAAACCTGCTCTAATCAAACTCCTAACTGCAACTTGGGCTCCTGGTCCAAGGGCCTTTGGTTTAACACCACCAGCTCCTCTAAGAAGAATATGAATAATTTTAACTCCTCTGGCTTTAATAGCTTCAGCCACATCTTGAGCAGCCATCATAGCAGCATACGGTGATCCTTCATCTCTCTTAGAACGGACAGTCATACCACCATACTTCCTATAAATAGTTTCTGCTCCAGTTACGTCTGTTACATGGATCATAGTGTTATTCTTAGTGGCTTTAATGTGGACTACGGCTGTGTATGCGTCTTTGTTTTCAATGGAAGTTGTCATTTTGAGGGTAAAAAATTTTAATAAGAAAAAAAATGTAAAAGAGAATTAAGAAGATTAAAATAATAAGATTGACGTGGTTTACAAGATAACAATAAAACAACAAACATAAACTCTACCCCTCATTTTCTTGATGACCTTCTCACCAAAAGATAAATTCATTCTTAAAGTTTATCCACTTCATTCTAACAAAAATTACTGTCTTTCTGTACTTCGACAAACTAATTGTCCCGTAGTTTGTAAGACCTGTACTATCCTATTTATTCCTGCTGCTACTTGTAAATTAAGATTAGAAAATTCAATTTGGACGATTATGTGCATAAAATGTAATTTAAAAGATTCGTATTATGAACCAATAAAAGAAGAAAGTAGTTCAGAATTTGAAGTGTTTTTTTAAATAAAAAGCAAAGGGATAAAGGTTTAAAGAATGTTAAAATGATTACTGTTAAGTTAAATAAATATCGTTAATATTATGTTAAAAAATATATTGTTTAAAAATAAAGGTTTATGATAAGCCTATCGTACTACTATCATCCCCCTTTTAAATTTTATTTTTATAACCAATCTATGTCAAGTGTCTCTTCGTCTGAATAATAATCCGAATCTTCTTCTGATGTCGAATGAAACATAATTCCGTCTTCAGTACCAGTAATAAATTTATGAGAAAGAAGCTCTTTAGCAGTAGGCCTCCTATCTTTATCTAATTGTAAACAAGATGTAATAAAATCTTTGATTTCTTTAGAGGCTTCACTATCAAGGGGGATAGTTCTATTACCTTTTATAAAATCTTTGTATTTATCTGATTGTTTGTTTCCTTTTGAATCGTAAAAAGGCGTTTTTCCATTCCTAAGAAAAAGAATAATGGCTCCTAAACACCAAATGTCACTCTTAAGACTGTGAATATTGTGAAGGACAATTTCTGGGGGTTTGTAAGGGAAGGTCCCATAATTTTTGGTTGGTATTTTAATTTCACCATTTTTCATGTGTCTGGCGTATCCAAAATCAATAATTTTGTAAAAAATTTCGCCTTTTTTATGATCTCCCATGATATTGGCTATTTTAAGATCCAGGTGTGCTATATTCTGTTTATGAAGATAATCAAGACCAATAAGAACATCTCTGGCTATACGTCTTAAAACATCTTCATTTTTATTTACTGTTTTATACGAAATCCTAATGGGTAAGTACTCCATATAAAGCCAAATTATAGTTTGTTTTTCACCATTAGAATCCTCGTATGTTGTCCTTTCGGATTTAATTGATTTCACCATATTGGGATGATTCAATCGGAGGGCTATCTCGTCTTCATAAATGGGCGCCTTCTTATTGACAATTATTCTTTTTAAAACTGTATTGGGTGTTGTGTCCGTGTATAAAAAGACGGCTGTAGATAAAGTCATCTTTAAAGGTTGTATTGGAAGAGGTGGATCGAGCTTGGCAAACTCAGAATTTTGTTTAACTCTAGTTTTGTGTTTTAAAATTTCATCCATTGTTTTATTTATGTAATTGTAGATCTCCTTTTCCATTGACGCCCTTTTAGCGCTAGAAAATATTTTATTCGTAAACAAAATAAAAAACGTAAGAATTACGACTACAGAGAGAAGGAGAATAGACAAAACAAATTTCTTATAATATCTTCGGATATAATATCTCAATCTATATTGTGTGGCTCTTCCCATCTTCAAGATATAATAAATGTTCAATTTTTCATATTTTGTGGGCATTGAAAAAATCTGAAATTGTTTATTTTATAGAAAATTTGCATAAATATGATGTATGAACTGCATAAAGTAAATATAAAATAAGTCATATGCATAAAAATTAATAAAATAAATTGAAATAAAGAAATAATGATTAGAAATATTTTTTTATTTTAAATCATCTTGTATCATTTTTAAAAATAACATTTACGATAGCACTTAACATATTAGGATTTATTTCTAAACAAAAACAGAAATTTTATATTTTTTAAAATCATAACCTTACTGATTCTGATAATCATATTAAAATCAATTTAATCATCAATTTTTTATTTTTAGTTTCGATTTATGAACTATCAAGTGTAAAACTATCAGAAAATAAGTTGATAAACTTCCTGAACTCCCCAGAATCTCCTTTAATTTTAGTTACAGTAATGTAAATGACACTATTAATGTTTGTAAAACATACTTCTCCTTTCAAATTTAAACGTTTAGTGTCCATCGTACTGAATGAAATTACGTGTCTATCCAATTTAAAAGGTACAACCATCCATTTTAAGAGATCAACTACTTCAGAAATGATTCTATCAATACTACCTCTCTTATAAAACCTAAAGAAATTCGGAATATTTGACTTTATTGGTTGTGATAAAAGAAAAACATTATTTGTTTTCTTTTGGATGACGTCAGGTTGTGTAAATACAAGTTCTATATCTTCTTTATGTCGAAGTAATCGGAAAAGTGCATCTGGATTTGCACATAAATCACCTTTTGTTAATAAACTATTTGTTTCTGCAAACCACGGGTGTTCACAAACTTCTTCTAAAGTAATCCTTTTACTTTCTGGTTTTAATAATTTCTTAATTAAATCCAAAATTTTGTCTCTGATTTTACAAAAAGGTGGATAACAATGGTATTTCATAGTGTAAAAGGCTTGGAATCTTTCATCTGATAACGTTGGCTTATCCCAAGGAAGATTACCTGTTAATAAAACAATTAATGTTACACCACAGGCCCATAAATCGGTTTTAGGTCCATCATAATTCATACAATAACCTTCTGGTGACATGTATTCATTACTTCCTGCCATTGTTCGTAATCTTCGATATTTATCTTTAGTTTTATAGAACGTACTACATCCAAAATCCGAAACAAGTAAATTTCCTTGAGAAGTCATCAATAAATTTTCTGGCTTAATGTCTCTATGACAAATCCCACGTTCATGAAGATATTTTAAAGCAGAAACTAATTGTCTAAAAATAAGATGAACTACAGTGGGTTCTATACCAACATCTACTTCTATAAAAGAACATATCTCATACTTGGCTAGACCCATAACTATAAAGTAATTATCTGTATCTTCATGAGCATCCACATACTCTACAATAAAATCATTTCTAAGTAATTTATGAATAGAAACTTCTTTTATAAAACTTTTCTTGTCTTTTACGGCTTTATTCATAATCTTTATTGCATATTCTTTATTGTCTGAAGTTGTAATTCGTTTGACTTTAGCCGTTGAACCCGATGCTAACGTTTCATAAATTTCAAAATTTTTCATATGGACAAAAAAGGAAAATATTTTATTGATTTGATCTAAATCGAGAGAAAAATGTAATAAAAAAAATATAAATAACGTTTACTCATCGTGACTTCCATTTAGATTTAATGATTTTATCTCCAAGTTCATTTTGAAGGTAAGACCAGTCATCTTTTACAACAACCAAACTGTTTTCAAAAGATCCACTAGAATAAATTACGCTTCCTAAATCGTAATTACTGCCATTTTTAACATTAGTAATTGAAGAATTGGTTGTATAAAAAAGATCTTGGTTGTGTTGGATTAAGCCAGTTAAAATATCATAAGTTGCAAAATGGAAACGATTTTCATTTTTAGAATTCTTTTTGTAAAGAATGTGGACAGTTGAATCTTTCTTAGTGAGAATAACAATCTCTTCATTAAATTTTAATAAATCAATAATAATACCATCTACGTCCTTTAATAATTCCGTATCTTCACATTTTGTAAATATGTCATAAACCTTTTTACTTTTCTTAAAAAAAATTAAGCTGTCAATCACTTTAATTTCTTCATCAAATTCCGTGCTGATTATTTGATCAAATTTTGAGAAATCTTGTCTTTCAATAATTTTTATTGTTTTGTCTGTTAAATAAAGGATTATAAATTCTGTTGTAACACAAATGTATTTAGAAGGTGGAAAATTGAAGTAAATATCGTGTTCTATCTTTGGAGTAAGTTGTAAAATCCTTGTAGATTTATTATTTGAATAAACTAAAATCTTACCATCCGTATCATAACAGTAAACTTTATTCTCAAAACAAATTCGACATTCATTGGAAAATTTAATTCCTTTGACCGATAAATCTTCTAAAAACTTTTTATCTAATCTAATTGTGGTCTTGTAAGATGTATCTAATGTATTAGTATTCTTTAAAGGTTCTTCTAACTTAAAAATCTCTAAAAAATCTACATTATTGATCATAACAAGATTGTTGTTGACTCCTTTACAAATAAAATTTCCTTTTGGTGTCGTATCAAAAACTCTAAAACAGATGTACCTGGTTTCTATTGGTATAAATATGCCCAATATACCATCTGTTCCTCCAGTAAAAATAGTATCACCAATGGTACACATAGATGTAACTTCTAAAATGTGTTTATCTGCTTGATATGATTTTTGAAATTTTTCTTTAGATAATTTATAACAAATGATTCTGCTATCTACACCAGAAAGATGAAGATGTCCATTCATAAATACTCCACAATTAAGTGCGTACTCTCTAACTTTTATTTTTTGTAAAATCAAGTTCAATTTGACATCAAAATAAATTAATTCACCACTAGCACAAAGAACTGCGTATTTATTGTCTGAAATATGTAAAAGTGATGTAATTGAACTTTTTGACATTTCAGATTCATTTAAAAGATTACCATTTAAGTCTAAAGATGATATTTGACCTCTATTATCACAAATTATAATCATTTCATCATTTTTAAGCAGACAAGTAATGGTCCTGCTACACTTCTTGATAATTTTTGATTCCAATTTTTCTTTACAGTTTTTGAGATCAAGAGAAATTAACAATCCATTTTTTGTAAAACAATGTAAAGGCGTATTTTGTTTGTAATTCTTTTCAAAACACATTATCGAATATTCCGTATTTAATTTAATAATTTCGTTGGTTTCTAAGTTTATTACGCGTAAACAATTGTCTTCTCCAAGCACTAAACATTTTTTTTCTAAAAGCATTGTGCTTTGAATTACTGGATTTGGTAATTCTAAATGATAAAATGGCTGAAATGTTATGTTTCTAACTAATTCCATTGTAAAATTCTTTCTAAACACTATTATTGTCTCGCCAAATGAACACATTGATGTTATTGCGGATGGTTTGTATTTTACTTCTTTACAGACCGTTATTTTCATAATTAACGGTAAGAAAATTTTTATTTAAAAAATGTTAATGTAAAAAAAAATAGATGTTTAAACAAAATTAATTTTTTTCAAATTTAAATATTATTTGTAAATGTTTTATTAAAACTAAAGGGCATGTTTTTTATTATCACAACCAATCAAGATAAATTTTAGGAATATTCTCTTCACAAATTTTAAATCCTGTTCTAGATTTACTTATGCCAAATTTGACTTTAAATTGTTCAACTTGCAAGTAATTTAAATTTTTACACTTATTTAATTTGAATATTCCGTAATGATGAGTTATGAAAAATATTACAGGTTTAGTTATCATAAGCTTATCGAAGAGAACAGAATAAAAAGCCGTCAATATGTCAACATCATAACCCTTTCCTGGTTCATCTATTATAATTAAGGAAGAAGATGTGTGATATTTTAATAACTCCTGCATACTTCCTAAATCAATTCTTATGGAATTGAAACTTACGTAAAGTCCAGTAAAAATTTTTGTTATTGCTGATTTTGCCGTTATAGGATATCCTATTTGTGTAAGGATAGTGAGATATGCAAATTGTTTCAAATAAGTTGATTTCCCGCTCATATTAGGACCTGTGATTATATTAAGTAGATTTTCTTTATCAGCGTAGTAATCATTGTTAATAGATGATTTTAACGGTGGATAAAATGATCTTGAAATGCAAATAAAATCCTCGATCTTAGGGATACAACAATCATAATTTTGAGAGAAATAATATCCACTTATACAGACATCTATCTCGGCTATATTTTCACAAATTGGGATTAGTGTCGGTAAATTTTTCATTACATTTTTTAATAAATTTAAAGCTATTTCTCCTTCTAATTCAATAATTTGATCATAAATCCCATTAAGCAAGATATTTAATCTGTATATCTCCTTAGTTACAACCAAGAAATACGACTTGTTTTTTGCTAACAGAATAAAATCTTCTTGTTTTTTAATTTTAGAATTAGACATGTTTAGTGAACAAACACTTGGAGTATAAGACGAATTAAGGAATTCTGGAAGGTTTTCATCCTGAAATGAACTTAACATATTGCTTGACTTATTTTTATTGACTTTTATGATATCAGGTTGTTCTAATAAATGTTTATTTAGCGCCTTTAAATAAATGCCTTTTGGCGTTTTTATCATTTTAAATCTATTATCTGTTAAAAGTTTCTCTGTTATTTTTAAAGCATCCTCATAAAGTTCATTGTGAATTTTTCTTGCCAAATCTAAATAATCATCTATGCCTTGTTTTATATTACTTTCTTCATTAAATTCGAAGACTTTAGCAAATTCATCTCTAATCTCAATTATTTTACTATTGATAAATGATTCATTAAAATCTTTAAATAATTGTAAATCTGGATTTAGCAAATCTTTAAGTTCAAAGATACGTAAAATAAACTTGTTTAGTTTTCTACTGTCTTCGAATACTTTTTTAAGGCCTTCTAAAGTTTTTCTTTCCACATTAAAATCTTCAGAAAGAATATTAATTGTATAAGGAATATCTTTGAAAGCATTTTCGATTTTCATAACAAGATCTTGATTTTCATTAAAAAATAAAATGTTTTCCTGACGTTGTTTAATTTTTTCTACATTAGTAAATGGCTGTATTATATTATTTTTCAATTTAATGAGGCCAAATCTTGTTTTTGTGTGATTTACAAGATTAAAAAGTGAGTATGTTTTCTTTTCCAACAATTCCAAATCATTTATGACGTTTTTAGGTATATACATGGTACCAGGTAGATGTTTTCTTATAATTTTCAATTCTTTCATTCTATAATCATTCAAGTTCAAATAATTAAGCAAAGAACTTACTGAAGAATCAGAAAAGTAATCTCCTGTTACAATGCGTGAATTAATATTAAAATTTTTTCTATCAACACATATCAAATTGACTCTTTCTTTAAATAGATCAATAATAACAGCTAACTCCTTTTGAACAACCAGTGTAGTTATCTTTTCATTCTGAATTAAAGTAGATAAACCAGAGTGTAGAAAATTATCTTTAAATGCAAAATAATGTATACTATTAGTTTTTAAGTCATACAATGCTAAAGCAGTCGTGATTTGTGAATCTCTACTAAGACAAACCGAACTAACAATTTGCTGTTCATTCATAAAAATTAAAAAAAAAATAAATAAATACGTAAAAAGCATAAACATGGCTTTAATGCATTTTATTACAACATAAAATTATATTTTATAACATCCAATTCATTCTATTGTCATCAGACTCATGTTTATTTTCAAGTATCAATCTTCTAGTCTCGTCATTCTTTTTATTCATTTCTTCACTTTCTTTTAACAATCTTTGTTTTACTTCTTCGACTTGCTTTCTTGTTTCGTATCTACTTGGATGCCATTTCTTCTTACAGTTGATATTTATAGACATGGGCTAATAGAAATGATGTTTTTAGTAATTATGTAAATTAAAATTATAAAATGTATTGTTGTATCAGTTTATGATTGGGTTTATAAACAAGTCTTAAAAATTCAGAATATGGTGTTTTACTTTTTTTTTATTATTTTAATCTAGCAAGTGCAGAAATTAACTATCAATTTAACGTTAAAAATAATTTTGCGGTTTGAATAAGAAAAATTCTCAGTGTTACATTTATCAATTAAAAAACATTCTAGTATTTATAAACAAGAATTTATTATATCAGCATTGAAAATTATCTAAACAAAAAAGAAGTAACATTTGACCAATAGACGACTGCATTGATTATTTAAAAAACCACTTTTAAAAACAAAGCAAGAATATCAAAGGATAAAATAAAAGTTATGAATAACATTTTTAACAATGTTTCTGTTTAGACCGATTGTGATGACTGGACAATGAAAGCAAATAGTAATACATTAGAATGGGTGACTGAACCTTGAAGCGCTCCATTAAGTTGTCAATTCGAATAATCCTAATATTATACACATCTGATTAGAGGCTTTAATTCTCATTTTAGCGAGTAAGTCTGTTAAACGCGTAGAATAAACAAAAAGGATTTTTTGAATGTTTTTAAAATATTCTTGATAAAATAAAATATCTTTAAAAATCTCTCAATTATCTTTCTTTAGTTTTTTAAAAAGGTCTTAACTCATATTCTTCAATTTTTTTTCATTGCTAAGCCATTTATCAAATGCTTAATTGATGTTTTAATAAACACAATCATCTAATTCAAAAATCGATTTTTATTTAACGCAACTGTACGTTTACATTTATACTGTATTAAAAGCTATTTGACGATAACAAAATTTTATATTACGCTGTTTCCATTTTATACGAAACGATAAACAACGTTGTAGAAGGTTTTACTGCATATTAAATGTTATATCAAAGCCTTTTTAACCTTTTATAGTAACTTTTTTAACGATAAATTTTTTTTGCATCAATTTTACGCATTACAAAGATATTGATCACGTTCAAATTTGAAATTCATATTAGGCGTTAGCGCTTGAAATGAAAACGTAAACGTGCTATAGGAGGATTGAAATATACAGTTTAAAGGAACATGTTTTTTTTGTAATTGTTTATTTTCAATTTTTTTTGATCACTTTTATTTTTTATTTGCCTTAATTATTCGCATGATAAATTTTAATGACGCAAAGAATTTTATGTCTCTGCAATTTATAAAAATCTAATTCATTGCTAAACTTAAAAATTCATTTATTTTACTTTTAAAAAAATGATCAAAAAAATAAATCATTTACTTGACAAAAATTTCTAAAAATAGTAAATTATCGCAATTTAATTTTGTAATAGCTTTGTTAGTAATATCTTTAACAATGGAGAAGAAATTAAAAGTTATTTCTAAAAAAAAATTAATTACCTAAAATAAATATTTTAAAAAAAAATAAAATTTTTATTCCCTAAATGGATTTGATACCAAACTCAACAAATAATATTTCGAAAAGTTTAAAGATCTCTTTAGGACATGAAATTGAAGAAATCTCTTTTAGATTTGGAATTGCATCTGTTTTCCTTTTATGCTTGTCTATTTGCTCTAATTTGTTATTTTTTTTATTAGAACGTAATCAAAAAATTTTTACAAAACTGAAGAATGTGATCGAGTTTTTTAGATCAGTACTGGCTGGTGTAATAATTTCTTTATTCTTTACTGATCAATGTACAAGAATATTTAATTCCGAAAATTTTTCAGGTAGATCTGGTAATGGTCTTTTTACCGATTTACCGCTTTTTTTGATGACATTTTCATACCTAAGTACATCTGTGATTTTGTTTTTACACATAATATTAATGAAAAAGGTTAATGAAATTACAAGCGAACCTACCGATTTAGAAACATTTATATTAGAAATGAATACGCCAGAACAACTAGAATTATTTCAATCCGAAAGTAAATTATTAGGCAAACAGTCGAAAACATTAAAATCAATATTTGATAAAATAACGGACACTAATCATGTTATAGAACGATTCTGTAAGTGTTATGAGCCTTTAATCTATCTAGTAACAGTGTTTATTCATGCTTTTTTTGCTGGAATAGGATTTACTGGTCGTCAATATTTTGGATGGATTGAATTGATCGTAATAGGCCATAAAGTTGTTGAAATATTTCGTGTAAGGCAAGCTTGTAAAAATTTGAATTTTGATAGGTCGAAGTCTTTTTTTTTAATGGCTATATTTATATTTCTTACTCCTAGTGGAATTTTATTTAGAAAATATTCAACGATAGTCGATCTTAAATTTGAAAATCCTTTTACCAATGTAATTTTTACTAATTTTTTTGCTCAAAGCTTCTTTATCGTGTCTTGCATAGAATTAGTATTTCCAGTTCCCAAAAGTTGGTTCGATGTTAAACTTAATTGGGTAACAACATTTTTTTCTTATCTATATTTTAAGTTATACTTTGAGAAAAATCCTATAACGTTTTAATAAAAATGATTTTAAAATTAGAATTTTTAGATTTTTAAGACAATAATTGTCGTACAGTCGTACAACGGTTGTAGACATTTGCTATATTTGTAAATTCTATTTGCCATATTGGTATTACTTAATAATTTCTTCCCCTAGACCCCATGTCTGGTAATGAAGAAGATACTAATAAAAAATTAATCAATGGCTTAGAACTCAATAATAATCATTATAGAAAGCTAAGAAAAGGTTTTCTGCACATTTTTATTTGCAAAACAATTATTTTACTCAAATAATTTCTGATCATAACAGGTTATCGCTCTTTCCAATAAAACTTTATACGTTAAATTTTAATTGCAATTAATATGAGCTTATTAATATTTTTCGTAAATCAGGGCAAACTTGACGAATAGCGCAAATTTTTGTTTACGCCCATCAAATATAGAGATCTTTGTTTTTTTATTAAATAACTGTACATATAATTTCATCTTGAACTTTATGAAATGCTACAAACGGTTATGTTTACATTACAGGTTGAAGTTTTATTAAATATATGCTAAATTAACAGTTGGTCACCTACTTGAGCCTATAGATTTTTATAAATTTCAAAAAATCTTTTGACTTTCAACATTTTTGCCCTAAATTAGATTTAATGAAGAGCAGAATACCAAAGGACACACTCTCATTACTTCTTTCAACAGCATCTAAAACAAATCCTCTAACTCTTGGAAGAAAAATTGGTGAACGAATAGCAGAAGATTTTTTCTTAAGACATTCTCTTGTGTCTAAAATAAAAATACAAGATATTCCAAATAATATAGTTTTGTTTTTTAATACATATTTTGCATATGAACCGAAAACAGAATCTAATTTGGTGTTTTTAGACGATTTTTATGGATTTAAGTGTACAACAGAAAACATTTATTTGTTTAAAGGCCTATTTGAAGTGATTTACAATTTTTTGTGTGAAGTTAGTGTAGAAATAGAAGTTGATGGGAATATATTGCTAATAAAGAGCAATTGATTTTAAGATTGAATTTAATGTAATACATAAAAAGCCTTAATAAAATTTGAATTTTGATGCTTACTAAATAATTTGAAATTTTTAAAAAATTAATTTAATGTATTATTCGTAACAAAGTATTTAATTATGTAAATCAGTCTCAAAATAAGATAACATGGTTTTTCGTTATTGTTACAAAATAGACACTTGAAACAATATTCCTCAAATTTTGATTGACAAAAAATGAGTTGATGCTGAATCTCAGACATAAAATATTAGTATCCATACGTGATAAATAAAATTAATGATGACGGCAAATGTCATAAAGTATCTAATATAAAACAGTCACTGCTCTAAAACATGATATAAAGCCGTGTGAGCAACCTTTTTATAAACGGACCGTGTCCTGTTACAAATTTGAAATGTGTTTTAGAAATGAGTCATTTAATTTGTATTGCCCTACCTTCGAAAAATTTAATCCATATATTTTTTTCTATAAATTTTTAAAGGAAAATTAATTTTTGAGAAGAATAAGTAAAGTATAAAAAGGTCTTAGAGAGGTCTTAACAGTGACATGTTTATTGGAAATTCAAATAATTAAATTAAAATTTACAAGTCTTGGGTGTTGAATCACTCATCCCTGATCTGATCTCTGATGTGTCGAAAAGACACATATAGGCTACATTTATAGTATGTAGCACGCTCTTTCTATTATATCAAGCTAGATATTCGAGCATTGACAGAAAAATATCTTTTAAATTATAATTTTACTGTTAATGTTAATAAAGCCCCGATGAAATTTTATTCTATAAGATCAAATATTGGTATTGAATTATCACCAGTAATAGTATATATTTACATGATTAAATGTATGCTTTCAACAAAGTTATGTGAGAAAGAATCTAAAGAATACACGCCTAAAATGGTTTTTAACGATGAGATAGACAAAAATCAATTTGGAAAAATGTCTGATGGTCACCAATTCGATCAAAACAATTCGTCTAATTTTAAGATAAACAATGTTGTTTCTACATCTGAACAACCTTGTTCATCATACGAAACTTCTAAAAAATTAGATCTACTGTCAAAAAATGATGGCATTTACATGCTTATTCATGGACACAGGAATTTAATCACGGCGATAAAAGATATTTTTAATAGAACAAGGGAATGTTCCAATTGGAAAGATTTTGAAGAACATTTAGAATTTAAAAAAATATATGAAAATTTTGGATACCCGCAAACTTGCCTGCAGGCGAGTTTGCGAGAAACTTGCCATAGATTTTTTTTGGGGGTAAAACTTGCCACGGGAAAAATTAAGGGCAAACTTGCCATGAAAAATTTTTAAGGGAAAAACTTGCCATATTTAAATAATTTTTTTTTACCCCTTAATGGAAAATAATTTTCGATACATTGAAGGTCAAAGAGGTGCAAGGCTTCTTGTTTTTAAGGGTTTTATATATCATAGTGATAAGACCAGGGCAGATCTATTACGTTGGCGATGTCAAACGAGATCTTGCCCTGGTGCAGTATATTTGAGTCTCGAAAATACAATTTTAAATGTTGTTGAGCATAATCATGCTGAGGTGTGGGATAAGATTAGACGTATTGAAATAATGCGTAATGTCCATGAAAGGGCAATTAATACATCAGACAGATACTCACATATTATAACGAAACATTGCTTAGAAATTTCCGAATCTAAAAATATCGAGCTCATGCCTTCAACCGACTATATTAGAGATATAGTTAAAAAAAAAGAAATACACTTATTGGATACACCCCGGAAGGTATTAAGGATATTCCAGACTTTTTAAGGGTTGATTCTAGAGGAAACTCCTTCTTACATTATGATAGTTCTTTCGAAGACAGCGAAAGATTTATAATATTCTCTTCTGTATTTAAAAAAAAATATATTACAAAAGTTAAAGTACTAGTAATCGATGGTACCTTTAAATCATCTGCTCAGGGATTCTATCAAGTTTTAATAATTCATGAATTCATTTTTGGTAAAACTTACCCTTTAATATATATTTTACTCAGCAATAAGACAGAATCCTCCTATATAAAATCATTCAATAAATGTAAGGAAATCTTTGGCCTACAACCCCAAGTCATCATTACGGATTATGAAAGAGCACTAATCAATGGAATAAACATATCTTTTAGTGGTTCTAAAAACTACGGTTGCTTGTTCCATCTTGGTCAAGCTGTTTGGCGCAGGATAGGCTCAATGGGCGAAATAAAATTGTATAAAAACGACAGTTCGTATAAAAAAATCGTAAAAATGGTATTGTGTTTAGCGTTTGTTCCAAGCGAGGACGTGTTAGAGTATTATTCCTTTATTAAAGAAAAGGTACAGAGAGAAAAGATTGACTCTGTGCGAAATTTTTTGCGGTATTTTGAAAAAGTCTACTTAGATATTAATGAAAATGGTGAAGTTTTAAACCAACAAACATGTTTCCCGATTGGACTTTGGAACGCGTATGAGAGGATAGAAAGACAAATTCCCAGGACATCTAACAATGCGGAAAGTTTCAATAAAACGCTAAATCAATTTATTGAAAATAAAAAACCCAACATTGCACAATTTATCACTGAATTATGTACACTTGAGGATTTAAACATTATCAAGTTAAAATGTTGCCATAAAGGAATTTATAACCTACAAAATAGGCCTTTAAATATAATTAAGGAAAAAAATCTGTTCGTGCTGATAAATAATTATGGCTTTTTAACAAAGATTGAATATCTAGAAACTGCAATGAAATTTTTTTATTTTAAATTCGAAGAAGAAAAAGATGAAGAAAAAAAGAAAGAATAAAAAATTTATTTAATTTATGTTTTTTAAAAAAAATTTAATGCCTTTAATTCAATATTAATTTCATACATAATTTTTTTTTAAAAAAAAGCTAAATTTCTAAACTTGCCCTTAATTTTTTTCCGTGGCAAGTTTTACCCCCCAAAAAAATCCATGGCAAGTTTGCGGTTTCCGTTTTAATAGAACAAGGGAATGTTCCAATTGGAAAGATTTTGAAGAACATTTAGAATTTAAAAAAATATATGAAAATTTTGTATCTATATCAAGAGACATTTATAAATACATATCTCTTTCTCAAACTCTCATAATTAATCGTATTGATCAAACTATAGAAAGTATTGAGGAATATATGAATAAAATTGATAAAATTAAAACAATCTCTAACGAGGCTATAAAAAATAATCGTTTAAAATTATTGATAAAAATATTTTCGAAAAATACATTATTTAACGCAAATTATTTTTATTCTTGTTGTAAAATATAAGTTAAGGGTATTTATTAAAATTTTTTAAATAATTGCACAACATGCCGGCCTTAAACCGTTAGGATCCTTCCCCCGCTCTAAGTTAGTCAGCATGACGTTTAATATATCTTCCTTTGTCTAATTTTATCTTGTACGTATCATGGCCTAATGATTCCGTAACTATGCCCATTTCTTCAAATTTTGGCTGTCCTTTGTACTTGTGGATTTCATTCTTTATAAAGACTTCGTCATTTGGTTGATAAAGTTTTCTTGCTGTCTTAGAAGTCATACTATTTTCCTTCACAATATTCTCGTGTATCTGTTCTTTTAATTTGCGCCAGTTATTAGGGTTTCTTGCCTCTTCTGGTGACATATTTATCCTTGAATGTGTTACTCTATTATAAACGCTTATTGTTTTTAAAAGTCTTGATTTTAAAGATTTTCCTGGCAACTGCTTATTTATGGCCTCCAAAATCGTTCTGTTAAATCGCTCGACACGGCCGTTCGACTGGTGATGATGTGGCGTGGTTATATGTCTTATTATATTGTAACGGTCACACTATTCTTGTAACTCTTTCGATGTATTTTCTTTTACTCCGTCTGATATGAGCGTTTTTATAGGAATTATTTTGTTTACCTCTTCTAAGAACTTCACTACTTTCTTAGTTGACCTGTTTGCGATTACTTTTGCAAATCCATATCGTGTAAAATAGTCAATTGCTGTTATGATATATCTTTTATCAAATGGCCCAATAATATCAAATGCCACTTTGTCTCCCATTTCGAAGGCGTTAATTGTCTGAGGGCTTCCAACTCTTAATGGATTATAAAGTTTACAGGGAATGCATTTATTTAACACTTCCCTGCACTCCATCTCTGTTATTTTTTCTTCGTTTATTTTATTAAATTCTTCGGTTGTAATTTTTGCGCCTCTGTGTACCAAATCTTCATGGAGTTTCATTATTTTGTTAACTAAGTTTGTTGATGATGAAATTGTTTGTATTTGATTGACCGTCTCTGTCTTTACAAGTCTGCTTAGTCCATCTACATGCGGAATAGACTCTCCTGGTTTATACTCTACTTTAAAATTAAACTGTTGGATTCTTTCAATCCATCTTGAAATACGTGCGTTTTTTATTTCACCTTTTTCATTGAGTGCTTTTAGAGCAATATGATCTGTTATTAGTGTAAAACTTCTTCCTCTTAAAAAGTAGCTAAATTTCTCCATTCCCCAAAGTGCTGCTAGCATCTCTCTTTCACTAATGGAGTAGTTTCTCTCTGTATCGCTTAAAGTTCGTGAAGCATACATAATTGGCATTTTGTCTTCACCTTTCATTTGACTTAGTATTACGCCTAATCCTACACCTGATGCGTCTGTTTCTAAGTAAAATTCTTCTGAAAAATCCGGTTGGAATAAAATTTTGTTTCCCAGCAATTCCTCTTTTAATTTTTCGAATGCTCTCTTTTGTTCGTCTCCCCAAATAAATTCTTGTTTCTTCCTCAAAAGTCTCGAGAGGGGTTCACTTATTGTTGCACAGTTATCTATGTACTTTCTGTAGTAATTAACTGTTCCTAAAAATGTTCTTACATCATCTACGTTCGTTAAACTTTTCATATCTTTAATTGCTTGACCATTGTCAAGTTCTGAAATGATCTTATTCCCTACCAATTTGTGTCCTAGAAAAATTATGTCTTTTTTCTTGAGTTCAATTTTATCTTTGTTCGCAACAAGTCCTGCGCCTATCAGTTTTTTAATTACTCTTCTAAGTCCCGCATCATGTTCCTTTTCTGTTTCTCCGAAGACTAGAATATCGTCAACATACACGAAGCAAGAATTACCAATTTCTTCTCCCAGTACAGTGTCCATGTATCTTTGAAATACTACAGGAGAATTTTTAAAGCCCATTGGCATTCTTGTCCATTCATACAGTCTATTTTTGATTCTAAAGGCAGTTTTATATCTATCTTCTGGATGCAAAGGTATTTGATAAAACCCATCTTGGAGGTCAATTTTTGTTTTAAACGTTTTGTTTTTTAATTTGTATATCATTTCCATCATGTCTGGAAGGGAGTATTTATCTAGGAGGACCAAGTTATTTAGTGAAATGAAGTTTGCTGTTAATCTAATTTTTCCATTGGGTTTCTTGACTGGCTTCACTCTGTTTAACCATGTTGATGTTGAGTGTGCAATATACCCGAATTTGAGTAGCCTTTCTACTTCTTCTTCTACTTTTCCTTCAATTGCTTGCTCTATTTTGAAAGGTTTGTCCACTACCATTTTCCCCGGTGTTGTTTCAATCCTGCACGTATAACCTTGTACGCTTCTTCCTCTTTCACATAGCTTGTCGATTAAAAAGTCAATATCCTCTGAATCACTGGTTTTAATGATTTTTTTATTTGTTTTTCCAATCCATTGTGTTCCTAAGATTATCAATTCATCATTTCTTTTAGGTAATATAAAAAAATTCTTCTTCGTACAGTTGTTTATTATATGTAAATTTTATTCGTGTTTTCTCCGTTATTAAAAACTTTTCATTTAAACATGTCCTCCGCTCCTCTGGAGGATTTATTTTCCAATACTTTAGTTGACATTTATCTAATATTTTTTTAGTTATGTAGTTGTCTTCAGCCCCAGTGTCCATTAGGCAATTAATTTTTACATTAAATATATAGACTGAATTTTCTTTATTAAGTAAATCATCTTGGGAAATCAGATTGACTGTTCCCTTGTTCTTGGATTCCGTTGTCTGTTTGTTTTCCTGGGATTTCTTCTTTGTTTTACGCTTATATTTCTCCTCGGAAATCGCTTTAGCTTCCTTAATTTTCTTAATTAAATTTTCTTTTATTTCCGTTTCTCCAATTATCGCTAGTTTGATGTATTCTCGATTTCTTATTAATCCTGTTTTAAACACACCTAAAATTATTTCGTCCTTCAGTTCAAGTTCCCGTCCAAAAATTTTTAATCTTTTTAAAAAGTCTTCCGCAAGTTCACCGTAAGCTTGTCTTTGATTGAGAAACTCAGACACATCTCTTTTACTGGAAAAGGCATTGATAATCTTTTTTTTCCATTCACCATATTCTATAGACTTATTTCTTTTCCTTTCAAACTGCTCTTGGTGCCATTCAATTATTTCATCCTCCGAATTTTTTAAAACAAACTTTATTTTTGACCAATCGTCAAAATCGTCCCATAGATCTTCAAATTCTAATCTATACAAGTCATTTTTGATGTTTTTTGCTGTTACCTTATAGTTTTTCGTAGACTTATCTAAATTTTTACCCTGATTCTCCACCATGTTGTAAAATATAAGTTAAGGATATTTATTAAAATTTTTTAAATAATTGCACAACAATTCTAAAATTGATGAAATTTATAAGAAACAATTAGAAAAATACAAAGCAATAAAAGAAAAAATCTGTACATTCAAAACAGCATTTGATAGTGCTATATTAGATATGGAAGGTCTTGAAAAGATTATTTTGACAGGTAAGTTTGAGTTTCTTCGAGAAAAAATTCTACTTTTATTTAATTTTTTTGATAATAACAACAAAGAATCCTTTTTTAGGGCAAATGAATCGATTGAAAAGTTATTAGAATCGTGTTTAAACAAATTGATCAATATTAACAAAGAAATATATCGCCTCTTTTCATCGCAAGAACCAGATTAGTAATTGTATTTAAAAGTTTTTTTTAATAGCTTAACGTATTTATTTTTTACAAATTAAGTTATATATTGTTTTAAATGCTCTAACATATTGTTTCGTAATGGCAATAATTTTCAGCCTTTTATTTGTTGCTGCCTATATTCAACAATTCAAAAAATTGATAAACACAAAAGTTCCGCGTAAAGGGAATTGATAGTCATGGTTCCTATTTATAAATAATAAAACAAAAGTATACAATTCTATCAGATCCATAATATAATGCATTAGACAAGCAAAGATTAACTGTCATGTTTATGACCTAAATAAACATTTTTTCGAGATTAAATAAAAATTCAGGAAGAAAATTTTTGTTACTTAGTTTATATACAGAATGGTAAACCTATGACAATTGTATCGCCAATAACACAGTTGGCTAATTTATTTGACAGGCTTATAATTTTTTTGTCGAAATATTGTTGTTGCAGATGAGTTACTCACTGATTGGTTCCCTTCTAGAAACAATCAAGTATGAAACATATTTACGTTTCTTATCTTATCTAGAACACTTGATTCATAAATAAATATAAATAGACCAAATTGTGTGAACACAAGCAAGGTCAAGAACCATTAAACGACTTCATTTCTGAGTACCCGCGTTCGTCTACTAACAATTGTAATGCTTGTTTTTAGAGTTAATGTAAAACACTCAAATGATAAAATTATTAGAAATGGTTGCAGAATTAACAATAAATATCATTTTAAAGTTTAAAATTCTAATAAAGACGCATTTTCGGATTTTGCTAAAAAATTAAAAAAAACTGTTATAACAGAATGCGAAAATTAAACTCTTTAGAATGTAAACTATAATAATATTGCACTAAATAATTCTCGTGTTTCTCCTGTAAAAAACTGATTTTTGTTTAATTTTTTGACAAATTACACCAAAACATTTAACAAAAACATAAATTTAACATGCTTTCATAAAAATCATGCCAAATTACAGCAAATTCGTTTTAACTTACAATAATACATTTATTTATTTTCAAGATTTAATAAATGTTTCTACCCGAATCTCCTATAACACGGTGTGGTATCCACCACATCTTCGTTTATTGTACACGTCAAACACATCAAACTTATTTGTTTTGACATTTCTAAATCTATAAATAAAAATTATGCACCTAACCCCTAGGTGCTCTGGTATTTGTAAAAACATTGCCACCACCTCAACTACCCAGCAGCAGAAAGATTTAAAATAAACTATTAACAACATTTATACGTAGTATCCACGGGATACGCCACACGGTTATTTGGTTCTGTATAATAAAAGACTGCGTGTTATGCGGCTCGAAATAAATTTAAATAATCTAAAGAGCATTACTTAATATCAGTATCAAATAAAATATTATTCTTGAAACTTAAAATTTCGCAAAATGACGAACTGGACTATAGCGCATTAAATGAATCGTTTTTCAATATCTTTGCTGTAAGTATATGTTTAGGGTGTTTTAAAAATAAAAATATCGCACAACAATCTTATTTTTTTTATCTTATCTAAAAATTAATTTCACAAAAAGTCGAAATAATTCCTCAAAAAGCCTTTTTTTACCTGACCCTGTAAATCGGTATTTCTAAAAATGGCATTTTTATTAAATAAAGAAGCGTTTAATTTTAGTTTTATTAATTTCGCCTCTTACTGAGTGCATTCATATCTCTGTATGAGTTAACGGCATGTCGATGTAAAAATCTCGGACCTGAAGCGCAACCTATAAAGGTTGGTAACCACTGCTGAGTTTTAAAGCACACTTACGACAACTTTTGTAAAATTTGACATTTTGTCCTAAAGAGCAACACTATTACTGGTTTAGAAGAAGTTTGTATGATATATTTATAAGAGATTTAGAAAAAAATTTTTTATATAAGTAAACAGTAAAAATAACAAAACATTAAATCTTTATTTTAAAAAAGAAGGCGATAGATAATAAAATAAACTTACAATAAAAAAAATACAGCACCCAACGTTCCCAAGTGGTCTCCCTTCTTAGTACTGATTAAGCTCATACTGGTTTAACTTCGGAGTTCTGATGGGTTCCGGTGGTTTTCAGTAGATATGGCCGTATCTGTGTAGTAAAGATATGTTAACATATATACGTTATTTATAATAGATCTAACCAAAGAAAAAAATAATCCATATATATCTCATATATTAATATTATTTCTCTACTCCTTACTACTTACAAAAAGTAAATATAACTTCAACCACATAATCACACAAATCAATTTAGCTGATACAACTTTCTTATATCACTCATTCTAAACCTCGTGAAGGTATTTTGTATTTAGAACATAGACAAGATTATTATAATGTCAGTATACACTTTCATCATAATAATCCCATCTTTTTTATTTATGATCCTGCTAATGGTTCTCCAACAGCAACCATGTTACGACTTATATCAGATCTAGTACTATCTATTCACTTTATAAATTTGTTCATAGATAATACCATCTTAGATAGCGACGGGCGGTGTGTACAAAGAACAGGGACTCATTCAATTCTACTTATTAAATAAAATTTACTAGCAATTCCATGTTCAAATATATCTTACATTATATTATCCCTTATAATATCAAATATTATTGTATTGCGCGTGCAACCCAGATTATCTTAGGGCATAACGGACCTGTTTTAATCCTCTCCTTCATATGTATCACTACATCTGTCTATATGAGGGTCTCACATCTTGTTGAAATTAATCATTACTTCACAGCATCCATTGGAAACGGCCATGCACCACTATCATGATAAAATATTATATCATGTTATACCTGGTAAATTACCCCGCGTTGAGTCAAATTAAGCCGCACAATCCACTCCTTGTGGTATTCTTCCGTCAATTTCTTTAATTTTCAATCTTGCGATCATACTATCCCCAGAGTCAATATAATCTTAATTTCTCTACATAAATATATATCAAAATATATCTATGATTCAACATAGTTTACTGCTAGAACTACAATGGTATCTAATCATCTTCGATCCTCTAGCTTACGTCCTTGTTCTAATAATACATTTAAGTATACAGCTTTCGCTTCTGTTCATCCAGTTAGGGTTATCACATTTCATCTCTCTCCTAACCATACAGTATACCTTACAATGCTTATTATAAATAAACTACAGACTTTTTAACTGCATCAATCATCATACACACTATCGGAACAAGTATTACCGCGGCTGCTGGCACTCGATTTGCCCTCCGATTTATCTTGTAATATGTACTTACAATACTACAATAATTATAAAATACTACTCATAACTGCCTCAATATAATATCATAGGTCAAGTTTCGCCCCTGCTGCAATCCTTAGACTTAGTAGCAATCTCTCAGGCTCCTTCTCCGGAATATTACAAAGTAATACCGTTATCCGTCATAGTCTTGTTAAGCCATTACCTTAACAACTAACTGATAGATCTTATTCTTATTGTATTATTGTTACCTATAATTTAACATAGTTAGAATCCTAATACATCAAATCAAATAAGAGTTACTGAGCTGTTCGTCTTTTCTTTATATTCAATAAACATGCATGGGTTAATCTTAGAGTATAGCGTCTACGTCAGGCAGAATCAACCTGGTGTTTGTAATTAGTATTAACAAGAAAATACGATAATACAAATAGAAAATAATAATAAAAAAGAATGATAAAATATAATAATCAAAATTAAAACAACAATACACAATATGAATATAAAAAAAAATATATAAGTTTGTAATTTTTTGGATCAATAAAAACCTTTATCAATACATTCTGTACCACGTGAAGGTAATTTTACACAGAACGAAATGGTAACCTCAAAATGTCGGTATACACCTTCATTCTTACAGTCCCACTCTTCAAAGAGGTAGTATTCCTCAGTTGTTTATCATTAAGATTAACTTCATGCTTAAGAGGCTTTCAGCATTTATTATTCATGACGTAGTTTTGCAACATAATTGAATAATTAATCGCTACACCAGAGGTCATCACTTATTGTTCCTCTCGTACTATATAACTTTTCTTAATAATATAAACAGTAGGGTAAAACTAACCTGTCTCACGACGGTCTAAACCCATCTCACGTTCCTCATTAACGGGTGAACAATCCAACACTTCGTAACATATACACTACGATGATCAGAAGAGACGACATCGAAGAATCAAAAAGCAAAGTCGCTATGATCGCTCATTTGCTACAAGCCAGTTATCCCTGTGGTAACTTTTCTGTCACCTCCAATCAAATAAAATTATTATTGGAGGATCTTTAGGCCATGGTTTCCCATCATATAAAACTATTGTTCTATACATCAGACACACTTATACCCTTATATTGAACATTAGGTTTCTATCCTAATTAATTGTATCTTAGGACAACTGTGTTTCTTTATAACAGTTGTACCGCCCCAGCCAAACTCCCCATATAATTACAATAAATTCATATAATATTAATATTAGTGGTTTCACATTACATCTCCCACCTCTCTACAATATAATATATACAAATTGAAATATACTAGAGTAAAGCTCAACAGGGTCTTCTTTCCCCGCTGATATATAACAAGCCCGTTCCCTTGTCTCGTTGCTTCACATAGCTCTAAATAGGGACAGTAGGAATCTCGTTGCTCCATTCATGCGCGTCACCAATTAAATGACGAGGCATTTGGCTACCTTAAGAGAGTCATAGTTACTCCCGCCGTTTATATATGCTTATTCGATTTTAACTAATAAATACACTGGGCAGAATTCACTTTACATTATCATAAAGCTATGTTTTTATTAAACAGTCAGATTCCTCTCATAATATAAAAAGTTCTAGCATGCTAGAGCCAATCTTTATCCCAAAGTTACAGATCTATTTTGCCGAATTCCCTTACTTAGATTACTTTATATATATTTGTTATAAAACAGAGACACCTGATGCGGTATAGGTACGGTTTATTTATTTCTTTTTTAACATATTATTATTCAAATGATGATCTTATAACAACTATCACATCATATACAAATTATAACTCATTTATATTATAACTTTTTACAATAATAGTCCATATTTGTGTCACCACTCAATAAATAAGATAATAAAATATTAATACTATTCGTTTTATTATAACACCGTCTCACGTCATCATCATGACAACCCTAATCTCTATAAATACAAATTATTATGTTACTACCACCAAGATCTGCTCATTTGATTATTCAATATATAATAACTTATATACTTCAACATATTCAAATTACACAACTACCAAATAACATATTAGTTATTTAACACACTTCAATACTATTATAATATTCATCCATTTTATACAATAATACATTCGGTAGGTACGTTGTAACACGTTTCTTAGCGGATTTCTACTTCCATAACAACCGCCCTACTGTCATAATGTATTCATCATATTTATAATTATAATACAATTAGAAATTTTAGTGCATCTCAAGGTTCATCCCTTATTGCATATCATTCTTACAATCATACGCCCACTCGAGTATCTTAAATATCAGTAAGTATTTATAAAACATACAAACCTATAGAATTAGAAGTTAAACAATATAATTAAACATTGTATTGACTCTACATCTATTTACTTTATTTATACTCAACTGTCCTAAGAGACATTTCGCTGTGAACCAGCTACCACATAGTTCGATTGGTCTTTCGCCACTATATACATCTTTCACCATCGATTTGCACGTCAGAATGACTTAGGTCTTCCAATAAACGGTCGTTTATCTTCAACCATTGACATATATAGTTCACTATGTTTCGGGTCTTACCAGATGACAAATCACCTATGATTCTTTAATACTGTCATCTGGTAATCTCCTTGGTCCGTGTTTCAAGACGGGTCTTATAATTACTATAAGCTAATACTACCATTTTCACAAGTTCCTTCGCAGTACTTATTCTCTATCGGTATGTCATTTATATTTAACTTTAGATATTTTATTCTATCTATATTCCAATTGCACTACCAAGCAATCGTACTCTACATTGTTTATTTATTGTCATCATTTACTACAATTTAACGTATCTATGATTTGAATGACAACAATAACTTTTAACATCTCTATAATAGATATAGATTACATAATGAGTTCTTTCTTGTTCATTCGCCACTACTAAAGAAATCCTTGTTAGTTTCTTTTCCTCCTTTTACTGATATGCTTAAGTTCAAAGGGTTATCCTAAAAATGAATTAGAATTCAAAGATTATGTTTTATCATATTTTTTTATGTTCTTCATCGTTATGACATCCTATTGATCCCATGGTAGTACAATTATCAAAATGTTTTATAATTATGAAAGAATACTATTACTTCTTCTTTCACGTCTTTATTTTCTGGAAGTTATGATCAATGGCGGGGTTGATGGGTGATGTTCTTAGATAAAAATATGGAAATGGAAGTAAAAATACGCTAAAATGTATGTAAAAAGGTCGTAAATAAATAAAAATACAAATTTAAATACAATTAAAATATTAGTGTGATTTTTTTACTTAGTTTTTTAACTTTAAATAATTTTTTATAGCTCATAACGCAACAAATTTTAATTTAAATTACAAAAAAGTTTTTATCATGCGTGTATTAATTTAATTCATTGCAGTATACAAATGCATATACCAGATGGCTGACGCCGATATCATCTGCGATTGATCGAATCACCACAAAAGATTATATGAGTAATTTCTTTGGTTAACATGTTTTTCTGAATACTTTTTCTGCCAACAAACGTCTATAAAAAATCTAAAGCAGGTGTTGTGGGAAGGAGATCAGTGAGCTGTGATGATGTTGATGGGTGGTGATCGAGTGATGGGAGAAAAGCTTAAATGACTTTCCCTCAAACCCCTATGTTCAGCATGAATAGGTGTGAAGCCAACAGGTTTTACTTGAGAAGTTTTTTGATGAGTGTTTTACATCAGATCGTGATTAAAAGTAGAGGTAGAAGCCAATGATTGCTACAAGATAAAACCCATTGTTTCAATGCAATGGGAGTTGTGTGTGAAGGACTTCACGACACGACATGCACCCCCGTTTAAAAGGTTTTATCCGTTTGATGTTAAATCGAGTTGCGTTTGAAGGAGTTGCCAAGATTACGTATCCTTTAGTGTTTCTGGCTTTAAGGATATGGTAAGGACCGTGCCAGCGATCTTCAAGCTTTTTGGGGTTTATAGAATTTACGAGTACTTCTTGATTTCTCTTATATTTATGAACTTTTCGTTTGCTATTTCTTCGTGTTAAATCTTTAGTTGCTAGGTCTTTCTTGCGCTTCTGTAACATGATATTCGATATCTTCTCTTTAATCAGTGGTTTGAAAGTCTGTTGTTCTGTCATAATTTGGAAAGGTGAGGTTCCTAAAGTTGCATGATAGGCTCTCTGCATTGAATACTCAATTTGTTTAACTGCTTCATCTAGGGAAACACTTATAAGGCATCGGAGTGCTGTACCAATGACTTTGTTAGCACGTTCGACTACGCTGTTACCGGTTGGGTTGTAAGCGCTACTAAAGACGTGTTTAATATTGTTCTTAGAGGTCATCTGAGCAAATGCATCAGACGTGAATTGCTTACCCTGATCCGATAAGATTGTTCTTGGTGTACCGTGTTTGTTTAACCATCTTTCATTAACTGCCTTGAGCACATTCTTTGTGTTGATTTTCTTTAAGATAGCTATTTCCACCCAATTACTAAGAACGTCAATCATCACCAAAAGATGTGGTGGGTTACTGTATTTACTGTTTCTATCATCTGTTCATCAAGGGGACCCATAATATCGATTGCTAATGTACTAAAAGGTTCTTGGGCTGATATGTAACCGTTCAAGAGGCCGTGATGTATGGTAGAGCTCTTGTTAAACTGACATCTTTCACATGCGTTGGTAATTTCTGTTATCTTGTCTTCAAGCTTAGATATTTTGAAAGCTTCTTTAAGGGTCTTGTACAGCCTTTTAATTCCTGGATGTGCTAGAAGCAAGTGCATCTTCCAAATAAATGTCTTTTCAATTTCTTCCGGTACTATTATGCGATTTGCTTTATCTACAATGCACGGATTGTTATTAATGAAATCACATCTTAGTCCATCTTTCTCTTTTTCTTGGATGGATGTTAAATCGTAATTTGAAAGGGTTGCTTTACTAATCTCGAGTAGTATATTTTCAAATCTGTCTGGTTTTTCATTTGTTGGTTGAATAGCTAAGCATCGGGAGAGAAGGTCAGGACCTACATTGTTTTCACCTTTTACGTGTTCTTGTTCGACACCATATTCATCGAGATTGAATTTCCATCTTTGTGCTCTGTTTGTCTGACAGTCTGTGTTGTATGTAAGGTTTTTATGATCCGTTTTCACAATAATCTTAGTTCCTAAGATGATGCACCTGAAGTGATTTAGCGCTTTGATGATTGCTAATAGTTCTTTCTCAGTTACTGTGTAGTTCTGCTCGGATGGTGATAGTTTGTTTGAGTATAAACCCACTATTTTACCCTCCTGTTCAAGGACTGCTCCTAGTCCGTAATCACTTGCTTCCGTAGATAGTATGAATGGTTTTGAAAAATCAGGATGATGTAGAAGTGTTCCTCGTCTAATCTCCTCAATAAGTTCGTGTAATGTTTGTGAGTCTTCGGGTTTCCATTCGAGTTTTACTCCATTCTTTAGTTTCTCCGTTATTCCAAATAGTTTTCTACTAAGATTTTGAATGTGCTCTCTGAACCAATTAACTATGCCTAGGATTCGCATAATGTCTTTCTTCGTCCGTGGTTCGCGCATATTTTCGAGTTTTACTACTGATGATGTATCCGCTGTGATCCCTTCGCTATTGATGTATTTGCCTAGATATTTGACTTCGCTGAGTAAAAAAGACGATTTCTCAAAGTTAACTGAAATGTCATGTTGTTTGCATATCTCTAGAGTCTGTTTAATGTGCTCTATGTGTTCCTCTTCCGTTTTAGAATAGATTAATATGTCGTCGACGAAGACTTTGACGAAATTAAGCTCTGCGAATATGTCTGTCATGACTTTCTGAAATTCTCTCGGTGCATTACTCAATCCGAATGGCATCCTGAGGAATTCATATTGTCCAAAGGGCACTACAAAAGCTGTCTTCTCGATGTCTGCTTCTCTTACTGGTATCTGATGATATCCCATGTTTAAATCTATCTGTGAAAACACCTTAGAGCCTTTTAGATCCATCAGAGTGTACTGGATATTAAAAGGGTATCCTAGTTTAATCGTCTTCTCGTTCAGAATTCTGTAGTCGACGACAAGTCGGATTTTACCGTTCTTTTTCGGTCTCGGGAAGGCTGGTGAAGCGTATGGGCTAATACTCTTTCTTATAAAGCCGAGTTGTAGAAGTTTTTTGATTTCGGTCTTTACTGCTGGGATCCGTGCTAATTCAATTGGGTATGGTTTAAGATGAACTGGGGTGTTGTCTTTTAAAGGTAAGGTCATTTCATAAGTTTTTATGTGACCTAAGACAGGGTTGTTTTTTCGATAAGTATTAATGATATCCGTTAAAGGTTTTGAATTGGTATAAACGAAAGAGTCTTTATTGCTTTCTGGTTCTGCGATATCTTCTGGTGGTGTTTCGAATGTTAGTGTGTTGTCTTTGCAAGATATTTGTCCTCCGTATTTTTGAAGAAATTTTAACCCAAGAACTCCGCTTCGTGGTAAAGATAGTAAAACGTTTCTTCAAAAGCTATAGGCGTTCCTTTGACCGCGAATGGTGTTGATAACTGGTGTTGGATATTCATCTGTGAACCGTCTGCGAGTTCGATTGCCTTTGTGGTTGATGTAAGCGCACATTGAAGTTTATTTGTCAGCTCTTTTGAAATATAAGAATCGTCTGCACCTGTGTCCACTAGAAAGTCAAAAGTTTCTCCTAAATTTTGACTTCGCATTCAATTGCTTTGGCCGTTGTAGGTTTTAATTCTTGATTATTGATTGCGTACGATCTTGATGGGGCCTTGCTTGTTTGTCCTTGGGTGTTCGGGAAGGTTTTCCTTTGTTTAGGTGGTTCTTTGCGACATTCGGATGTATCGTGATATTTTGATTTATGGAAAGAACAGTACTTTTCGGTTATAACCTGCTTTGGTTCGTCTTTTGGGAAAGGTTGATTGTTTATTGGATTCAGTTGATATAGACTTTTCATTGTTGTTAACTTGTTCAATTCTGCTTTAATTTCTTCAATTGTTTAAGCGTTTGCTGCGATTAAAAAGGTTTTCTCTCTGTTATCCAACGATGAAATTAGTTTGTCAAGAATGTCTCTTTCAGGCAGGGCGTTTTTCTTAGACTTTCCACAGAGGTTGATCCGTTGTCTTAAATTTTCAAGAAATTCAATAAATTGTTCAATAGATGTAAACGAAGATCTTTTAGCGTTTTTAAGGATGTTGCGGTATACCTCGTAGTCGTGAGTCGGAAAGAGTGCGTCACTCAAGGCGTCCAATTTGGTATCAAATGTCTGTTTGTCCTTAAAATGTACGCGTATCTTTCCGCCACTAGAATTTGCAGACTATCCTGAGTTGTTTCCGACGACCATTTGTTTCGTGCTGCTATCGTCCTTACGTCCTGAGTCCATTTGAGTATATCCTGTATCGTATGGTCTGTAAAAATGTAGAGGGTCTTTTGAGGTGCCTCAATACCTGTGTCCGCACCGAATTTAAGGCTACACTTAAGGGATTCGTATGTCGCCTCAGTTCTTCTTGCCTGTTCAGGCCTCAAAAGGTAAAGGGGACCTTGGTTGAGGGCAGGCGTTCCTTGTTGGCTGGATTTGCTCGACTTTGAGCTCAAATCGTCATGTTTTGAGGATAAATACGTATTCATGATGTAATAATTTATTGAGATTGACTTCTATTTATATTTTTACTGAAACATACAGTCTGTAAAATATTAAACGCATATTTTTTAGGCCCTTATCTTAGTATTCAAAAGACAGCTTAGTATCCTAGTTGGTTTTCGAACAATTTTAAACTTTTTGGCGATTTTACTTTTGATTTTTAGAGATGTTTAGAAAGGGTTTTTATAATATTTTAAAAAATTGTAAAATAAATAACGCATATTTTTTAAACAATTGTCAATATGTTTTCCTTTGCATTAAATACCTTTATAGCTCTTTTTTTGAAACTTAAAGCATATGATTCGCAGATTTCTTGGGTATAACTGTACCAAATCTCCGTTAGAACAGCCTTTAATTCTTCTATCGTACGAGCGTAAATTTTTGATCTCTTACGCTTGATAAAGCTCCAAAAATTCTCAATAGGATTCATGTCAGGAGATTGGGCAGGCCAATCTATCAAATCAATATTTTTACGCTCGAAAAAATGTCTTGCGAGCTTGGAAGTGTGTTTCGGGTCATTGTCTTGCTGGAATATAAACGTATCAAGCCCCATAAGACTAGCCGATGCATTAAGATTATTTGATAAAATATCTACGTATTTAGCTGCATCCATAATTCCATCTATAAAAACCAGCCTTCCAACATCATGATATGAGAAACAGCCCCAAACCATGACTGACCCACCCCCGTATTTCACAGTAGGAGTCAAATTTTTTTTTTGAAGCCCAGTTGAACGCTTTCTCCAAACTGATAACGTTATATTAGGATCAAAAAGAGAAAATTTACACTCATCCGAGAATATTTAGTTTTTATCTCGTCATCTGAAAGAGCAATAAAATTTTTTGATTTTTCGAACCTATTCAAAATGTTTTTTCCTGATAGGAGTGGTTTTTTAATGGGAGAGTATGAAAAAATATGATTTTTATTTAATATATTTTTCACGGTTGTATGTGAAAAGTTTTCCCAGTCTTTTCCGTAAATTCTTTTGCGGTCTCACGCAATGATGATTTTGGGTTTTTAGAATTAATTTTTTTTACAAGGTCTATGTCATTACCTTAAAACAATCTAAATCTTCCAGAACCTTCTAAATTATCCGTAACTCCTAAACAGGGCCGTCTTTACCCTGAGTGCAGTGCGTGCAATGCACGCGGGCGCCGCCGTGACGATTTTTGGGGAAATTAGGGGGCGCCATGACGATTTTTAGGGAAGTTGGGGGGTGCTATCTTAGATCACCCTTGTACAACAATAAAATGACAGAAGCGGCATTTATACAAGATAAGAGCCTCATGTGATGTTTTTAGTTCATTTGTTAAGGTTAAACGAAAGTAATCTTAATTATTTAGAGTTTTTGACAGCGTAAGACGATATGGCGTTAAAAGACAATCAAATGTGCCATTAAAATATTTACAAGATATTGTACACAAGAATCATGCAAATCGCTTGTATCTTTATATTTTATCAAAAAGAGTATTTTGCGATTAATTCAAAAATCGTAATAACAATGGTTTTGAACGCTTAAGATTTTATAAACGAAGTGTAAGCAACATTATTTTGAAGGTTTACGATAATTCTAATATTAAATTGAAGATTTTACGCTATGTTATAATTTTAACTATAATTTATTATTGGGTGAATTTACACAATTTACATTTGTATTTAAATAAAAAGCGTAGTAGATGCAGTAATATTGGGGGTTTGTCTTTTTTATCTATTTATAGATTGATTCTTTTTAACGAATTATGATTATATATAAAATGAGAGATTTTTAAAGCTTGTTTTTTTTATAAGTTAATGGTGAATATAAATTTACTTCTTTAATATGTCTTGTAAAGCTCTTATATACCTTTTTAAGCATATTTTCACGCTAATATAATTTTTTTTTATAAACCCTTCTATTTTTTGATGTCTGACAGCAATAAGAAAAAGAAACTATCTGGTGCTCGGAACCGAAAAAGAAAGTCGGAGAGAGAATCTGCTTTAAAAAATAATATAGGATCACTTAAAAACTTTATTGTTAGACTTGATCCATCCTTAGAGGAAAATCTTACACCAGATTCTTTTGTCCCAATGACCAGCAATTTTCAAGTGAACGAGGAATTTTCTACCTTAGAGAAACACACATTTCAGGATTCTTCATCAACCTTACTATCATCCTCAAACAAATTGCTTTTAGGTTGCCAAGAAAGCGAAGAGCTTTCTAATACAGAATTTTTACAGGAGAATATTCTGACTAGTGAAGATGTTTTAAACGATCTCGCGCTTTGTCCAGATTCTCTAAGCGATAAACAAAGAATGTTTCTAGTACTCAGAGGTCCAATACAGGAAAAAAAGAATTATTATCCTTTAAATAGTTCAAAAAGGTCCTTTTCGAATGTCTATTTTTCTCGTAAAATGACTAATAATGAAACCGTTCCAAGAAGCTGGCTCATATATTCTAAATCTTCTGACTCGGTTTTTTGTTTTTATTGTAAACTTTTTAAAAATAATTTGTCATCTCTTAGTAAAAGAAAAGGCTTTAAAGATTGGCAACATTTGTCAGAAGCCTTAGAACGACATGAAAAAAACAACGGACATTTGGAAGCTATTCAAAGTAATATTGTACTGAAAACTGGCGTCTTAAATAAAAAGACTGTAAACTATGTGCTTCAAGATGAAATTGAAAAAGAAAAAAATCGATGGATTGCAGTTTTGAAAAGATTACTTAATATAGTGTTATTTTTAGCAAGACAATGTTTAGGGTTAAGAGGAAAATCTCAAAAATTATATAAGTCTGATAATGGAATTTTTTAAAAAATGGTTGAATTTTGTTCAAATTTTGATCAGGTTCTTGCGGAACATATCGCTCTTGTCCAAAAATCTGATAAGCGTTTAGTTCACTATCTCGGTCACAATATTCAAAATGAAATTATTTTTTTTCTAGGAGAAAGAATAAAGAAAACAATTGTATCAGAACTGAAGAAATCAAATATTTTTCAATAATTTTAGACTGCACGCCCGCTGCTTCTCATGTTGAACAAATATCTGTTATAGCACGGTATGTTTTACTTAATTTAAATAATAATCTTTTTGAAATAAAAGAGCACTTTTTAGGTTTTTTTCCTATTTTAGATACTACAGGTCAGGGCTTAACACAATTTTTATTTGATTTTCTTGATAAAAACGAAATTGACATTCAAGACATGCGTGGCCAAGGTTATAACAATAATTCAAATATGAAAGGAAAACATGTTGGTCTTCAAAAGTGGATCTTAGACATTAACCCACGCGCTTTTTATATACCCTGTGCTGCACACAGCTTAAATTTAGTTGTAAATGAAGCTGCTAGAAGTTCTTTAGAAATTGTTAATTTTTTTTCGATTGTTCAGGAAATTTACGTTTTCTTTTCTTCTTCAACATCGCGCTGGCAAATATTTGCCCAAGAAGTACCGACTCTTACCTTTAAACCACTTTCAAATACACGATGGGAGAGTAGGGTAGAAGCTGTAAAAGCCCTACGTTTTAATTTAGGAAAAGTCTATGATGCGTTGTATATAATTTATTCCGATGAAAGCAAAGATGCAGAATCAAAGAATTTGGCATGTTTACTTATGAAAAAAAATTAAGAATTTTAAATTTATAAGCTCATTAATTTTTTGGTTTGAAATTTTAAGCAAGATTAATATCGTCAGCAAGGCCCTGCAAAAAACAGATGTTATGTTATCGGAAGCAGTCCAAATGATTTATCAATTACAAACTAGTTTACATGAAACTCGTAACGAAGACTCTTTCGAAAATTTATTAAACAAAGCTAAAACATTAGCTGAAGAAGTTGAGGCAACGGTTGAATTTACTATAATTGGGCGTCCACGTGCTCGTAGGACGTTTTTGGATCGTGAAATAGAAGATGAACAAAAAATTGATGCAAAAATTTATTTTAAAGAAAAATTCTTTTATTATTTGTTAGATATTGCAATTCTTAAACTTAACGAGCGTTTCGGGCTCTTAAGTCAAAATAATGAAATTTTTGCATTTCTTAACAAGTTACAAGATTGGAAAGAATTAGATTTAGGTGCCAAAAACGCATATTGTAGTAATTTGGAACAGAAACTCTGCTATTCCGGTGCTTCCGATATAAATAGTACAGAGCTATTTAATGAAATAGAATTGCTACCTATGTTTCTCGATAGTTCTATTTCGCCATTAGATATTTTAAATTATTTACTTAAGAATAACTTAATTCCAGTGTTACCGAATTTATCTATTGCCCTTAGAATCTATCTAACATTACCAGTAACTGTAGCCCAAAACGAAAGATCTTTTTCTAAACTTAAAAGAATTAAAATTTACTTAAGATCAACATTAACGGAAAGTAGATTAACAAATTTGGCATTAATAAGTATTGAACATGACGTTAAAATTGAGGTCGATGACATTATAAAGGATTTCGCAGATGCAAAAGTGCGAAAAGTAAATTTTAATTAAAAAATTTCCAATTATTTTGTTATTTTAAATTAGGTCGAGTGATAATGCAGAATTTTTATTAAGTAATTCTCAGTTATTAAAACTATAAATATTTATGGTGTTTTGTGTTTTATTTGTATACAAAAATTAATTAAAAGAATCAGTATACGAAATTGTAAAACTTTCAGTTGTGCAACTAAATAGAAAATTCAATAGTTTCTTTGCCTCTTGTTAATAATTGAACGATTATATCAACGTATTTTACTACATTTTGCTTTTAAAAAACTTAAGCAGATGTAGAAGTATGAATTGGTATAGTTCATTCTTTAGTTTTACGAATAAATATGGCTTCTTGTTAAAAATTAGTAAAAAGTTATGTCTGTCAAAAAATCAAAGTGCTTAATCCAAAACAAGAATTTATGTATCTTTGATTCTTTGTCAAAAAAAATTATTACAACTGCAAAATAAGCCAATTTAAAGTTAGATATCAAAACTTCTTTTATGTACGTAAGCAGGGGCGCCAAAATCTCATCGCACACGTGCGCTACGAAGGCTAGAGACGCCCCTGCTCCTAAAGTATCATGTTTTTAATTAACCTGGAAACTGCGCTTTGATTTACTTTCATTTTCTTGCTGATTTGCACCTGAGTAAAATTTTCTTGGTAAAGAGTAATTATTCTTCCTTTTTCAAAATCAGTTAATCTCATAATTAGGGCTAGTAAAAAAAACAATATAACATTTTTTGGAGGGAATTACCATATACATATTTAAACTTGTAAAAAAAGTGCGTTTATTATTTTACAATTTAGATAAAAAACGAGAAATATAGAAAGTTTGTAGTTATTTGTTTAAAAGTAAATCCGTAAATGTACAAATTATTTTTATAAAACCTTAAATATACCTTTTCAGACATTTTTTGCTTATAAAAGCACGAGAAAAAAAATATGCGTTTTATATTTTACAGACTGTATGTCACATTGGTGATGTTTCACATCTGTATCGAAAACAGATTAGATGTGAGACCTTTGATATGTTTTACATCAGATCGTGATTAAAAATAGAGGTAGAAGCCAATGATTGCTACAAGATAAACCCCATTGTTATAATGCAATGGGAGTTGCGTGTGAAGGACTTCACGACACGACAATGAGATTTCTTGAAAAACGAATGATTGCATTACAACGGTGTAAAACAACTGCAATTCAATATTACACTACTTATGATTATGTGATACATAAATTTACGCGATTTGTAGGGGGGATTTAAGATATTTAATTAAATAGCGGCCTAAATTTTTACTTACAGTCTATAAAAAAAACGCAAAGCGCGTAAACCATGAGCAAATTGATATATAAAAACTTAAAGAGGCAGAATAATTAATATTTGATGATTTTAAAATGTTTTATCTAAATTTAAGTTTAAAAAGCTTTTTTTTGCTTTTTTTCATTTTTTATTTTTTTTGTTAAAAAAAAACGCAAAATTTTCTCAGGCTACCGAAAACCTGGGAAATTTAGCTTCAAAAAGGTTTGGCGAATTTTTTTAGCACCTTCACATGGTCCTCACAGATTTCGAAAAATCCTGAATTATTACCTATTATCAGGAAAAAATGACCTTTACTGAAATTGCTAAAAAATTAAAAGTAAGTATAAGCACAGTCTCTAGATTAGTCAAAAAGTTTAATGATCATAGTACGTTAGAGCATCTAAGAGGTAACGGTCGTCCTAGAAAAACAGACGATAAAGATTTCAAGGAAATAAAAAAAAATTTAGATAAAAACAAAAAAATGTCACTGCAAAAAGTAGCAGTGTAAATTAAAGATGTTGTTTAAAGTTTGTTTATTGTACATAAAAATTTGGGGTAAACAAATAATAAATTTTTAAGGGCTTTATCAACATCCCTCCGGTTTAAATGAAACCTCGTCGATGATACATTTGAGCTGTTCAGCGTGTCTTTGATCATCTTGTTATTAATGCGTATTAAATATGTATTTTTTCCCAATGCTTTTTCTATTACTCCTCGTCCTTACTATTTTGGATCACCTTTCTTTCTTTCAGCTTCTTGACCATTTCTAACCATGTTGCCTTCTTTAAAGTCCTGTTCGTCATTTTTTGTTGCTTGTTTTTCATTAAACTTCAGTATCTTATAATATTGCTGTTCCTTTATCTTGGCATGATTTTCCGGCTTCCTTGCTTCCAAAGGTGTCATCTCCACTCCTGTATGAAACAAATTGTTATACACATCTCTTGCTCTGCAAAACTTCTCGACGTGGCCAGTTCTCTGGCAGAATGTACATTTTAATACAGGTTTATTTATGTGCAATTTAAGTTCTTTAAATAGATCAGAAACTTCTTTAAGTTCTTTATTTCTAGAGTTTTCGGATCTAGTCTTCTCTTCTTTTTTCTGTTGCTCCTTTGCAACATGGAAGTCTTCCATTTTTTCAATAATTACATAAAGGGCTTGATTTATAGTTTTTCTTCCAATCAATTGTCTTCTAATATCCTCCCTGCCTTCTTTCATACCGGCAATAGCAACTTCCAAAACTTCCTTATCCGAAATTCCATAATTAGCACTCTCCTTAGCTACTCTCTTAACGTAATCCGCAATTCTTTCCGTAGGATTTTGTTTCATCCTGTAAATATCTCCTATTGAAAATCGGGTCTTAGCAAAATTTTCCCAGGCTGCTGTTTTCAAGGAAGCAAAATCAATAGAAACCATCCTCATTTTGAGGGTACAGTGCCAGTCTACTAGTTCGTAGCTGGCTCGACTTAAAATGTATTCAACTTTAGCCTTATCATCTAGGCTAGTAAAAAATGATAAATTTTCCAATCTTTTGACTTCTTGTAACAGGTTCTCAGCGTTTATTTCAGTGTCTTTGGGTTCAATTATTCTACTCTCCACCATGTTGTTTAAAGATTGTTCATTGTACATAAAAATTTGGGGTAAACAAATAATAAATTTTTAAGGGCTTCATCAACAAAAGAGAAGACAAAAAAAGAAATATGTTACAACACTGTACGAAATATCTTGAGTGATAATAATATTTTTGATTATTCCCCATAAAGAAACCATATTATTCAAAAAAACACATTGCTAGTAGAAAAGAAAAGACAGGAAAAATGTTGGCCTTGTCAGATCATGAGATCGAAACAATCATCTTTTCTGACGAAAGTAAATTTAATTTGAAATACTCTGATGGGAAAGTTTCAGTCTGGAGAGAGCCCGGAACCGGCCTCAAATTAAAAAATCTTATACCCACAGTTAAGTTCGGAGGAGGTTCGATTATGGTTTGGGGATGCTTTTCGTCTCAAGGAGTTGGGAAATTGACCATTATAGAAGGAAAAATGGATGCTGCAAAATATATTAACATTTTAGCCAACAATCTACAAGAATCTGTTGACATGATGAGATTAAATTCATTCATTTTTCAACAGGATAATGACCCTGTGGTACCCCACATATATTAATTTAGTTATTGTTTGTTTATTTTAATTAATCACATGTTTATTTAATTTAGTTTTTGTTTATTTTAATTTAGATTTGATATATTAAATCAAAATGTAAACAAATAAAAATATATAAAGAGAAAATATCTACAACCCCACGTATTATTAGATGACAACGGAGAATAATAACAAGAATAACTATTATGATAAACAACCCCAAAAGATGGATAGGATCGAAAACAAGAGGTCATCCAGGGGATCTACTAAAGAATTTAAAAACAATAAAGAGTATTTTAGTAAAAGCTATTTGGAGCAGTATTTCAGCTGTGGTTACGTCAGAATGAGCTCATTGAACGATAATAGCAGAAATACCAATAAAAAAGATAACGATAAGAATAAAAATATAAAGACAATTAAATTTAAAAAGATGATAGAAGGAGTACCAGACGACTGGTTTGAAGAGATTGAACTAATAGAAGACATAACCAAAATTGATGATATAATAAAATGGTGTAAAAAATTTGAAGACTTAGCAAACGCTAACAAATGGACCGAACCAATAAAGAAAAACATTCTACAAAGGCTAATAATAGACCCAGAATTCGATGTATATAATATGGGAGAAAATTGGAAAGAAATTAGAAAGAACCTAATAAAAGAAGTGCACCCACCGCACGAAAGAAGATTATATATAAAATTATTGCAAAGAATCTATTCAAAGGATTTTACAACGATTAAGGAATACTATGATGAACAGAAGAAATACATTGAGATATTACGAGAAATAGGAAATATGAAGAAATCAGAAGAAAAGATTTTGTTAGATGATACGTTTATTAATGGCTTAGGACGATATACATACGGGAGAATTTGAGAATTAGAGTTTCAAGATGCAGAAGAATGTTATTTATATCTAAGAAATCTAGAGAAGAAAATTATAGCTAAAACGAAGGAATTTAAACATTTTTATGAGCAAAAAGATTTTAAAAACAATAATTATACTAACAAATTTAAAAACTCGGATAATCGTAAAAATTATGAGGATAGAGAAAAGAAGTTTTGTAAAATGCACAAGTACGGGAATCATACAACAGAAGAATGCAAGATCTATGATAAGGATTTTTACAAGAAACAACAGAATGATACAAAAGAAGAAGAGAAGAATTTTTTGATTAAAGAAAGAGTTAATCATCCTACTGCAACCACTATTGAAGGAAAAATCCAAAACAAGAAGTTTGAATTTACTATCGACAATGGAGCTTCTAAAAGTTTCATTAGTGAAAAAGTAGTAAAGGAGTTAGGTTTAGAAACAAGAAGAGTAGTACCATTAGAAATATTATTTGCGGACAGTAAGAAAGGATCTTGTGACTTAGTAGTAGAATTAGATTTAGAAATAAAAGGATGTAGTAAAACTTTACATGAGGATTTTTATGTTTTGAGAGAACTTCCAGAAGACATCCTACTAGGTAATAGTTTTTTAATTTCTAATGAAATATTATTAGATTACAAACACCAAGTTTTAATCATAAATGATGAAGTGATACCAATGATTGGTAAAGATGAATTGTATTCAGAAGAATTAGATAAGATTTTGTTTGAGAGAGTAATGTTAATAAGCGAGCAACACCCAATTAGTGAAGATGAGGAATTAAAAAATAAAATTTTAGAATATTATCGACTTAATGAAAAATTTGGAGCTATTAAAATACCACCTTTAAAAATATTTGCAAGTGAGAAAATTTATGAGAGTAATTTAACTACACAGTTTTATACTGTACCATTAAAATTCGAAAAAGGATCAAAAGATGAAATTAATAGATTAATTAAAAATGATATAATTGAAGTATGCAGAGTACCTTTCGCCAGTCCATCCTTTATGATAGAAAAAAAGAATAAGGAACTTAGGCTTGTTGTGGACTATCGAAAAATTAACGAATACATTTATGACGACATAGCGGCCATACCAAAGATTTTTGACAATTTATGGAAGGTAGGACAGAGTAAGGTATTTACAAAAATAGACTTAAAAAATGGATTCAATCAAATAGTATTAGACGATAAAAGTCGTGATTTAACTAGTTTCACAATGCATGGAATGCAATATAGGTATAAAAGGGTACCGTTTGGTATTAAGTCCGGACCCAAGATTTTTCAAAGAACCATTAATGAAATTTTAAAAGGAATTAATAATTGTAATGTGTATATAGACGATATCTTAATTTACGCAGATGATTTAGAAACACACAATAAGACACTAGTTCAAGTGCTAGATCGTTTAAAGGAATATGAGGTTAAAATAAATTTTGAAAAAAGCGAATTTTCCGTAGATAGAGTCGAAATTTTAGGAAACATGATTGAAGACGGAGAGCTAAAAGTTATAACAAAAAGTTTAGAGAAGATTATGTTTGTAGAGGATAAAGTGCCATCAAAGAAGGAGGTACAAGGAATTTTAGGAGTAATAAATTGGTACAGAACATTTATACCAGATGTTAGTAGAAGAATCGAAAGCATCTCAAGATTATTAGCTAAAGACTGTAAGGAAGTGTGGGGCGATGAACAAACGAAAGCCTTAGAAAGTATTAAGAAAGATATAAGTGAAAAAGCACATTTAAAATTACCAGATTGTACAAAAGTTTTTAGGTTACAATGCGATGCGTCAGATCAAGGTATTGGCGCCGTTTTATTCCAGGACCACGGAGTCATTGGTTATTATAGTAAGAAATTTTCGAACGCGGAAAAAAACTATACGATAGTAGAAAAAGAAATGTTTGGAATTATTAAGACTTTAGATTTTTTCAGAACATTAATTCAAGGATATAGTATATTAATTGAGACGGATAGCAGAAATTGCACATTCGTTAACAAGCAGATAAGTAAGAGAACAGAAAGATGGAAATTATTATTGAATGAATTTGATTTCACGTTAAAAAATATTCCAGGAGAACAAAATAATGTTGCAAACAGACTTTCTAGATGTTTTTTAGTAAAAACCGTAGAAAAAAAGTTAACGCTTAAAGAGATGATATCTAAAAATTTAGAAAAAATGGGTAATGAATTTAAAAGGAACGGGAATAATAAGTTTATAGTTAAAAAAGACCAAAAGTATGAGTTTGTAAAGAAAATCCATGAATTTTCCGTTCACGCCGGAATGAGTTGTATGTATTATAACATAACACCGCATTATTATTTTAAAAGATTAAAGAAAACAATAAAGGAAGTAGTACGAAATTGCGAAACATGTTTAAGAAATAAGAAAAATAAAGCTAGAAAAACGGTAAACTATCACATTACATCTAAAAGATTAGGTGAGGTATTGTGTTCGGACATTTTTGGTCCCTTTGAGTTGGAAGAGTACGGCAAGCCGTCCCATATCAATGGTAACCGAGGATTCTTCCTAACCATTACTGATGTGTTTAGTAGGATTACTAATATATATTTTTATGAAAGTGTAACAGCAAAAGAATTAATCAAGAGTTTAGAAGTTTGGATGAACAGTTTTGGAACACCCAAAAAATTCATATGCGACAATGGAAAACAGTATGAGAGTAGAATTTTTGAGAATTGGTTAAAACAGAAAGGGATAGTTAAAACAGCAACACCGATTTATCATCCATCGTCTAATGGGATCAGCGAACGGTTAAATCAGGCAGTAGCTGAGGTGTTAAGAATGTATAGAGGAAAAAGTATTTTAGAGATTAAGAAGTTAATTGAATTTAGATTAAACAATAATTATAATAGATCAATTAAACAAATACCGAGTGTTTTTAAAGAAGGTTTTTCAATTTATGATTTAGATAAGCAGAGAATGAGTGTGGAAAAGAGAGTTAATAAGAATGAGAAAACTAAATGTGAAAGTGACAGTAATAATAATATAGTAAAGGAGTTATTTGTGATAGGAGATGAAGTTTTAGTTAAAAATTTTAAAGGTAAAAAATTAGATGATTTATTTTTAGGACCATACAAAGTTAGTGAGGTTTCTAATGCTCAAAAATGGATTAGAATAGTAGGTAGTAAAGAATGGATACATTTTAATGATGTTAAAAAGTATGAAATTAGGAGTGAGGGCTGTTGTTGAGAGGGGTAGGATGTGGTACCCCACATATATTAATTTAGTTATTGTTTGTTTATTTTAATTAATCACATGTTTATTTAATTTAGTTTTTGTTTATTTTAATTTAGATTTGATATATTAAATCAAAATGTAAACAAATAAAAATATATAAAGAGAAAATATCTACAACCCCACGTATTATTAGATGACAACGGAGAATAATAACAAGAATAACTATTATGATAAACAACCCAAAAAGATGGATAGGATCGAAAACAAGAGGTCATCCAGGGGATCTACTAAAGAATTTAAAAACAATAAAGAGTATTTTAGTAAAAGCTATTTGGAGCAGTATTTCAGCTGTGGTTACGTCAGACCCGAAGCATACTTCAAGGTTGGCTAAGGAATATTTTGTTGATAAATCAATTGTTTTCATTTTTTGGCCTGCTCAGAGCCCTGATATCAACCCTATTGAAAACGTATGGGGCATTATTAAAGACAAAGTTAACGCACGTATTCCAAAAAATATTCCTAAATTAAAACAATATTTGATCGAAGAATGAACCAAAATCCCAAAAAGTCAGTGTAGAGACCTCGTTTGAACTTTAAAAAACGAATATTTGAAGTTTATAGATCAGGATTGTCAGGCGACAGCCTTCCCGTCGTGCTCAGTCTATATGAGTAGCGACGGAATGTTGTTTGTTTGTTTATTCTTTCTTCCTGTAGTTTGTTTAATCATATTGTTTGCTGATTAAACAAACAATTAAAAGCTTAAATACTTCAACCCTGAGAAGGGCATGAAGAAATCCAATAAACAATTAGATTCTAAAACCTCTTCAAGCGGCAGTGACCCAGCCGCTCACAAGGATGATACCACACTAAGTATTAATTATTTTTTTGCGTTTTTTTAACAATTTATTTAAAAAAATGAAACAAGTCTTATATAATCTTATAATCAAGAAAATGTATTCCGATAAATAGGTTTAAAACTGTTGTATTTACCAAAGCAAAATAGCTCTTGAAGTAATTAATATTTTTTTTTAGCTTTAAGGCCTTTGCGTTTTTTTTTAACATACTGTATACCTTGAAAAGAAACGATATAAAAACTTTACGAGAAAAAAATGCATTAAAAGCTCTTAAATTAAGCAAAAACTGTGTCGTACTCGTTTCCAAGGAACAACTCAATAATAGAAACAATGGTTTTATTAATTTTTTGATCTCCTTGTTTCTCCATGAGGGGTAAAAACATATAATTTTTTAAAGGAATAATAAAAATAAAATATTATGGGGTATAGGGATACTACAAACTGCAAAAAAGTTTGTTAGTAGACGAATGCGGGTACTCAGAAGTGAATTTGTTTTATGGTTCTTGACCTTGCATGTCTTTACACAATTTGGTCTATTTATATTTATTTATGAACCAAGTGTTTCAGATAAGATAAGAAACGTAAATATGTTTCATATATGATTGTTTCTAGAAAGGAACCAATCATTGAGTAACATATCTGCAACAAAGTTAATACAGTTTTAGTACCATTGACATCGATTAAAAGAATAGATTCTTAGTCTTGCAATTGACTTAAAATAAAAATACTGTCATGTTTGTGGGTAAAATACGTATTCATGATGTAATAATATTTATTGAAATTTGCTTCTATTTATATTTTATCTGAAACGAACGTCTCATTGGTGATTGTTTACGATCTGTATCGTAAACAGATTAGATGTTCAAGACACTTGATGTGTTCCATGAGAGATTGTATGATAAAAATAGACATAGAAGCCATTGATTGTCACAAGATCAAACCCATTGTTTTGGTACAATGAAAAGTTGTGTGTGATAGACTTCACGACACGACAAATACCAATAAATTTTTACTGAAATTTTTTGGTCTCATCGCAAAAAATCTTCCACCTCTAAAGCGTATCAAAATAAAAAAAATCTTTTTCTTTCTTAAAATCATGATGATTTTCAACTTTTCATTTTTTACATACTTTTTTTGCTAGAGGGCGATTTTGCATCTAACAATAGTATCTCTATTTTTATTTCCTTACCCTTCAAGCTAATTAGAAGTTCAGATCAAAGGTATGCAACTCGCGGCACTTTAGGTGTGAAAAATACATTTCTTTATCTAAAAGTACTGATAAATAAGAATTTTAATGGTTTCAACAACTAAATTAATTATTAATCGCTATTAAAAGAGCATGGAACACATTTTTACGTTTTCATTATTTGTATACATTTTTTTAGTAAAGTTTTTCTTTTCTTATTAAAACTGCGACCCACCGACCGAAAAAGTTGCTTATCCCTAGTTAAGATGGTCAATCTGTTTTTTCCGCCCCAATTATTTTTTTTTACTATAAAATTTTACCCTTAATAATGGAATTTTTTCGCACGACGAGATGGTCGAAATATTATCTAAAAGAGGAGATAGAAAAGTTTTATATGAAGGTTACAGCTATAATTATAAGAAGAATACTTCAGTTAGAATAATTTGGAGATGTAGAACTGCTGCATGCAATTCGTATCTTTATACCAACCTTGAAATGGCTATTTAAAGTATTTCAGAACACTCACATGAAGCGGACTTTGAAAAAAATATAAGGGAGTTTGCTTACAGAAGAATTTTAAAAAGATCAGAGGAAACATCTGAACTTCCTCGAGAAATGGTATATAGGACTATAAAAAACTATAATGACGTAGAAGTAGGTTCTTCGCCTCTTTTAACATCTATCGTAGATCAAATTAAGAGACACAGAAATTCAAAACACACATTAAGCATGCCAGAAAAATCCGACATTCCATTTTCTGTAAGAAACCTACCATCAGGCGAATCTTTTTTACATTACGCTTCGGGTATAATTGACAAAAAAAGAATTGTTGTATTATGTACAGATGAAAATTTAATACATCTTGAACATAGCAAAATAGTTTTAGCAGGCGGTACCTTTAAATACGTACCTTCAAAATTTCAACAACTTTTTACATTAATGATTTATCTAAATGGTTTTTACATTCCTCTTGTCTTTTGTTTAATGTATAGAAAAAACATCGCTTCTAATTTAAAACTTTGCATATTAAAAGGATAAAATTCCTAAGTTCTGCCCAAGAATTATGATTTTAGATTTTGAAGTGGCTTCACGGAATTTTTTTTAAAGAATATACCCTAATACAGAATTTAATGTGTTGGGATCCGAATCTGGAGGATTCGGATTGACTTTTAGTTTGATTTAAGAGCACTTGCTTTTCTAATGCGTGTGAATTTTTTGTCTTAAAAATTTTGCAATAAATAAATCCATGTTTTTTGAAAGCAACAATTTGGCGACGGCGGTAGAAAAAATGGGATTACGCTTAAGGGATGAGAGAAAGGACGTACTCTTGTTTCTAGAGAATGTATTGGAGTTGGTAAATCTCTGTGGTTATGATGAGATCAGGAGAAAATGGGTTTTAAAACCGCATTGAAGGAAGAGGCTGAAGCTTGGTACGGCTCAGTCGATAAGGGTTTAAATTTTAAACAGTTGGTAGAGGCTTTAAGGAGAAGATTTGTTAGAGACACTTTACTAAAAGTCAGTATTGATCGTATAAGTGAAATGAAATATTCGGGTGGTTCAATCTGTGCTATCTGGATCAAATGGTCAGTTTATCTAGAAGAGGAGGAATACCCGAGGAGATACTTATTGCATTCGTTTTTAAAGGGTTGCCAAAGCAGATGGCAGATACGATTATACTGAATACTAAGGACAGACTTACATGAAACAATCTGTATGGAATATGTGAAAGACTTCAGGTGATTAGGAAGACACATGGATATAAAGACCAAGGATTCCAGAATGAAATAGTTAATAGGATAGGAAGTAATAATGAAAAGAAGCGAGATGGCCCAACATGTTTTTTATGTGGTAAGAAAGGACATATGGTAAATACCTGTTACCAGAATCCGAACTATAAGAACGAGAGGAATGGTGAATTAAAAGTAAAGTATAAAAGTACGGGAAGTTATTAACCAAGAAACAGTAAGCCTAGATGAAGAATCGACAGAAAATAATAAAATCTTTAGGTCTTATAGGGTTATTAAAAGTTGTGTTCGTTTGTTGGATCCGTGGATAGAAATAAGTATAGTGAGAGGAAGTAAAAGGTTTAAATGTTTGTTGGATTCGGGTGCGGATGTGTGGTATCCTATACCACATTTTTATTTTCTCATTTTTGTTTTTTCTAGAAATTTTCTTTTATTTAAAAATTTTTATTTTTTTTTACTTATATAAGAAATGACAGAAAACAGAAATACCAACGTTACTTCGGAAGGCCTACCAAAGCGAGACCATTCCAATAATTAACCCAATTCTAAAACACATTTTATTAGCCCTTATTTGAAGCAATACTTTAAGTTCGGCTCCCTCACTAGAGGGTACGCCAATTACTAAAAGGAATGGTGAATTGGTGATCATAGGAACGAAATGGATCGAGAAAACGAATAAAAATACCATTTAAACCGGTAAGTCGGGGAATATAACTTTTTAATCGACGAGATATGTGAAAGAGGAAGAAATGTGGAAAACTATACGTGTAGAATTGAAACAACACCAAGAAAAATCGTAGTAGATAAACCATTTAAAATAGAACAAGCAATTGAAGGAAAAGTAGAAGAAGAAGTGGAACGGTTACTTTAATTTGGGTACATTGCCCATTCTACTTGAACTTGGTTAAATACAGTGAAGACGGTAACAAAACCGAATAGAAAAATAGATTAACTGCTGTCCCGTTTACAACTTTGAATATGGTTTTGTAAGAAAGACATTTAATTTCGATTACCCTTCCTTCGGGAAAATTTATTTATGTAAATTTTTTTTAGAAATTTTTATTCGGGATCGAAAAGTTGGAAGGAAGTTATAAAAGATTTGCAAAAGGAAGCTAAAAACGAACTGATTGAGGAAGAAGAACGTATTGAAAGGAATAAAATGTGTGACGAAGTAGTACAAAAAGCACTGGAAGAGTTTAAAGAGAGACAGAGAGCAGATAACTTTAGGCTTTACAAAGAGAGACGATTAATGAGAGAAAGAACAAGATGTTTTTTGTGTGGGAGAACGGGACATTATGCAAGGGAATGCAGGGAGATGTTCGATTGTAGAAAGGGTGACAATCAGAGTGTCAAGATGAGTAAAGATGAAAAGGGAAAACAGGTTAAGGTGAATAAGGTTACAGAGAAAAATGAAATAGCGATGGAAGTAAGTGCATTTAATGAAAATGTAAGCAAGCGAGTTAAAATTGAAAATAAGTTACAAAGGTTAATTGAGAGATATCCAAAAGTATTAGCAGAATCTGACAAGAAAATAAAATACTGGACCGGTGAAAAGTGCTCTATAAATACGAAACAGGGAGAAAAAGTTGTTAGAAAGGGACAGATTGTGGATTTCTATTTAAGAGAGAGATTTGAGGATTATTTAAAGGATTTAGAACGTAGGAAAATCATTAGAAGGTCGAAGAGTGAATGGAGGAGTCCAATTAAGGCGATAGAGAAACCAAACGGTGGAATCAGGATGGTGAGTAATCTGATAGCGTTGAATGATCTAGTGGAAAAGGGCCCGTATATATTACCGTTGATAAAAGATATTATAAGGGCCACTCAGGGATCTAGGGTGTTTACGGTGATTGATTTAAAGGAAGGGTTTTTTCATGTTGAAATTGAGGAACACCACAAGCATAAGACTGCCTTTAAATTTAATGGAAGGGTTTTTGAATGGAACAGTATGGTCATGGGATTGAAAAATGCCCCTCATATAATGCAAAGAGTGTTGAATAATGTGTTGGACGAGTTTAGAGGTAAAGGAGTTGAGGTATACATGGATGATATAGTTATTAATAGTAAAGATGCTAATGGGCATGATTTGTTGGTAAAGAAAGTCATTAAGAGGTTTAAAGAGTGTGGATCGAGAGTGAATTCAAGTAATATACAATATAGATTAGGTGAGGTGATGCTACTGGGTGTTAGAATTAATGGAGAGAGTATTGGATCGAATGAGGAGAAAAAGCAAGAGACGTTGGAATTTAGAAGACCAGAGAATATTACTGAGTTGAATAGATTTTTAGGATTGACAGGCTGGTCTAGGGATTTTATTCTCAGTTATGCATACAGAACAGCAAGGCTGACAGAGGCACTAAGAAAGGATGTTAAATGGGCCTGGACAAAAGGTATGGACAGAGCTTTTGAGGATTTGAAGCAAGGTCTGAGGGACATGAGAACTTTATTGATTCCGAATGGCAAGAAGATGTTTAGAATGCGTACGGACGCGTGTGATTCTGGTTTAGGTGCAATTTTATTGCAAGAAAATGATGAGGGAAAGTGGATTCCTATACAATAGACATCAAAGTTATTGACAGCTATATAAAGAAGATATACGATTAGCGAGAAAGAGATGTTGGCTGTATTTTTTGGAATAAAGAAGTTTGAAAACGATTTAAGGGGAAGAAAATTTCATTTAATGACGGATCATAAGGCATTGGCAGAGATTAGAAATAGGCCATATTTTAATAACAACAGGATCAATAGGTGGATAAACAGATACAGGAGTTTGACTTTACAATTGAGTATGTTAAAGGGGAGATGATGACGGATGCTGATACTTTAAGCAGGCAGTACGAGTCCATGGAAATACTGGAAGTTCAAAAAGAGAAAGACCTGAAAAGAAAAGAGTTAAATGTAAAACAAGCTTTTGGAAAGGAAAGGAAGCACATGATTGAGAAGGATGGGAAGAAGTATTGGGAATTTTCTACAGGTGAAGTGAAGGAGATCTTAAGTCAGGAAGAATGAGAGATTGAAATTAAAAAGGTACATGAAGAGTTAAACCATAGAGGTACTAAAGGGACCTACTATAACGTAAAACAGAGATGGTATTGGCCAGGTATGAAGGATCAAATTAACAGGGTACTGAAAGATTGTGAGACATGTAGTATTAATAATAGAAAGACCACTGGTGGTTGTGATTTCGTGGTGACAAGAAGAAAGTTAGAGAAAGTGGCATTAGACTTGATGGATATAGGCGGTGAGAATAGATATGTGTTAGTTGGAATTGATTATTTTACTAGAAGGTTGTGGGGGTCGAGATTAAGATCTAAAGAGAGTAGGGAAGTGTTAAAGACGTTAGAGAGATGGATACGCGAAGATGGGTTTTGCGGAAGAAAATATTACGGATAATGGAAAAGAGTTTGTGGAAAAAGATTTTGAACAGTGGTGCTCGACAAATGACATTAAACATAGAAAAGTAGGGCTCGAGGCACATAGGAGTAATGAAAGAATCGAAAAATGTATAAGAACGATAAGAGAGGCGGTAGTGAAACAGACTGTAGGTATTTTGGATGAGAAGATTGGTAAAGCAATTAAAGGATACAATGAGTCACTACATACCGCAATAAAGTGCACACCGATGGAAGCTTGGAGAGATCAGACAGGCGAAGTAATAATCGAGAATGATGAGAACGGAGAATATGCTTGCAAGTTTAGAAAGAGATTTAGAGAAACGTTTAGTAAAAGGAGATAGTTAGAATTGCTAGAAGAGAGAACTTAGGTACTAGAGTAAAAATGGATAAAGGAAGATTTATTGGGTTTGGTAAGGTAATGGCGAAATGCGATAACGACTCTTACATTGTAGACTACGAGACGGAAGAATGGTTAAGAAGAGACACTATAACTTAAAAAAAATAAGAGGAGGTGATGGAGTTTTTAATAGTGAGACTACCCGTCATGAGGGAAAATGTAGGGTCTGGACCCCTTAGTTAATAAATGGTTAACATATTTAAAATATATTTTAAAACAATTTTTTTAAAATTCAAAAGGGTCCTATTTTTCCAAAAAAGTCCATAAGTACCCATGGACCAACTTGTAGATAGTCAAAACTCAGATATTGCGATAATGCATTTTACGCGGCCTAACAATCACTAATAATTGTCGTCCTTAAAGGCAATTGTCGTTGATTAAAGGCAGGAGGCTCGCTGCAGATTTGGGACTGGGGAAAAGGCACAATTGGTCGACTTCGCTCAACCATACCGAAGATCAAGGCTGCACCTGTGTATCTAGCTCTGTTAAATCTTCTTTGATAAAAACAAAGACTCATCTATTTCCACAATTTTGCTTTTCCCGTATTAACAACCCCCTTACTGGTTCTCTGTTTTCAATAAGGGGATCCTTTAAAGTCTCACAAATGGTAAAACATCAGGAAGTAAGCGTGTTTTTGCCCAATTTATTTTCCGGCCAATATCTTAGTTTTGGCTATCCGTAAACCACATAAACATAAAACTAAATATTTTGCTCATAGGTGCTTTAATTTCTTCAAAGATTGAATTTAATCTTATATTAACTTCTTTTCTGCATGGGTTTTTGGCAGATCCATGTAAATCTATCGTAAACCTTAAACTTTTTGTGTTACTTCATTTAATTTGTACATAAGGGACAAAGAACAGAGTTATGTATTGCACCGTACAAAGCACGCCACTGTGCAAAACGCGCCACCTATAAAAGAAAAAAAAAATTTTTTAGCCCTTCTTTTTTAAAAAAAATTTAAAATAAAAACAAACTATTGACAAACATGAATATAAGGGTATTTATTATAATTAGAGAGTATTTATAGTAAGGATCTCGACATCCCCCTCCTAAATGGCGTTATACCATTGTTTGTCTTGCTTATTAAAATAATATTTTTCTGTTTTATGGTTATTCATTTTACAATTTTCACACCACAGTTTAGTTTTTCTTTTATTACTTAACTCTGATAGATAGGCTAATTGCACTTTGAAGTCATTAACGTTTTTGTGCTGCAGCAATTTCAAGGAAAAATCAAGATTGCTAGGCCATAGGTGGTTAGCTACCCATCTAAGTCTTTTCTCTTCTAGAACTTTGTTTTGTATAAAGTCTTTCATTTTTCTTTCTAAAAACACTTCTGGTGTTCTGTTCGAGCTCGCTGCTCGCTACATACTTCAACTAAGCCTTTAAAATCATCATCGGCCTCTTCAAAGTGTTTTCCAAGCTCCTTCCAGCTTGAAATATTCTTCTTGATTATTTCTTCACCTAACGTCTCATCACAGCTTTTAAGGATAAGATTAAATTTCGACTCAGGATCAAGATCGCTTCTTAGATTTAGCAGTTTTATATTAATATATATATTGCTTTTTGTAATACAATTACCAATAGCTTCTTTGTTTTCTCTCAATTCTTTGAGCATAAGGGGTTCCTTTTTTTTATAAAAAAAATATAATAATTATAAAATTTTCTTTTTCAACTGTGAGTGACTCCTTTTCACAAACCGACCCTCAGTATCTATGATATAAGTGTCATTTTCTAATTTTTCTACGACTATTCCTTCCCTGCCGTATTTTGAGTTTAATTTAGTTTGTAGATCGGCTGCATCGTTCTGAATCCAGACATCATCGCCTACTTCAAATTGTTCTCTTTTTCCTTTTTAAATTCTGATCCTTATTCAAAATGTGTTGAATTAAGTTTTATGAGCATTTCATTCTTCGGATCTGACCAGGCTTCATTAGGGGTCATTTTTATTCCTTTATGATAGGTATTGTTAAGTTGTTCATTAATTTTGAATATTATCTCTTTAAGGGGTTCTTTTACATCAACATTTTCATTCTCTTTGCGCAATGCCTGCCAGATCTTTCGGTGTAGTCTCTCTACTCTTCCATTTTCTTGATGCTTTCCGACTGACACAGTGTTATGATAGATATTATGTTTTTCAAACCATTTCTTAAGGTCGTTAGAACAAAATTCTTTTCTGTTATCACTTGTGATCTGCTGCGGATATCCAATCTCATCGCATATCGCGCATAAATTCTTTATAACTTCTGGTGCCGATTTAGATTTTAGAACTTTAATCCTTACCATACGTGTAAAATAATCAATAAAAAATAAAAATATGTGTTTTTGGTCAACAAACATTAGATCTACACCAACTATTTCAAGTAGTGCCGTCGTAGTCACTAGTATTTCTCCACCTTCAGATTTCTGATCATTTTTTTGCATTCTTGACACGATTTTAAAAATTCACTCACAGATTCTTGCAGCTGCGACCACCAATAATGTTTTTTAATTTCATAAATCATGGCATCTTTACCGCTATGTGCAGTAGATTTTAGATGTGCTCTCTCAAGGATATCTTTTCTTTCCATCACATCTGGAAAATATTCTAATTCTGTTTTTGTTCAATTTGTAATACCATTTATTGTCGTGGCCTTTTAGTACATTTTTGTTCTTCTGTTCTCTAGTTTCGGTATCTTCATACATGCGACTAAGTGTGTCCGCTTCAATTAATGTTTCTCGTTTTTTATAAATTATATCAAAGTCATACTCTTGGAGGCGTTCTCGCATCCTTTTTAATCGTAAATTTCCAAAGATTGGTTTTGTTTTCATAGCTTTAATTGCCGTATGATCCGTAATAATTGTAAACTTTCGTCCTCGTAAGTAATAATCAAATTGTACAATTCCCCAGGACATAGCAAGAAACTCTTTCTCTGTAATTCCCCACTTTTTTTCTGCTTCTGTAAGTTTTTTTGAATCCCAGGCAATAACTTTGAGTTCTTCATCTATTCTTTGCTGTAGGCATACTCCTATTCCGGTATTTGACGCATCTGTTGTCAAAGTAAAAGGTTTTAAAAATCAGGAATATGAATTGCTTTATTACTATTAACTTGTTTCTTAATTTCATCAAATGCTTTTTGTCGTTCGTCTGTCCAATTTAGTTCTTCGAAATTACCTTTAAGTGCATCATATAATGGGATTGCAAGTGTTGCAAAGTTATTTAAATAGCTTCTATAATCATTTGCGAAGCCTAAAAATCTTTGTACTTCTTTTTAAGTAACTGGTGTTTTAAATTCGAGAATCTTACTTTTTTTTTCCTTCAATTGGTGTTTGTTCTGAGCCATCAATCATTTTTCCAAGAAGCTTTAATTTCTTTAATTTATATTGCATTTTAGCCATATTTACTTTAAAATTATTTTTATCAGGATTTTTAGTACTTTATAAAGGTTTTCATCGTGTTCTTCCTCGGTTTTGCCATATATAATAATATCATCTAAATATACATTGCAGCCTTTATCTAGTAGATCCTTTAGAATGTCGTCCATTATCATCTGAAATATTGCCGATGAGTTTTTGAACCCTTGAGGCATTCTAGTGTACTGATACAGTTTATTGTTAAAATAAAAGGCTGTCTTATACTTATCTTCTGGTACGATTTAATTTAAAAGTATGCATCTTTAAAATCTACTACTGAAAAAAATTGTTTTCCTTGAGTCTTCTCTATGATTGTGTGGATATATGGGATAGTGTATTTATTACTTTCTACGAGATTGTTTAAAAATTGCAAATTAGATGTGATTCTCACTAAACCATCTGGTTTTAAAACTGGTTTAAGGGTATTTCACCATGATGAGGTTGAAGGCTCAATATATCCTAGTTCAAGCATTCTATTTATTGTTTTAGTTGCGCCTTCCATCATACTCTGATTAATCTTCATATTCTTTATTTGTACTTTCTTTCCTGGTGGTGTTTTAAATTCACAATACCTACCTTTATAACCTTCTGATCTTTCTTCATCGAACAGTTTTACAAATTTAGATTTTAATTTAACCAATTCTTCTTTCTTTGTCTTAAATTCTTCTATAAGCGAATTTCCAATCAGTATCTCTATACCTTCAGTTTCTAATTTAGCATTAAAAATTTTTCCGTAAGTATTATGTCATCATATTGTATTGTAACATAACAATATTCAGTCAAAGTAGCTATTTTTCCAAATACATTGTTAAGATAAATCGATTCACATTTTTTTCTATTAAGTGCTTTTTCTAGTATTCCTCTATCGTCTATTATATTAACGTCACTACCTGTATCAAAAAATCCGTTCATGTCATTTCCATTTATTCTTATAATCTTCAATCTCGGATCTGTTTCCTTTTCTTCCTGACATAATTGATTCATTAAAACCTTTTTCTCTTTTATTCCTTCTACTTTCTGTGTAATCTTGATGTATTTCATGTTTCTATTCTTCATTCTATTCTGTTTATGTTCTGTTTCTCTTTTAAGATCTTCTCTCATTGACTCTTCTTGTTCAAAATTTTTTAAGATGCTGTCAAAGTTGTCAAAAAGTTTTTCATGGTAAATGTAATTATTTGCCCAAGCTCGAGTTTCAAAGTCTTTTGTGTTTTCTGCAATGATAATGTGAACCGGCATTACCGCCGGCTCCTTAGAAGGCTTTGCATCATTTAATAGTTTATTTTGTTTAGCTGTTGCTCGGGTCATCCCCTAACAGGGGTAAGAAAATATATACCAGAGATTTTCTAGAAAATCTCTGGAAAGAAGATAGATAACACTGACAGTCACCTAGGAAGGACTAACCTCCGCTTAAGCGGCTGTTCGCCGGTTAACAGATAATTTTCGCTAGTTTTTCATCTATATCTCCTCTTCTTGCTAATTTTACCATTTTTTCTAGCCACGTGCTAGTTTTTTCTTCTTTTTGTTTATATTTTAAAAAATTTTTTAAATTTTTTTCTTTCAATAATTTTTTTATGCGAAACTTATATTGCCTCCATGTAATTCCATAATAGTAATCCGGGTCTTCAAGTATTAGTTCTGTTGCTTCTTGGTCTGCATTATGTAGTAGCAGATTATTTAACCTCATTCAAAGTTATATTTCTTGCGGTGAAATACATGTCAAATCGTTTGCAATAAACCGTTGCAAGCTCTAGTCTAAAGATTGGTACCTCCAATCTTGGGTCGTTACTGTCGGGTGCCATATTGACAAACATGAATATAAGGGTATTTATTATAATTAGAGAGTATTTATACTAAGATTCTCGACACAAACAAATAAAATCTCATTTATTATACGGTTAGTCTAGATAATTGTACCACTTTATCCTTTTTACCAATTAAAATTTTTGCCCTGTTACTAGATTAAATTTCAATTATTTTTGCTGGGTTAGAATAAAAGGAGGAAAATTTTTTTTTTTGTCTTTACATTATTATCAAAATCTAATGCAACAATTACAAGATCACCTATATTAAAATTATATTTTGAAACATGAATCAATGAGTGTCTGTCCATTCTAGCCAAATAATTTTTATCAATGGAATGTGTTGATATAATTTCGACTTCATTTAAATTCTCTTCTATTTTATTATGATCACTAATTCCACTAATGTCTGTAACGTCCATAGCGACGGTATTAACTCCTGAGCGTCTAAAAAAAAGTTGAAAAGGTGTAGCTTTTGTTGCAGAATGGCACGATGTATTGTATAGATAGATTACTTTATTTAAAAACTTTAACCAGTTCTTTTCATGATTTACTTCCATTAAAATTTCATCCTCAAAAATATGTCTTTGAATATATCGAGTTAAGATTTGATTAAACCTCTCGATTTGCCCATTAGCCTGTGGATGACGAGGCCTTGAGTGTTTAAAAACAATTTTGAAATTATCTGCCAATTCTTTCATGTCCGAATTGCATAATTCTTTACCATTATCGCATTGAATAATTTTTGGAGGTCCAATATATACCAAAAAAAAGCTCTTCAAGCTTTTCTTTTACCTCTTTTCCACTTTTAGTTTTAAGAGGAAAAGCCCAACAGTACTTTGAAAAAACGTCTTTAATGGTTAAAATCCATTTATAACCACAATTTTTTGCTTCATAGCTTAAAACATCAACCAAGTCAATCATCAAGCGTTCTAACGGGGACTCTGCAGTTATATGTACTTGTTGTTCCTTAGTTTTTAGTGGCTGTGACTGTGAGCACACGACACACTCGGATACAACTTTCCTTATAAGATCTCTAGGAATTTTAAAATACACCCTATTACACTCGTACTCAAACTTGTGCATACCAAGGTGATGACCTTGGTGAAAGGTTTTACATTCCAATTCCATAATTTCGATCTCCTCGTTGCACAAAACTCTTTTGTGGTTACCATCACTATTTTTTAGATAAAGCAATTCATTGAAAAGAATAAAGTCTTCAGATTTCTTTTTAAGTCTTTTCTTTGAGTGTTTATCTAGTACTACCTCATTTCCAAGACCCTTTAGAAATAAAACTATATCATTATATTCTTTCCTGCTCCTTACTGAAGATGTCATTTTTTAGGGCTTGTAAATTTTTTTTTTAAAAAAAAACATTCTATAGAAATATTTTGAATAAGTAATCTTAAGTAACAGTTTTTTTTGTTTAAAACGACTTTATAGCTTTTAATTTGTGTTAAATATTTTTTTATTAATATTTGTCGCATTATATGCTACCCCCCATAATATGCTACCCCCCTAGCCATAATATACGACCCCCCTATCGACATATACCCAAACCCGTAATAGTATGTTTAAAATTTTTCTGGGACTACTATTATTATTAATTTTTCAAGCATAGCAATGCTCACTTATTTACAAGTCTTTTAAAATAAATTAAACTTTGTGTATGAAATAAATTTTTGCACCGTAAAGCGAATTAAAAATTTTTTTTTGTTTGTTTGTTTTTAAAAAAAAATTTTGTGCCAATTATTTTGTGATGACAAAAGTTACGATAAGAAAGAACTTTTTTTGTAAAAAAATGATCTTATTATAAGCTTAAATCAATTTTCAAAGTCTTTTAATGTTTTTTTTACATATATCTATTCAAAGCAAAGAGCATGGTATAGATACCTGTAGATATGTAAGCTGTTTTATTCCATGTATTTTTGTGAGTAAAATACCATTTTGGTTTGAGTTTGTGATTTTCTGTACGATAAAAATTTGTAATTTTTTTTGTTTTTTAAGACAGCCCTTCATGCCGAACTTTCGTAGAATAACATCTCTTGAGGAAAAAAATTCCATAATTGAGTATTTAACTTCTAAGAAATACCCCGAAAATCTATCCCAAGAGCAGAAAAAGACATTTAGAAAAAAATCAAATGATTTTCACCTTCTAAATGGCCTGCTTTGTTATAAAAATGGGAACGGGACATATAGAAGAGCAGTCTTTGCATTTGAAACAGACGTTATTCAAATGGTTCTCTCTGAAGAACATCTCCCTGTTCACCTTGGGATTAATAAGTTGGTAGATATTGTCCATAAAAAATATTATGGCATACCTACTTCACTTATTGCGTCTTACGTCAAGAATTGTGAGACTTGTGCACGGTTCAATTCATTAACAACCGTCGAAGATGTAATTGTTAATGAAATTACATGCAAATTCGACAGGTTTATGATGGATTGTATTGACCTCCGTTGATATGCAAGCCACAATGACGGGTTCTCTTGGATCTTGAATGTCATGGATACTTTTACTAAGTATCTATGGTCATTCAAGATGATCAATAAGAGCGCTCTTCAGGTCAAAGAGTGTCTGGAGTACATTTATATGAACTTCGGAGTCCCAAATTCTATACAGGCGGATAATGGGAAGGAATTCCGAAACCGTCTATTAACAGAATTTCATAGGGATCTCAGAATAAGAGTGATACATGGGAGACCAAGACACCCAAGATCCCAAGGGCAAATTGAACGTGCTAATCAGACCATAAAAAAGTGGATTGGTAAGGCTCTTAATGGGCAGGCAGAGAAAAGATGGATAGATTATTTGGATATTACAGTATACAAATATAATATCACTGTACACAGGGCTACTAATCAGAGTCCTTTTATGCTTTTCCATGGACAGCCTGGGTTTAATGGGCTTGTTGATGATCTAGAAACAAGAGAAACTGAGGAAGATGATAATGAAATTATTTATAATGAATGGGTTTTTGAAAACAATCTTCCTTTAAATACGGATAATGAGCTTCATGAACGTGTTATGACGCATTTTAGAACTTATAGACAGACTGTAATTTCAAATTGTAATCCCAACACTGTAGTTAGAAGTAGGTGATCGTGTTTTGGTTAAATTAGACTTTGATAATAATACTGATAGGCGACATAATGCGTTAGATGCATATTTTTCAGAAGAAATTTACGTTGTTAATGAAATCCTGAGAAACAACATGATTAAAATTAAAAATGAAGATTCTGGAGAGATTTTAACCGTTTTTAGAAATAGATTAAAAAAACTGAGCGCTCTTTCTCAATAAATTTTTACTTTATATATTTTTTTTATTTGACAATTTTTCCCGCCAAAAACAAGAAAAATGAATTTTGGAGGGAAAAAATTATATAAATTCAAAAAAAAGTTGCACCCCCATAATGTGACCAACCTCCACCCTCATCCTGGTTGATTTGTGGATCATTTCAGGGTCTGGGAGGAGGTGGGGGTAGCATGGGATGGGGGGTCGTATTCTATGCGACATTTATTGACTTAATTTCTTTCCTTTTACTCACGAGTCTTCAGAGACGATTTCAGGCGTTAGATACGGGGTTTCCTTCCACACTCTGCTTACTAAGGAGATTTAAAGGATTCAGTTCCTCTTCGTGAATCCATCGCTAGGCTCTCCAGCGTCATACTAAGAACTCTGGACTATATAAATGCCTCAACATGGTTATTTAAGTTGAGGCATTTCCTGTATGTCTGGTGATGAGTTGTCACCAACCCATCCCACGTCATTACACATGGTATAATTCTCGTTGTAAACCCGTGTAGAGCACCTCAATGATTAGCCAAGAGATCATATTTGTGTTTTTTCTCAACCTCAACATTTCTTAAATTGTCAAAACTAGTGATGCCGAATTCAACTATTAAAATTTCTTTTTTAATCTTATCCAGCACAAAAATGTCAAGCTTATTATATTTTACCTGTATTCCCGTTGGAATTCTTGTGTCAACTCTAATTTCTGCTTTGCTATTCGATAAGCATTCTTGGAACAAATGGTTTCTAATTTTTTTGACTTTAAGATTCCATAGTTTAGACATAATTGTTTTGTATACCCTTCAAAGCCTCATCATGGCTCCTTATGTAATCGTGTAATAACATTCTATCACACTAAGTAGCCATATGGCCTACCGACTTGAATTTGTCGTTACAAAGAAGGCATTTAACGCCCTTTTCAAAAAAGATATTTCTATCTTGCAAAGCGGTCAATGAACCTCCTCCTCTAGGACTGATGTTAATGTTTTAGCCAGGGGAAGGATTCTTTTATACACACAAGAGGGTCTTTTCTTAGTCTGAAAAGCCTTGCGTGATTAATTTTTTTTGTTGATCTCGATAATCAGGAAAGTTTTTTGGGCCTCTAAAAGTGTAATATTTGTAAGCTCTTCCTAGAGATTGTACTTTTCTATGAGAAACTTAAATTTTGGAGAGGTGTGTATTTCTGTCATTCTCAGTCTTCAGAATTGCCTTTATCCTTAATATTAATTTCTGGTTTGATTCGAGCGTTAAACTGATTGAAGGAGAATTCTTTCGCTCTTATGCTCGACATTACATAAGCATCTTCCGAGTTCATTTTTGGTAAGTACAGTCTTTCTTTACACGAGGGTTGTTGGTGTACGTGGTGTTTTATAAAAGAATTAAAGTATAAATTTAATTTTAATCAATTATGCTTTTTTAACACATTATTCGTAGAAAAAATTTTCTCTTTATCTTCAAGGTATATTAATAATCTGTTATTATAAAGAACTTGTAAAACTTTAGCAGGAGGATGAAAAAAAAGCGAATTTTAGACGTTTATATGTTTGATTACCATCAAAATCTCTTTTAAGATATATTTCATCACCAATTTGAAAATCATAAATAGAATTATGCACAGCTTTGATATCCATTCTAGTAAGATATTTTTTATTTGTTTCTAAAACACTTAAATAAACATCTTCATCTTCTAAAAATGATAATCCCTGATTATTTGAATCTTCCTCTTTACATTTCAGCTATTATTTCATCATTTTTTGTACTTAAGACAGTATTGAATCCTTTCCGCCTCAAAAAAAGTTCAAAAGGAGATTTATTTGTTGCTGAATGAACAGATGTATTGTAGTCGTACACTGCAACATCAATGTACTTAATCCAGCAAGCATCGGTTGCATCTTCACCATTAGCACCCAAAAGTTTAGCTATAGAACGCGTTATAGTCTGATTAAGGCGTTCTATTTGTCCTTGGGTTTAAGGGTGCCTAACCCTACCATGAATCAGCTTGACCTTAAACTTATCACAAAGATCTTTAATTAAGGAATTTGTAAATTCCTTTCCATTATCACACTGTAAAATACAAGGGGACCAAATGTAAAAAATAATGATTGTAAGGCATCAACAACCTCCAAAGCAGATTTAGATTTTAATGGGAAGGCTTTTGCGTATTTCGAATACACATCTACTACGTTTAGAACCCAACAAAATCCCCTATTTGTACTCTTATAACTTTTTAAGTCTATAAGATCAATCATGATATGCTCCAGAGGAAAAGAAGCAGTAGCATGTTTATAGGGCTCTTTTTGTTGTAAAGGCTGAGATGTCTTGCAAACATTGCAGTTTGCAACGACATCTCTAACAACATGTCTTGGTATCGAAAAGAAGTAATCCTTGCATGAAGAATACATTCTATTCTGACCAAAATGTTTTTCGTTGTGAAGCCTTTCTACCTCCATTTTCATGATTTCAACCTGTGTTTGATAGAAAACTTTTTTATGTAATCCATCTTTTACTTTGAAATATAAAGCATCATTTATAAGAATAAACTTTTCTGCTTTTTTGGTTAGTCTTCTTATTTGATGTCTGTTTAAATTTTCTTTAAGAGGTTAATTTCGTAAAATTTGTATCAAATTATCATATTTCTTATTATCTTGAACATTCATTATAATTAAGGGCAAATTTTTTTTATATTTTTACAAAAACAAGGAGAACAAAAAAATATTTTTTGAAAACGCACGCTATGTTTAAAAAAAAAACATATTACACAATTAAAGTCTAAATTTTATTTTTGTAAATTATTTATTTACTTTTATTAGTGTATTAAATAGCACAATGGTTTTACTGATCATTCGTACGCCGATCTTCACGGGCTCGAGTTCGAAATTGAGCCCCTTTAAAATGAAAAATCCATAAGTCGACCCTTAAAATTTAAAAAAGTTGTAAGCTGCAAATTTAAAGAAAAATGCGATGCGCGCGACGTATCATAACGAACAATACACCTTTATCAATGCATAACATTCATGCAAAACTATTAGAATCATAGATATTTTATATAATATATCTGATTAACTCTATTCTACATATCAATTATTTGTAAAAACTTTACTCTGCCCTACCTTCAGTTAATAAAAATCTTTGGTTTTATTGCTATACCATTGTAAATATACAAAATGTTAAAAAAAGATTGCATATTGATTTTACGATGCCTTTTAATATTAAAAAGTGCTTAAACATGTTTTTATGTTCTTAATAAATATGGTTTTACAATTACTTGTTGGGTGCTTGTTTAAAATCCGGACAGGTTTAAAGTTAGAGATACCTTTGGGGTGAAAAAATACTAAAAAAATTTATAACACCATAAAAAAATCATAAAAACAAAAAATAATAGATTTTAATTTATTAATCTACCTAACAAATCAATAAAGCTACTATAAAACATGTCCATGTCATCTTCTCTACATAGTGATTTTCTAAAAGTAAATTCAATTAACCAATCATCGATCTCGTTTCTCTTAACTCCATGTTCTTTATTCATTTCAGATTTTACTTGTGACCATACATTTGTAATATTATTTGTATGTGTCCTATCTGGAGAAAGAAATCCTAGCGAATGGTTGACTACTCTATGCACAAGACCAAGATTTCTGGCGACACCTGGATAACTAGGATGTCCATCAGTGTGAAAGGCAGATCCCACGCCAATTCGTCCTTCTAGAGCAGCGGTCAAACATTTGACCGATCTGTTTTCTACCCTTGTAATATTAAGTTTGTCGGATCAGACGCATCTACTTTGCCCAAAATCCACACAGTATCTGGCCTAGAGTCATCTTCAAAGGTAAAATTTCTTTTTTTTCTCTTCTACAAATGACGGATTCATCTGCTTGCACAATCTTTCCAGTTCCTCCTATTACCAGTCTTCGTCTCATAAATTCTTTAAAAATTGAACTTAATCTCCTTTTAGCTGCAGCTATGGTTGAAGAAGAAATACCGAGCCTTGCTTTTATCATAAAATAACTGCTCCTGCATAAGATAGAAAATATTAAATCGCAAAAATTGTGTAAAAGAAGCTTGCTTTTTGCAAAAGTCCCCTTTTTGCCGAGCATTTATAATTTGTACATCTAAAAATTGCTCTCTGAATATCATTTTCGCTTATAATAACTAGTTTTGCAGTATTACTGCATCTAAAGCAATTTTCCTCTTCTTTTACTACTTCTAAGTCTATCAAAGCATCTAGACACTCATTGAAGTTATGAAAAAGCCTTTGTATCTTCTTTAACTTGTTTCGTGGGCTTTTGCTTGATATCCGGACAGAATTTTAGATCTAAAATTTTCCATTTTAGGGGTCAAAATTTTTTTTTTACAGAAAAAAATTCGTCCGGGTATCAAACATGTACCATTAGTTAACTATGTTTCTAGCATATGACATACCTTTTAAGATATTTGTTTTCCAAAGTGAAACAAAAATTGCATAATTTTAATTTAATTCTTGGAATGCATACACTTTACATAAACATATACCTCAGCTATTTTTTTTTGACTCAAATCAATTTTTAACATGTTTCATCCGGCATAGACTCCTATGATTTTAAACTGCCGCTATAAATTCTTTAGTATTTTTATGCTTATAACCCTTAATAAATCCTTTTCTATATAAACCACAGATTTAATATTGGAATTAAATTTTAAGTTTGTAGTGCCCACGGTAAAAACTCAGTGTTTTAGCACAAAATCTCTTAGCTAACTTACTTATGTGTTTGGAATCATTATCTTGTTAAAAAATGATCAAGTCGTATTTCATTGGCATAGAATGTAGATTGTTTAAAAGGACAGATACATATTTAATAGCATGTATATTTTTATCAATAAATACTGAGTGCTTCTCGCGCCACTCTAAAAAAAATTAACAGAATAAAATTAACGGTAATTAGAGAAAAAAACCGTTTATTTATTTATAGTCGAGGATTTAGGTGATAGTGGTATTGAGATTTTTATGGATGATTTTACTATAGCTCTAGAGAATGCAATTTGATAGTTGAGCTGGTCTACCACGTAATCAACTACCCCCTACGATAGTCTGCTTACCACGTCAAGGTCTACGCAGGTGTTACGGACCTGCAAGTATTGTGAGTTTGCAGGCGCACTACGTGCCCGGTCGCTCTGTATCTGGACCGTTTTTAGCCGATACAAAGCTCCACCTGATATGTTAAGCGGTAGGTTACTCCCTCGAGAAGATGCACAATGTCTTATCCTTCCCTTCGATAACCTGTTTCGTCTTGCGTGGGCTGCTCTTAACGACTTACGTAGACCCACCTAGTCTAAGCTTCCCTCTTCCACTTAGATGGAATGCTCAGTAGGGACGACACCGTTGTTTTGTATGTTTTTAGTTCAGAATTATATTCGGGCGTGTGCTATTCTAGGACATCTCGACTCCTAGTTTCACATGGTTTTGCCATGGACGGTCTCAATTCCATTCTCATCCCAGTTTTCCTCTCCCCTACGTAAAATTCCAGTGGGGAAAGTTTTAAGTCGATTCCGACTTAGCGCAGACAGATAAGCTTGGCATTTGCCGATGATGACTAAACTACTATTGATATTACCTTTTAATTGTAGACAAGCTTTATATGTTTTTCAAATTTTTGCGTTAATCGAATAAATTTGGGGACCCATGGGGAGTCGAACCCGCGACCTCCGAGTATAAACCGGATGCTCTGACCGCTGAGCTACTGGACCTCTTATTTTCAATTAATATTTTTATCAATTTTATGGTTACCATCTTCTTTAATTTTATAAAATTGTTTTCATATGATATGACATTCATATATACAACAGTGATTACATCTTAAATCTTATTTAATATCGTCAAAGATCTCATTCATTATGTAAGTAAATTGGTAGTAAGTATAGATAACTTTAATTAAGTATGAAAATTTTAATTATTACTTACATTAATTTCTTCATATTGGTTCACATTTAAATTCACTATCTCTTATTTCAAGTTAACTTCTTCTCATTTGAGTTTTATAAAATTCCAAACAAATGAAAATATGGCCAAAGAATTTTGAGCAATCAAAGAAAGTCTCTTGTTTTTTACAAAAACATATTCCAAATGTCTTAATTGCCTCTGTAACATTCGTTTTTTTTTCGTTTATGTAAAAAACCTTATAGATATGTTTTTTTAGACATAATAATTAAAACCTTTTAAGTGTTACAGAGTTGCGTTGCTTTCTGTTCTCTGTTTCTTAATATCTAGTTCTTGTTATTTGTTTGATTTATGTTTTCTTCTCCATTTATAATTAGAGAAAAATAATAAATTCAATATAAAATATTAGACATAAACTTATTTATTACTTTTTTTTGAATCTAGATTGATGAACAATTTTTTCTTCATTCTTTGATTTAAATTTTATACGATTATTAGATAAAATTTGTAAAATCTTTATTTTTTTGAGTAAAAAGAGGATAATTTTTGTTTTTAAGTCGTTTTAAAAATCTTTTGCTAAAACGACTTTATCTCCAATTTCAAATAAGTATATAGAATTGTGGACTAAAGAATGCCTGTCCATCCTTTTTAAATATTTTAAATCAATTGAATGTGTATTTTTTTTGTTCATTATTTTCTACCAAAGGCACTTCAGTAACAAAATCACTAGATAAAAAACTCAACTCTTCGCTAGAACTATCAAAACAATCATTTTTAACAGTATTATATCCAGGTATATTAAGGAAAAGTCTAAAAGGTGTTTTTTAGTAGCCGAATGTTTGGCACAGTTATATTTATAAATTATATCACCTAAATACTCTATCCAATTTTTTCGGTTGTTTTGCAATTAACCTCTTTTTCAAAAATGTTTTTTAATAAATACCTTGTCAATGTCTGATTGAACTTTTACACCTGTTCTTGAGACTGTAGGTGACGTAACCTGGAATTGATTAACACGAACTTAAATTCTTCCGCCAATGCCTCCATGTTGGTATTTTTTAAATTCTTTGCCGTTGTCGGACTAAAGAATACTTGGCGGTCCAGTATGCTTTAAAATAACTCTTTCAGTTTAGATGCTATTTTAACCCTGATTTGTTTTTCAGAGGTACAGCCCAGGCGAATTTTGAAAAAACATTCAAAATCCATGAAAATCCTTGATTTACAGATTTATACTTAAACATATCTATAAGGTCGATCATAAGCCTTTCCATTGGCCTAGTTGCCGTTATATGGATTTGCTTTTTTTTTAAGAGGCTGTGATTGGCTACACACTATGCACTCTGTAACAATTTTCCGTATTAATGAACAGGGAAAACGAAAATATCTTTCATTACAGGCTTCCTCAAACCTGTTCATTCCATAATGGTTACACATGTGGAATGCCTTACACTCCACTTCCATTGCATTACGCTGCGTTTCATAAAAAACATGTTTATGTAAATTTTCAGAGGATTTGAGATAAAACAGTCCGTCTATTAAAATAAAATTTTCAGACTTCTTTTTCAGTCTTTTCTTGACGTGCTTATCTAATTTTATCTCATCTCTTCTTCCTGTCAAAAAAGATTTAAGGATCTGAATTAATTTAATCTTTGGCTGCAGAAACCATGGGTAAGCAGTTAAAAAGTTTAAAACTTAAAATCGCGCTTTTAAAAGTATAAAAATTGGCGAGAAAATGTGAATACATAGAAAAATGGCTATGTATTTTGCACAAATTTCAATCATGCTGGTTCGAGTCCAGTTGAGAGGATTTTTAATTTGGGTATATAAGATAAAATATAAACGTCTTAGAAGAAAAGACATTGTGTTCATAAGTGAACCATGCGAGAGATGGTGCGGACCTAAACGCCCCATTTAATACTAGTTTACCGACACTATTATTTGAAAAACGCCTGTAACCTATGAATGAACTACCTGTAAATTTTACCATCGATGTCAGGTTTTTTATTAAAGACCAGTAGAAGGCTAACGCAACAGAAATCTTGCTATCTGGTTATAAAGGATTGAAATTTCATATATTAGAAAATCTGTTGCTTTTCACTTTATCGTCTAATGGTATAATATTTTTTTGTTTTTTATTACCTGCTTGCTATAATCTTCTAAGTTAAACAGGTTTTTTTAGACGAAAAAGCATAGACTAGTGATGGCGAACCTTTACGGGCCAGTGTGTCAAATTTTTTTAAAAAACACGATTTTATAGCTAGTGTGTCACTTTAAAATGTCGACATCTTGTTTGAAATATTTAATGGGAATAAAAAATGACAACACAAGCTAAAAACAAAGGACAAACAGATAATAGTATACATAAGTTTTTTTTAAACACTTAATCGATGTAAATTATATGAATTTTTATAACTCTTTTAATGTTGTTTTATTATTAGATCGCTTAATTTGAGTTTATAATTAGTGGATTTTAAAACTAAGCAAGAAATGCAGCCTTCATCTGTCAAACGATTTCTTTTATTAGTCTTTATATTATTTAACGAAGAGAATAATGTGTTACATAAATAAGTAGAAGAAAATATCGTTTATAATGCCAAAGATACTTTTTTTGTATTAGAATTGTTTCAGGGATCATTGTCCATAATTTAACGATTTGATCTCCGTAATTATGCACAACACCTTTTTCCAAACGGTCAATCTCCATTTTTTCTACCATTATTCTTAATTCTGAAAATTTCCAAACATATATGCTATTTTGAAATTTTATCAGTTCCATTTCAAGATCTTCAAGTTTAAGCCATTCGAAAGCATCCAATTTAGTGTTTCAAACTTTATTATGTCGGAAAATTTATTTATTCTTATTGTTTCTTCCATATTCCTAAATTGAGTAAATCTCTCTTGAAACGATTGGTAGAGCAATTTCAATACAGATTTTAACAAAATTAACGAATCGACCTCAGATGTTGTAGCAGAAGTTTTAAAAAATTCTTTTGTCCTAGAAAAATATTTAAATCTTTTGTCCCTAAGATCTCGTTTAAAAAAAATCTATTTTTGCGTCAAAGGATTTTATGAATCCAAACATAAGATCAATGCTTTTCTCCTTTCTCCTGTAACTTTAAATTTAGTTCATTTAAATGAACAGATAAGTCTGTAAAAACATAAGACTAGAAACCCACGTATGATTTTTAAAATTTGGGGCAATAAAAGATCTTTTGCTATCAAGATAAGTCTTTGTTTCTTCGAAAGTATCTACAAATCTTTTTAAAACCTTACCTCTACTTAGCCATCTCACATTATTATACATTTAAAGTTCATTATTCGTACAATCTGATTCGTTTAAAAGTGCTGAAAATTCTCGTTTGTGAAGAGGCCTTGCAGAGATATGATCTTTGTGACTGTAGACATAATTTTATTAAATTAAACAAACCCAGACTTTGCGCAGAGAACTTCCTGGTGGATGATGCAATGAAAAGGAATTATTTCATGACCAATGTTATCTTTAAACAATTTTACAAATCCCAAGTTCTTCCCAACCATATTAGGAGCCCCATCCGTAGTAATAGAAACTACTTTCGACACGTCAATATTTAATTCGCTAAAAGTCTTTGAAACAACATCAAAAATCTCCTTCTCAGTTGTTCCTACAGTCAAAGATACAAGCTTTATTAGTTCTTCCCTCATAGAATTGTCATCTGATAACCTAACTAAAATTGCCAATCTTGCCTTCGATGTAACATCTGTTGTTTCATCGAGAGAGAGAGAAAAGAATTTGCAATTATTTAGATCTTCTATTAGCTGTTCTTTTATGTTCACAGCCATGTTAAGAATTCTATCTTTTACTGTGTTTTTGCTGAGAGACAATTCTGAAATTCTTTTAAATGATGTCTTTATTTTCAAGATCTTGGAAAAGGATATTAGAACAATTTAAGATGGTTTCTTTTATATAAGGCCCGTCAGACAGAGTTTTTCCATTTTTGGCAATTAACAGAGCAATTGCATAAGAAACTGACATTACATGCTTCGATATGCTTTAAAAATTATTTATAACTTTCGATCATTAGTCAAAGTTCTTTTAGCTCTTTAACTATAATATCTTTCTTTTATAGTGCATTTAAAATGTTAATATTACCATGCTTAGTTTCAAAATGTCTGGCAACATTCCATCTTCGACTCACAATTGTTTCCGAACAAAAAAAACAATATGCTTTTCCATCTTTTTCAATGACCCCATAATCTTCGGCCCAAGAGAACTTTGAAATTTTCTATTGCTATCTTGACTAAAATTTTTCTTAGTTTGAAATTTTTTATTTTTTAAATTCCAAAAGGGCATTAAAAAATTTATAGTCTGTAAAGAAAAAATGGATATTGTTTTTAGCATGTTTTATGACACAACAAAAAAAGAATTTAACCACCTTTTGAGATATATAAACAAATAAAAACATATGTACATATTTACTTTTTCTTGATATTGTGTTTTTATGCATGTTTTATGTTTTTTTTTGAAAATTTGTAAATTAAAGAATGGATGTATTTACAAAAAAATCAAGAAACTCAAGATTTTCCCTCCAAAAAAAAGTTCCTTTTTTCCCTTATTGATACCCATAAAAATGTCGCTCACTGATTTTACCAAAGGTAAAATTATAAGTATGCATAAGATAAAATTATTCAGGTTAATATTGCAAAAAAATTAAAAATAGGACAAAGCACGGTATCTAGGATTATTAATAAATTTAAAAAAACAGGACAGACTAAAAATATTTTGGCTCCAGGAGGACCGTAGAAGACTTCCAATTCTGGTTTTAACACTCTAAAAAAACTACAAAAAAAACCTAAACATCTTTAAGAAAACTTTCTGTAGATTTCGAGAATAAAGCTGGCATTTACTTAAGCCATACGTCTAAAAAAAAAAATTAAATAAAAAAAACATCTTTGCATTTTCTGCTATAAAAAAACCACTCCTTTCAAAAAAAAATATTAAGGCTAGGGTTGAACATGCAAGGAAATTTATTGGAATGTCCAATAAGGAGATCAAGAAAATCATTTTTACGGATGAAAGTAAATTTAATCTTGTTAACTTTGATAATAAGTGTTTTGTTTGGCGAAAGCCTTCAACGGGGCTTCTAATGAAGAATTTAACGCCTACTGTTAAATTTGGAGACGGGTCCGTGATGGTATGGGGATGTTTCTCGTATCAAGATGTAGATCACCTAATTTTTATAGATGGAAAAATGGACGCAGCAAAGTATGTTGATATTCTATCGAACAATCTCGAAGAATCAGCTATTATGATGGGCCTAAGTAGTTATATTTTTCAACAAGATAACGACCCTAAGCTTATATTTAAGCTTTCTAAGTCCTATTTTGCTGATAAAAATATCAATTTGCTTCCGTGGCCCGCTCAATCGCTAGACTTAAACCCCATCGAGACCTTATGAGTCTTAACTAAAAATAAATTGGAGGGATTTTAAAAACAGGCATGAGTTAAGCTATATTGAGAGAATGGAACTCAATACCAAAGGAATTATGTAAAAAGCTTGCGCTGAGTTTAAAAAAGAGAAGTATAACAATTTATAGACAAAGGAGGCCATATTAAATATTAAATTAAAATTATCCATTCTTTTTTTTTACAAAATCTTTAAAAAGTTAAAATACTGTTTATTTACCCACCATATGACAAAAAAGTAAAATCCCAATATAGGCCGCCATAAATTTTTTCTAAAAAAAATTTAAAAGAAAGAAAAAATAAAAAAAGACCAATAAATTTTATTAAAAAATTCTAAAAATTTAAAAATATACAGTTAAAAATTTATTGATCAATAAGCATATCTGATAAAATAAGTATAAGCTCATTTAGACGGGTATTTCTTGGAAATTTTTTTTTAAACGAGAATTCATAAAAAAGCCTTCTAAGTTGTCTCTTAAACCTCCAGCTTGTATTTTTTTCGCTTTTTTAGCGTGCATCCAGCAGTTTTCAATGTTCTGTGTATGTATTAGAGGACTATCTGGAGAAACAAAGTTTAAAGAATGATTGACTGTTAAGTGATGAAATGTAGGGTCTTCAGCTAAAGATCTATATGAAGACCAACAGTCACTAATTATTATGGTTCCGGGTAAACAATTATCTCAAATAATTGGAAGCAGTGTTGCAGATGTTCTAAACGGTACAAGAAACATAGCGCATTTCCTATAACCCCGTTCTACCATTCCGAACACCCAGTTGGTCTCAGTATGCCTTCCTCGGTTGTATTTTCTTCTAAAAAAAGAGATTCATCAGTTTCGACGATCTTAGAACAACCATTATCATCTATCTCGCCCAACATCTCCCTATTATCTATCAAGTAATCCTGGATAGCTTCTCTTAAACTAAAATTTCAGGCCGATGATGTATTTTTACTAACATCGGTAGCATCTGCAATATCAACCTGAAGCCCATTTCTGCACCACATCAACATAAACTTGAAATATCGGAACATTGACACCCAAACTGATTTGAAAATAGAATTGTTGCGTATACTTAATTCTTTCCTGCAAGGCCTCTTGCACTTCAAAATGTATTCATCAGTGGTTCTTTTCTTTTGTGTCAGTTGCATTTGATTAGTGCAATCTGGACAGCTAGAGGTATTCTTAATTAATCCTAAGCGTGCAAAAAATATATTTCGCCCAAATCATGTTCTCTTAATTGTCTATTCAAAAAAGCATTGGAAAAATTAAAAAAACGTATTTCTTCACTAGTGTATAATATCTCAGTTATTTGAGTGAGCATATATGTTTTCATAGGGGTACCAAACTATTTTGTTTTAAAAAAAAATTTATGGCGGCTTAAATTTTTTATGGCGGCCTATATTGAGATTTTACCAACAAAAAAACAAAAAAGTTTAAATTCATATTATAAGCTCAAAAAAGTATTGTTAAATCTTTTTTGGTTCTACAAACGTCTGCAAAACAATATCCATTCTTTTCTTTACAGACTGTATATTAAAGAATTTTTAAAAAGATTAAAATTGGTATAATATTTTGCTAAAATACTTTAAAGCTTTTAAAAACATACGACAGTGTTAACACTAGCCGGAACACTATAAGAATAAATGGATTTAATATAAGGACTAGCAATACTCTTAGTCATTTTTTATAAGAACTTGTCCTTAAATACTTTTAAGGCAAGATCTGAAACAATGTTGAAGAACATGTTAGATCAGGGAGGCGACGATGTCATAACTGATGACTTAGTTCGGTTTCCGGCAACACGATAGAATGTTTATGAGGTAATTTGTTTTTAAACAACTTAAAATCAACTTTTTTATTTTTGACAAAAATAACCAAGAAAATTGAAAAGTGTGTCACTTGAATCTAACAGGTGTGTCATAGTTTCGCCATTATTGATTTATACTTAAATCCAAAGGATAAACAAAATTTACTGAATGATTGATGTTTTCATGATAAAACTGTGGCATATTAGTATTTGCCGCATTATATGCCCGCCACTGATTTGTTATAATTTTTGTTCAAATAATATTATTAGTAATAACCATAATCATTGTTTCTCTGTTACGATTAGGTACAGGTGCTAAAAATACCCGTTTACTGCCACGTTCGATTTCTCCGATCTACCATTGACTATCGATATGTCGTCCTCGATTATATTTAGATTTGAAAAAAAGACTTTCATCAATCTCAACTACTTTTATATTTCCATTGATATCGTATCCTCCAATTTTGCTTGTTGACTCGACATAATTAATTATAATTTTTCCTAATTTTTTTTTTTGTAATGTAAAACAGTTTTGTCATGTAATGACGGCATTTGGAAGATAAGAATTCCAAATGCTCGCTCGAATTAGTGTCAAGCTGACACAATCAGTGTTTTAAAGGAGGGATCAGATCAATAGTGAAACGGGTGGTTTCAGGTCCCCCTTTAAAACTATATAAGGCGAACATGCGCCGTAAAACATGAAGAAAATAAATAAGTTAAGTAAAACGTCTTCGACTCCCCTGTACGCAACAAGTTTTTCTGGTAATATTTAGTTCCCAGGCAATATCAATAAAAATAGACTTTTTTAGTTATTTGTACATAATTATAAATATTTCTTTAAAATTTAATTTCAAATTCAAAAAACAAAATCCAAATCTGATCGACTTTAAAGCCGCGCATTCTAAGTACAGCGCCATATAAAGCCATCAAATTTGCTATTTTTTGTAGATTAAACACATTTCTCTTTGTTCAGGACACTTATCACAATACATTTTATTTTTTATTAACATCATTTTAGCTAGGAATTGAATTTGCGATTCCTGGTTGTCACGATATCGACGTGACTCAGTTTCACTCTCGGCCTCTTTTCCAAAATCATCAATTTAAAAAATATATGTTTTTAAAATCTTAAGAAACCAACGAGGAGGAGAAAGAATGTATCTAATCCACGGCTCCAGGTCTCATAGCAACCAGAACATCAGGATCAAAAAAGAAAGAAATACAACGCCCTCGGATGCACTTCTTCTTCTTGCCTAATTCAAAAATATTCACTTTTAATTCTGAAGAAAATGCAAATGGCGTGTCAAAACGTCAAAATTATAAATAAAAAAAAGCGGGATAGCCATTTAAATAAATGTTTTACCCAACACATTCAGTTGAACAGGACACTGGTCATTGAAGGCGGTATCATATATTAAAGATTCCTTCAAAATCATGTTGTCAATGTCTGCATTTGAAAATGTACGTTCATCTTCGACGATTTAAGTTTTAAATTCATGCCATTTTAAGGGTTTACCTAAAAATTTTAAAAGAATTCTATACATTGTGTTCAAAAAAAGCAGATAGAGTTTTTTTTCGGTAAATTTTTAATAAAAAACAAAGTTAAGTAAATATATTTGTGTACAATTAAAAGGTTAATTTGTTTTACGGAATTACTTGTTTGCCATTCGTTCTAAATACCTCTCATTTTTGCATTTTTTAAAAAACTGTTTCAACAACATGAATATTTTTTCTAAAAAAAAATAAAAATCGAACATTTTACTTTTCCTACTGTTGTATTATTTTAAAAATTATTTGTTTACCCCCTAATTTTATTATGAATAACAATCAAGAGAATAAAATGGTGGAGAATGTGAATTATGTACCCATGACAAGAGAGATTACGATTGAGAATGCCACTCTAGAGCTGAAGAGACTAGAAAATTTGTCTTTTTTTAAAAGCATGAGTGAAGAAGAGAAAAAAGAGTTTATTTTAAGCAGAGCGAGCCATGAGATTATTGATTGGTTTTGCAAGACAACGACCAGGAAAACTTCAATGAACTGGGTACGTTTCCAAGAAGAATTAAAAGAGTTTTGTAGCCCGAACAAATTGGATTTAGGTGATGTTTTTAGGCTTAAACAGGAGAAAACCCAGTCAATATGTGACTTTATAAAACTAGTGGAGGAATCATCAAAGCCCCACAAATTAAAGAATGAAGAAAAGATTAAAATTATTTTAACAGGTCTTAGAGAGGAAATACCATATGTAAAAAGGGTAATTATCAGAAGTAAAATAATAGATGATGTGTTAATCGAGGATATAAATTTATTGGAAGAGACCTTTCGCGATGAAAAATTAAGAAAGGAAGAAAAAAAAGATGAAAAAGGAAAAGATGAAGCAAGAAAAGAAGGATCTTGAAAGTAAAAAGGAGAGAACTACAGATTTAGAAAATATACTATCGCAGTTACAAAGTTTAAAAATTCCAGGAACCCAAGCAATTTACCTGTTATAACTGTGGAAGGCCAGGACACACTTCTAGATATTGTAGGGCTCCACGAGAAAATAATAACCGGTCATATAAAAGAATAAACGAGGTTGTAGGAGACGCGGAGAAAAAAGTAAAAGATTTAATAAATAAAAACAATTCGTTATATATCAATGGAATTTTATTCGAGGCAACATTTGACACCGGCTCCCATTATAATTTCATTTCGGATGCTGTTAGGAGAATTTTAAAATAAAGACAAAAAATAATCATCAGAAAATGACTTTTTACACCTGTTTGTATGAACCTTTCTTTATTGAAGAACATGTGTTTTTAGAGATTGAATATAGAGGAAAGACATTAAGACAAAAAATCTATATTTTACCTAAAGTCAGAGCAGAGAAGATTCTTGTGGGAAGGGAAACTATAAAAATGTTAATGGAGGATGAGAAAATAGTTAACCAGGCAAAAATTAAAACAATCGAAGGTAAAAAAGTTGTTGAGAAGGTATATGACCTACCCAAGAAAATCGAATCGGGGATCGATGAGGCAGTATCTAAATTATTGCAGAAGGGGTACATTTCAGAGTCTAAATCTACGTAACTAAATAATGTAAGACCTGTAATAAAACCCAATGGAAGTATCCGAGTGACAACGAACCTTGTAGCTGTAAACAAATTGGTGGAACAAGACAGATACTCATTACCAAATATAAATACTATCTTGGTTAATTTAATAGATATGAAATATTTCAGTTAAATTGATTTAAAAGATGGTTTCTTCCAAATCCCGTTGGCCAAAGAAGACCGTCATAAAACAGCTTTTCGAGTTAGACATAGATTATACGAGTGGAATGTCATGCCTATGGGCTTCAGAAATGCCCCAGCTATTTTTCAAAGACACGTGGATAGAGTTTTAGCGGATGAAATAGGAAAATCATGTTTTGTCTACGTGGATGACATTTTGATTTTTAGTAAAAGTGAAGAGGAACACGAGGCTGTCTTTAAAAACATTATTGAAATTTTAAACAAAAATAACTTGGAGATTAATAAGGAAAAGACTATATACAAGCAGGAAAAAGTTGAATTTTTAGGCCACATAATCACGTACAATAAGGTATATCCAAAAAACTCTGTTTCACAAGACATTGATGATACGGATATTCCCCATGATCGAAAGCAGTTACAAGAATTTTTGGGTTTTATAAATTATTATAGGAAATTTGTGAAAGGATGTGCAATGCTTGGAGCACCCTTATACGATCTTTTGCAGGAAAAGAGAAAATATATATGGGACGAGGCAGCAATGAAAGCTTTTGAAGCATTAAAGGAAGAACTTAAGAAGAAATTGAATTAAACCAACCTGACTTCAATAAGCCTTTCCAATTAGAAACAGATGCCTTCAATCATGGTATAGGAGCAATTTTATCTCAAACAAATGAGAAGGAAAAATACCCGATAGCGTTTGCGTCAAGAAGACTAAAAGAACACGAAAAGAAGTATAGTATTTCAGAAAAAGAATTTTTAGCAATCCTATGGGGACTTGAACATTTTAAGTATTTTGTGTATGGAACTCCAGTAGATGTTATAACAGATCATAAAGCTTTAGAGGTTATTAATAAAGGAGATATAGCATGCCCTAGAATTCAGCGATGGTTAGACAGATTAAGTATGTTTGACTTTAATATTAAATACAGAAAAGGAAATGAGATGGTTCATGTAGATTGTCTTAGTAGAAACACCACAAATACAGAGTTGGAGAAGGAAACAGAGAAGAATATTATAATGAAAATAAATTACGTAGAAAGTGACGAAAGTGAACAAAGAAAATTTTAAGGAAAGTTGATGAAGAATGCTTACACAGAGGTGAAAAGACAATTAAACATAAACTGCTTTCACAAGATATTTGCTTTAAGAATATGGATAAAACAATAAAAGAAGAGATTTCAAAATGTGTAGTATGCAAACAATACAATCCAAAAAAGAATAAACAATTTGTGTTTGTAACAGCTCAAGAAGTAGGAGAAAAGGTGGCCGTAGATATAATAGGACCCATAGAAAATTGCTACATAATATCCGGGATTGATTATTTTTCAAGGAAAGGATTTGCAAAGATTATCAAGTCAAGACAAGATAGAAATGTCCTCAAGTTTGTGAAGGAACTTCATAAAGAATTAAAAATTCAGATGCTAATTGTAGATCAATCTAAGGAAAATTTGAGTAAAAAGATCCAAGATTTTGCACGAGAAGAAAATTTTGAGCTACATTACACCTCTCCTTTCCATCATCAATCAAATGGACGGGTTGAGAGATTCAACAGAACGCTACAAGATCTAATATAAAAGAATAAACAAGATAGACTTCTTACTAATAAGCTGACGAAAGCAATAAAGATATATAATGAGTCATATCACACTAGTATAGAGATGACGCCTGAAGAGGCCTTAAAAGAAGAAAATCATCAATGTTTAAGAAAATACAATTTAAGAAAAGTAAGTTCAGTAAAGAAAATTTAAACAAGGAGAGGGAGGAAATATTTAGAAAAAATAATATAGTTTTAATTAAAGAGGAAGTAGATCGGTCTAAGGGACAACCTAGATTTAAGACCAGAGGAGTAATTATTAGCAAGGCTGGTGAGAATTCATATAATATCAAAGTTTAAAATAAAATAATCGAAAGCCATGCATCACAACTTAAAGCAATTGTGGACGAGCTTTCTTCTTGACCGGGGGATGTTGTATAATTTTAAAAATTATTTGTTTACCCCCTAATTTTATTATGAATAAGAATCAAAAAAATAAAACCTACAAAAATGGAATATTCATATTTTGTTTTCATAACCTCAATGCAACTTACATCTGAACTTAGAACGAAGATTTTATTTTTACATAAACAAGGTCTTACTCAGGTTAAAATATCTGATCAAACTGGCGCATCTCAAAGCACAGTATCCCGGACTGTTAAAAAATATAAGCAGAATAGCCATTTTTCGCATTTAAAAGGAAATGGAAGACCAAAGTTATTTTTTAAAAAAAGATGTATAGACTATCCTTGAGTTAAATCCAAAAAAGGTCCTTGAGAAAAATTTTCAATTAATTTGCAATTAAAAAAGGCAAAGCTGTTTTCTATTTGACTATAAAAAGGACTTTAAAAATAACGGTGTCGGTGCTTATTATGCACTTAACCCTAGATATACCAAGAATTTTTTTTAAACCTAGATATACCAAGACCAGTCATTTTGACTGGTGAGTTAAAAAATATAAAAAAAAGATTGGTTTAGACAGAAACAAATTTTTTTAAACATAAAAAAAAACGTTAAAGGGTAAATGGCGATTTCACAGGGTTTTTGCTTTTTCACAGGGGTTTTAAAAAAACAAAAAAAGTGCTAAAAATAAGAAAAAAAACAAAAGTATTTACTCAAAAATCCGAAATTGTAAAAATAAAAGTAAATTAGATAATTTTTTGCGCTTTGGAATTTGATATTCCCATAAAAATTGAACAAGATATTCGGATTGTTTTGCTCTAGAAATGCCTTTTTTTTTTCTTATAAAATATTTTGAACGAGACCACAATCCTTCTACATTTTACGTATGTATGAAAGGATCGTTTGGATCAACAAAGTTTAAAGAATGATTAATTGAAAGGTGATCAAAATTTTCTAGTTCAGAAAGAACTCTCTGATACGCTCGCCATTTGTCAGTAATTATTAAAGATCCTTCATTTACGTTATCTCAAATAATCCTTGTCATCGTTGTAGCATTTCTATTCTCTACAGGTACTATAAAACATTTTCGAGAACCTCTTTCAATTCCCCCAACATTATATTGTTAATCTCTTATACGTACTTGATTATATTTTCTTTTAAAAAATAGACTTTTATCTATCTCAACTATCTTTCTGCTGCCATCAGAATTAAGACCACCTATTCTTTCTGATCTCATTACAGTATAGTAACAAATTGCTTCCCTAATTAAATCAGTTGTTTCACTGAAAGAATCGTGATCACTTTGTATTTCCCATGCAATATCATCGAATGAATCACCTTTTAAATATTTAGTACAAATTAAAAAAATTTCTTTTAATTTATATCTAGACGTTTCGAAAAAACTACCTGACCTTATGGAACGGCTAAATCTACATGGAACTCTGCATCGCCATCTAAATCCATTTATATTTGAATAGTCCTTTACATAACATAGATTTACAGAGCCTTCGCACCTTTCGCAAATTTGAGAAATTTTTATAATTTGAGATTTTGCAAGAAATTCATTTCCTTGCTTATTATTTTCAATAATACTACAGATATATGCCTCTGAAAAGGCAGTAATCTTTAAATCTTCATCAGAATAGATGTATTCATCATCTACAATCGCTGTTTTAACAATTCTGGCCATTTAGAAGGGGGTCCTTTAAAAATTTTAAAACCCCTGTGAAAAAGCACAACCCCTGTGAAATCGCCATTTACCCATAAAGTATTTTTATTACCAGATTTCGATTCGTTTACGTCTTTATTCATAAATAAAAATTTATTTAACAACAATTTTTACAAAAGCAAATTTTTCTAGATACACATTTTCTAAATACACTTTTTTTACATTTAAAGCAAGCATTATTAGCTTTATTATTGTTGCAGAACACAATTTAACACCATTTTCGATCATAAATTACACTAATACTACTTGAAGACGATATTGAAAGTGAGGATTCATTGGGTTTGTATTTTGACAAAACATATTCTGAAGCAAGATCTTCTGCTAATTGAAATAAAAATCGGAAATATTCAATTATATGCCGGCATAAGGAAAAATCGAAAAAAAATGAGAAAAAATGGAAAGGAGAGGAAAAGAAGAAAAATAGAGAAAAAAAAATTTTACGAAGATTATGAAAAAATCTAATTGTGTATTGTCATTTGAGCTAGTATTATAATCAATTTAATTAAACGCGTATCTTTTACAAACTTTTTTTTAAACAGAAATTCATAAAGGTATCCTTTAAGATTGGTACTTGATCCACCATTTTGATTACAAAGTCCTTTTTTTGCATGCATCCATGTACACCGAGACCTCGATTTGCGTCGCTAATTCGTTCCTGAAAAATGCGACGCAAATCGAAATACAAATTTGGTCTAAAGACTGACAAAGTCGTTAATTCGTTCTTATTTTTTTTTGACCGAGGCAGTCTATAAAAAAAATGCTTATAAACGAACACTTAAAGACTATATAAACAAAAACTATTATAAAAAACATATCAGTTTAAACTTAAGAATTTAATTAAACTCATTTTTGTCATCTGGTGGGGCTGTTTCGGATGGATTTTTTTTTATAAGATACTGATATAACGTTTGCTGTACTGCTTTTTTCCTCAACTCACAATATATTTCCTTATAGCAATTTATAGCTGAATGTATTGATTGTAATGTTTTAAAGCTTCTTTCTCTGTCTGGGTCTATTGTAGAAAAATTCTATTGCTTCTTCGATTAAAAACAATGCTTTAGAAATATTTTTTGATGTTAATTTACATTCTTCTTCGATTGGTTTATCAGAAACATCATCTTCGTCTCAAACAGGCGTGTCATGTTCTAATAGTTCTTCATTGGATAATTCTTTATCGTGAGAATTTAAATGTTCAATTAAATCTTTTTTTTTCCATTCCTTCAAAATTCGCCATCGAAGCCAAAGCAGAAAATTCGTTACAAACGGAGGATGAATCATCAACTTGTTTGTCACAATTTTGGATGACGCACTCAGGCCATATTTTACGCTAGACGCCATTCATGCAAGAAGGTTTAATTTCGTTCCATAAATCAGAAATTATTTCAATAGCATTTAAAATATTAAACTTTTTCCAAAAATCCAACATTGTAAGTTCTTCATTTCTATCAGTTTTACTTAAAAAAAGCTTTAGTACTCGGCGCAGGTAATAACTTTTAAAAGTTGAAATTACGCTTTGATCCATAGGCTGAATGATCGGGGTTGTGTTTGGAGGTAAAAGACAAATTTTATGTTCTCCGAAAGATCATTGACATACAAAGGGTGTCCAGGGGCATTGTCAACTAAAATCAAAGCTTTAAAATTTTTTTTTTTTTGATGCAGTATCCTCTCATTTCAGGAACTGCACAAGTTATAACCCAGTTCTGAAACATTGCTGTAGTCATCCATGCTTTTTTATTTGATCTCCAATATACCGGTAAAAGATTTTTGGAGCAGCCTTTCAATGCTCGCGGGTTTTCTGATTGATATATTAAAAAAGGCTTGAATTTAAAATCTCCACTAGAGTTACCACCAAGCAAAAGAGTAAGTCTTTCCTTGCAAATTTTAAATCCTGGAGCCGAGTTTTCCATTCTAGATATAAAAGTTCTGTTAGGTAAACATTTCCAAAAAAGTCCTGTTTCATCCACATTAAAAACTTGCCTCCTGTCATATCCGCCTTCACGGATGATTGCTCTTAGCTCTTCAGGGTACTTTTCAGCTGCAACTGTATCAGCGCTGGCTGCTTCTCCTCTGAGCTGAATACTGTGGATATTAGCTCGATTTTTAAAATTTTCGAACCACCCATGACTTGCTTACAACGATTCAGCTTCACAATATCAAAATTTGGCAACATTAGTTTTTTTATAATCAAACAAGTTCTTCGCTTTTGCTTGAATCACCATTTACCTCAAAGGTATTTTTCGAGACACTTGGTTTTCGATCCAAACAGAAAGGAAAGCCTCCATTTTGATCATAAGCGAAGTTCTATTGCGAGTTATTACGTTAGCGTTCATTGAGGACGCAGATTTAGCAAGTTCTCTTATTTGAATAGCGTCTCTATTTTTTATTGTTGTAACAGTAGAAACAGCCTATCCTAAGTCTTTTGCTATATCTGTTGCCTTCTCGCCCTTTTCAAATCGGTTAATAAAATCCATTTTTGTTTCTAGATTGACTGTTTTTCTTATTTTTTTAGCATTTTTTTCTAAGCTGATTTTTTTCATTGGGGTTAAAATTTTTTTTTGAGAAAAACAACGCAAAATCGAAAAAAAACGCAATTCGATACGACGCAAATCGAGGTCTAGGTGTACTTTCCATTTCCTGAGTATGGACGGTAGGATCATCTGGAGAAACAAAATTTAACGAATGATTTACCTAGAGATGGATGTAATTTGAATCTTGGCTTAAAGACCTGTATGCTGCCCAAGAATCACTAACGATTATCGTTCCTGGGAAGCAATATTCTCGTATAATCGGCAATAATCTTGCCGCACTTCTATTAGACACAGGTACAAGTGCACATTTTCTGGTGCCTCGTTCTAACATGCCGAAAACCCCTGGGCTTGGTGGTAACGCCCTCTATTGCATTTTCTGCGGAAAAAGAGAGACTCATCTATTTCAAAAATTACTCTTTGTTCATTTTCATTTATACCTCCAAGCATCTCCCTGTTCTCGACCAGGTAATCTTGGAGGGTTTCTCTCATTGCTTCACACCAAGCCGACATTGTATTTAAACTAAGATTCGTGGCAAATGCAATTCCATTTTGCAGCTCACTCCTTCACCACATAAGCATAAATTCGAAGTATTTTGCCGTGGGAACCTTTAGAAATTCGAAAATTGAATTTTTTTTTATAGAAACTTCTTTACGACATGGCCGATTGCATGTCCAGATAAATTTATCATTAATTTTAGATTTTCTTGTAAATTTCATGAATTTAAAGCATCTCCACAAAAGACATAGTTTTTAATTAGTCCTAGTCTTGCGGTAAAGCCAATTTCTCCAAGTTCATTAGATTGTATTGTTTTTGAAATGAAATCATCATTCAGAACCATACACCTAATTTCATCTGTGGTGTAAAGCTCGTCGACAATTTCAGTTTTCATTTCTTTTTTGCTCATAAATATACGTAAATTTTTCTTTTTATAGATGTGTGTTTTGATTTAAAGAGAAAAAACCAATAAACGGATAAAATGATCATCAATATCATCAATCCTAAATAAACCTTTTGTTTTTTATAACGATTTATCTAATCATAAAAGGTTCAAAATACAAGCATTTCTCTCTTTTTCTTCTTTTTCTCCCTTTTCGATTTTTTCCCATTTTTTCAATTTTTTTTTATGCCGGCACTTTTGCTTTATGCTGGCATATTTTTGTATATTCCCACATATTGTTTACCATTATCGCTTTTTAAATATCGGCATTCGCCTTGTTCCTTAATCCAGACTTCAACATTTTTACAAATTTCTTTTTTGTAACATTTGATTCAAAAACAACCTTGTATACTTTGTAAAAACATCGGTTATACTAAGTATATAACCTACCTCTCTTTTAAAAGAATGCTTAAAATAAATTTGATTAAAAGGGTTGTAAATGGCTGTCGAAATTCTTTCAAATGGTCTGTCTCTCCTCATAGAGCATCCTGTTACGTTTTTATTCCCTGGAATTATTTTGTAATCTTGACATTTTTTGCAATTTTAGAGTATCTTCTTAATATTTGGAATAAAGTCCTTGATATAAAAGCATGCTTTTAAATTGTAATACATTGTGGTTAGTCTTTTATGACCAAACTGAACATGCAGCCGTTCTAGGACTTTTGGAATTTCATTTTCTTTAATTATATATCTATTTTTCATCCTTAATTGCGACATTGTTTTCGTCACATTTAATTTTAGATCTCATATATTGGTCATACTCTTCTTTTTTAGTCAAGCTTGTGCGTAAAAACATCTTAATAATCCATCTGCTATGACATTTGTGTTACCCTGTATGTGTTTTATGTCATAATTAAAATCGTTCAATAGTAATTTCCACTTATTAATTCTTGAGGTAGTCACCTGGCATTCTTTTACACAATTATTACTGTCAGATTGCACTTTATATAATAACCTTAGATAATGTTTTTAAAATGTAGTAAAGATAGTAATATGGCTAAGTATTCTTTTTCTACTATTGTATAATTCAACTCGCAACCATGAAATTTTTTGCTAAAATTATCGAGGATTTAGTTTCCTGTGTCAAGACTGCACCTATTCCTAACTCTAATGCGTCACACTGGAACGTAAATTTCTCTTCGTATCTAGAGAAATCTAATTTTGCCTTGGTTGCTATGTGGTTTTTAATATTTTCAATTTCCTTCTTCATCCCTTCGGTTATTTTAAAGTTCTTATTATCATTTTTTAACATCTCTATTACTTTACAAATCCTTCTAGACATGTCCGGTACAAATTTCCTATGCCAGTTTGATACACCTAACAAACTTTGGATGTCTTTTCTTGTTTTACATTCTTTTTTAAATAAAAAATTTTCTAAATAAATCTGTCTAGGGTAAATACCCTGTTCGTTAACCCTATATCCTAATGTCTCAATTTTGTGTGTAAAAAACTTTGATTTCTCACAATTAAACTGCCATTTGATGTTCATATAACTTTGTTAAGACTCTATCCAATAATTAAATATGTTCTTCTTCTGACTTACTATATAAAACTACAGTCCGTTGCATAATCTTACGGCAGCCCCATTTTTTGTAAACACCTGTATATTTTAAGCCCGCAAAATTACAATAAATTCATATTTATGTGTGTATAATTTTAACAACTTTTTGCTCTAAATACTTTTATGTAAAAAACCTGTTAATTATATGTGTCGACGTTAGCCGGGATGGTATTAGGTTAATTGCTTTATTGAGATTATTTGGCATGGGAACACGATTTCCTGCCGTTAATTACTTTATTAAAGATCTGAAACGATCTGTTTCATATCTGTATCAGAATAGCACGCTTGATGGCGTCACTGCTGATCATAGTATCAGCTGACGTCTACAATATGGTTTTTATTTTTTTTTGTAAAACAAGGCGTTGCAACATCTTACGACAGTTTGGAATATAAAAACTTTAATATTTGTAGAGCCTCCATAGTTATCGATAACTGCTTGCAGTCTCTTTTTCATTGAACCAATGAGCTTTTTACAGTACCTTATGCTTATATTATGCCAGTTTTCTTTAATTGATTGTTTTAATACATTTATACACCTTACCATCAGCATAAACCATTCTAGAAAGTTTTCCCCAAAGATTTTCAATTGGGTATAAGTCAGGAGAAAATGGAGGTCAAAACATTGTCTCAAAATTATTGTCTTTAAACCAGCTTTTTGTTGATAATGAGACATGTGGTCCTGCATTATCTTGCTAAAAATAGGATTCACCAAATTCTGTTCATAAATGTAAGGAAGAAGATAATTTTCAAAAACATTTTAGTATTTTAACTATCTATAGTTCCATCAATGAACGCCAATTATGATTTTCCGCTGTAATGAAAACAGCCTTAAATCATCACCGACGGTCCGCCCATGGCTCTACGCGAATATACAACATCTTCAGTATTTAAACCTGCCCAATAGTAGCAATATCCATCGGGACCGTCTAAATTGAATTTTTTCTCGTCCGAAAATATCACATTTTGCCATCCCTTCCCTAGATCTTCGTATTTACCTGCAAACCTGATTCTGCTTTTTTTTATGTGCTTTTGTTAAAGACGGCTTTCGTTTAATCTTTTTCCCAAACAACTTTTTTCGTTTTTAAGAACACGTATTATTGTGCACTCATGAACCGTAAGGTCTAATTCTGCTTAATTGAATTTGCTGATTTATTTTTTCCTCTAGCAAGCTAAATTACTCTTGCTCTTGTTCTTAAAGATAGCTTTTTTAATCTTTTAAGTTAAACATTTAACATCAAAACTTGAAAAATCTGACTAAAATTTTGACACAACTGCTCTTGATCGCTTTAACTCAGTACTAATTTTCGAAATTGATTTTTTTTTCATTGTACATAAACATTATCAGAGGTTTTCAGATTCAGTTAATGATAAACCTTTACTCATTAGGGGCAATTGAAAATTTAATTTTTAATGGTTTTAGAGGGAGGAGGGGTTTTTATCCATAATAAAAGCTGATGTTAGATTATGCAATGCCTAATTTTTGAAAAAAACGAGTAACGTGCAAAAAAGGTAGTTTTATAAAAAACTGTTTAATTAAAAAGTTTAATAAATGTTTAAAACTTTTAAAAAAGATCTTTTGATTATTTAATGATTTTAAAACACCTAAGTATTTATATAAAATGGGTGTGTCGTAAGATTATGCAACGGACTGTATATCGTCTATAAAAAAAAACATTTTAAAAATATCTAAAATACTTCTTAAATATCTTTGGAACATTTTCCACCTGGTTTAATTCCAAATGCAGTTCTTTTTACTGATAATGATTTCCTAAGAGTACAAAGGCTGTATATTGCCTACTGTCCTCATGACTTTGTATTTGGTTAAAGCCACTTGTTAAATTAATTTGGCTAAAAATCTTATTTGATCCAATATTTCAAATACATTCCTCGATTTTTTGTATCATCCATGGATCGTCATCTATATACATATTAATTTTCTTATAATCTATCACTAATTTTGAATCTTTGTTTTCTTTTTTCAATAAAAAATCCAGGGGTTGAAAATCTAGAATTACTCCGCTCAATAATATCAATATCTAATGATCGTCGTATCTCACTTTTTGCATCAGGAATATATCTGTGGGCTATCGAATACCCATAAGATTGAACTGTGTCTACATTTTTACTAACATGAAACTTGGCTGGTTCAATCTTCATTACTTTGAAATTACTATTGTTTCCATTATAAAGTTTAAATATATTCATTTTATCTTCCTTAAGAGCATGATGAGCTAAGCATAATTTTTCAGTCAACTTTTTATCCAATTCCTACTTTTAATCCTTTTCTCTTTTATTAAAGCTTAAAATTAATCGTTTTCACCAATTTCTAAGGTGTTGTCTCGATATTTAAGTAAACATCCGTACCCTAATAACAATTCGTTTCCTAAAATACATTCCACGGGTAAATATTTGATTATAAAAAATTCTTTTTAAAAATCCTGGTCATGAAACTTCACTTCCGCTCTTGCTTTCATGTTCTTTCTTTGATCTAGTCCATTTTCAAATCTGACCGAAACGGGATGACTCTTCACGATTTAACTTAAACTATTTTGCTGTTGTTTATTAATATAATTACCTGTATCTCCTGAATCCACTAAAAATTCCATTGCTTCACCCTTTAGCGCACCTTCAATGTTAATACAAACCTGATCGTCTCCGGTAAATTGTTTGATAATCATACTCGTCTTTTTATCTTCTTCTCTCTTACAAACAATTGCTCCATCTTTCTTCTTTTCATAAACTTCGCAATCCTTTGTCTTATGAGTAGGTGATTTGTGAATTTTGCACCACATCTCATGCTTATATTTATTATTATTATTGTTATTGTCAGATTGATAAGAAGAACTTTTATTATTTTCTTGCATGGGTTAAAATAAATATAAATTTTTAAGTAAAGTAATTTCTAGAATTCTACATACGAAGAGACATGAGAGTCTCTACGACATCCCCCAATTTAAGAGTAGGCCCTTTTTAAGTGACTCTTATTGGCTCTGTCCTATTTTATGCCGCCATAGATAAAATTTGCCGCCAAAAATAAAATTTGCCGCCATAGAAAAAATTTGCCGCCATAGAAATATTCCCATGCAAAGAATTGCAAAAAATAATAACCTGAAAAGAATTGCAAAAATATATCTAATTTAAAATAAAGTTAAAAAAAACGTTAATATAATAAAAAACAAAACATTTACTTGAAAGACTTTATTACAGATCAAAAGGTATTTTTGAAAAAATTATAATCAACTCATTAAATCTTTTTTCTCTGGGAAACTTTTTCTGAAAACGAATTCGTATAAGTAACCTTCAAGGCTGTTACTAGAAACCCCGTATTTATTATGCAATTCCTTTTTTGCATGCATCCAGCAGTTTTCTATATTCTGCGTATGGACTTCAGGGTTTTCGGGGGAAACAAAATTTAGAGAATGATTTACGGTTAAATGAGTAAAATTTGGGTCCTGCTGTAAACTTCTATATGCAGCCCAGCAATCACTTATAATTATAGTTTCAGGAAGACAATTTTCCCTGATTTTTGGGAGTAAAGTAGATGCTGAACGATTTTCAACAGGAAAAAACGCGCACTTAGTCGATCCACGTTCTATCATTCCGAAAACCCAGCTTGACTCATTGTATCGCCCTCTATTATACTTTCTCTTGAAGAACAAAGACTCATCGATTTCAACGATCTTTTTATCGCCATTTTCATCGAGTCCTCCTAACATCTCCCGATTCTCGATTAGATAATCTTGAATCGTTTCTCGTAGATGAAAACACCACGAAGAGATGGTGTTTTTATTGAGGGATAATTCTTCCTTCATATATACCTGGGTGTCATCTTTGCACCACATTTTACAAAACCAAAAAAATTTTTCCATTGGAACCTTAAGTGATTCGAATACAGAATTCGATTTCACGTTAATTTCCTTCCTGCATGGCCTTTTGCAACGCCATACATATTTTTCCTGAACATTTGACTTTCGAGTCAACTGCATTTCGTGAGAACAATCACGACAGGTAATAGAGTTAGAAATTAGTCCTAACTGTGCAAAAAAATATAACTTTTTAAATTCATTCCCATTTAAACTGTCTCTGATATAGTTATCAGTGAATTTAATTTCTCTTATTTCTTCTGAACTGAAAAGATATCTACAAATTTCTGTTTTCAATTTTTTTCTTGTCATAATATTAGGGTTTGTATTGTTTAAATACTTTTGCCGAAACCTTTATTGATTTAATCAACAAAAAATGATTGATTTTATTTTAGATATCTTGTTTCATAACATTTAATTGGTTTTTTCAAATAATCACCGATTGATTTCAAACATCAAAAAACAAATAAACAAATTAAAAAAATAATTGGTTGAAAATATATCGATTTAGAATTTAATAACTTTGAAACTTACAAATATTGTTTCGAAAATAAATATTATTTGATATATGTCTTCGACAAATTATTTAAACTTATTAAGCTAATTTGGTTTATAAGTAACAAATTTTTTTTTAGAATTTTTTGTGTGGTTTAAAGTGTACAATACAAAAAAAAAGTAAATTTTATTTTTAATGTCATAAACATCTCTAAATTTGTAATCAGAAGCATAATATTTTTGATGTTTTTAATCAATTTTTTCCTTTAAGAGCTCACGTACGAACAAAACCATATTAAATTAATAAAAAATTCGTAATTTGCTTGGAAAACTTGGTTTGTATGTAAAAAACACTGCATTAATTTTTTCTTTGTGGACATACTGTTTTTATAGACCCAAAAATGGGCATATAAAAATATACCCATTTTTGGGTATATTTTTGCAATTTTCTATGGCGGCAAATTTTTTCTATGGCGGCAAATTTTATTTTTGGCGGCAAATTTTATCTATGGCGGCATAAAATAGGAACCTACCCTCTTATTCGCCCTCAGTGTTTGATTATTTTTCTTTACCATATATGCATCTTCTGATAGTACTTCTACAATTTCATATCCTTCCTGCCAGTCTGCTTTTAATTTATTTTGTGTCGCTCGAAAGACTAGCACCTTCTCTCCGATCTGAAATTTAGTTTTGTTTTCGATCTTACCTTTAATTATTGATTGATCGTACTTCGTTCTAGCGCTCCTTCTTTCTTCCTCCAGTTTTCTCTTATCCACAACCACATTCTTTTGCTTCAACTTGATGTCAATTTCCATCAATGGAAGTCTTCCTTTTGTAAATATAAACGGAGATGTTTTAATGGCTCTATTAAAAGATATATTTACGGCCATTGTGGCTGCCGGAAGACATATGCGCCAACTTTTCTTACCGAAGTCCGATAATTTTTTCAATTTACCCATGAGGGTCTTTATAACTCTCTCCACTGCGCCCGTAGTTTGATGATGGAAGGGCGATGAGTAATCCCAAATAAAATTATTTTTATCCGCAAACTCTTTTACTAGTGTATTCGAAAATTCTAAACCGCAATCTGATAAAATGCGGTCCGGAGTTCCATGTTTTTTTATTATAAGTTCGTTTACTGCCTTTATGATCTCTTCTGATGTTTTATGATAGACTAATTTTGTTTCGATCCACTTTGAATAATGATCTATGCAAACCACCACAAATGCGACCTTTCCATTGTCTGATAGCCTTCCCATAAGGTCAATTTCCCATAATTCTCCAAATTTTGTAGTTTTGATCACCTTGTTTACCGTGTTAGTTATGGATTCTCCAGCCTTTTAGCAAATTAAACATCTGTTGTAACATTCATCGATATCTTTGTACATCGTTTTCCATTTATACCTCGCTGAAATCGCGGCTTTCATATTGTTTGCACTTCCATGCCCTAACCTTACATGATATTCTTTGAGTATTTCTGCAATTTGTTCTTGTGATAATTCTGTTAAAACTACTGTTTTGATAGCGCAAATTCTACTAAGACCATCTGAATAGTTGTCTTCTCCCTTGATGTAATCAATTCTAAACTTGTATTCCTGTAGTTTCATAGCCCATCTAAGTAATCTACTAGTAGGGTTTTTTGCTTCCCACAGATATGTTAATGATTTGTGATCCGTTCTTAGCCTGAACTCCTTCCCTACCAGGTAATGTCTATACTTTTCTATTCCTTTTACTGCAGCTAAAAGTTCCTTATCTGTTACAGAATAATTTTTTTGATGTATATCGAAAGCTTTACTAAATGCTGATATCATTTTCTCTCGTCCTTTTTCGTCAACCTGTGCTAATATCGCACCAATTCCATGTTCGGAAGCGTCTGTGGTTAAGATAAACTCTTTAGTAAAATCGGGTTGAGCCCTCAGTGTGTTCTCAGTCAACTCCGCTCTCAGATCCTTAAACGCTTTCAACGACTCAGGGGTATGTTCAATTTTCTTTACACTTTTCTTCGTTTCTCCTTTTAGTAAATCAGAAAGTGGCTTTGTTTTGAATGCGTAATTAATAATAAATTCTCTACAGTAATTTGCAAGTCCAAGAAATGATCTTAGTTTTTTTATAGTAGTTGAAGTGGATACGTTTTAACGCATTGTACTTTTTCTTCATCTGGTTTAATAATCCCTTTTCCAATCGTATTTCCTAAAATTTTTAATTTTCTCTTAAAAAATTTGCATTTTTTTGGATTTAGTGTGAGTCCAGCGTCTGATATTTTTTCAAAAACTTGTTTAAGATGTCGTAAATGTTCCTTCTCACTTTTTGAATAAATAATGATGTCGTCAAGATACGCGATTGCAAATTTTCCTATTTCTGATCTCAAGATTGAATCCATTGTCCTTTGGAATGTTGATGGTGCATTGCACAAACCAAATGGCATTCTATTATACTCGTAATGTCCTCCCTTCCACGAAAAAGCTGTTTTTTCTTTATCCGTTTCCTCTATTTCAATTTGATGATAGCCGGACGTCGCGTCCAATGACGAAAAGATTTCAGAGCCACTCAGTAAATCCAAAATTTCGTCGATCCGCGGAATGGGATATTTGTCTTTAACAGTAACCTTGTTAAGCGGTCTAAAGTCCATGCACATTCTGAGGCTTCCATCCGGTTTAGAAACTGGTACAATTCGACTGCTCCATGGGCTTTCACTTGCTCTTATAATTCCGTGATTTAAATTTTGCTCTACTTCTTTACTTATATCTTGTTCTTGGTAAATTGGAACTCTTCCTGATCGTATGTAAATAGGGGTTTCGTCTAGTAATTTTATTCTGTGTCGTGCAACTTTGCAAAATCGTTCTTGGTCTATTGTGTCGCTAAATATTTTTGAATATTGTTTGATAATGTTTCCTGCTGGATTTTCCTCTGTGGGAGTTGTCGGTGAGCATTTTTCTCTTTTGATAGTGCAAATTGATATTGTTTTATGAATAATAGCGTATAGTAAGTTGGGATTGTTTATGATAAAGTCTATCCCTAAAATGATATATGACGGTTCTCCTTCTGTTATAAGCGGGGAGAATGTATATTTATTGTCTCTAATGGTTATTAATGCATTTTTTCAGTTTTCCTCGGAGATTCATGTTTATCACACAGGATGCCCTGAGCGTACCTACGTATTTAGACCTATTAATATTTTCTTGGATCATTCGCCCGTGTATAATCGATACATCTGTGCCCGTGTCTATCAAACAGTTTTGTAATTTTTCGAATAATTCCCTCGTGATAAAGAAAGGGTTTTTATTATTGCTTTTGTTAATAGAATAAATGAAATCGGTTTTATTTAAATCTACGTCCTGGTCATCTTCTTCCTGCTTCTTGCTTTCCTCCACCGAATTAATTCTTTGAAATTTCTTATTCTTAACCCAACCATTTTTTTTTTAATTTTTGTAGAACCAAACAATCGTCTGAGGAGTGTCCTGAAAACCCATGAATATCGCAGAACGGCCCATTTGACTTAGCCTTGAAATTGTTTTTGGATGTTTCAGAAAAGGGGGTTTTATTATTAAATCTTGGTTTTTCGGTCTTGCTTATCCTATTTAGCATTTCGTCTGAGAACGCGAGAAAAGCCACTTGTTCGGCTCTTTGCATAAAACTTTGCCAATCTGGGGCTCTTTCTGCTGCATCAAAGAGTAAAGGTTTAATTGCATCGGGGCTCTTTGTTAAGAGGACTTGAGTTAAAGCAGACGTGTTCATAAGTTCTCTCTCATATAGAATAGTGCCAATTTTAAGAAGCTCCGAGTAATCCTCTCTCGTATTCGGTGGGGGTGTCAAGAGAAATCCCGACAAAGAAACTTGGGCTTGGTTAATATCTCTAAATCTACTTTTAATAAGGCCAAGAAACTCCTCCAAAGAGATCATCCATTTCCTCTTCTCAATTACTTCGGAGGCCCATGATAATGCGTTCCCTCTTAGTTTTTCAATGATAATTCTTAACGTCTCCTCCTCTGAAAAATTTCTTATTTTGGTTATAAGCATAATATCTCTTAACCATGCGTCAACATTCTCTCCTATCGTCCCCGAGAACTCTTTCATACCATTTATAGCTGTCGCCATGTCAGATTGATAAGAAGAACTTTTATTATTTTCTTGCATGGGTTAAAATAAATATAAATTTTTAGGTAAAGTAATTTCTAGAATTCTACAACGAAGAGACATGAGAGTCTCTACGACAATTATTATTATTATAATTGAGTTCTAAACCATTTATTAACTTTTTAATATTTCTTTGTTCATCACCAGAGATGGGGTCAAAGGGGAAGAAATTATTAAGTATTACCAATATGTTAATACCAAGTGTCATATATGGTTAATATGTACGATTGTTTTACGACTGTACGACACCCTCCCACTAATGCGAATCGTATTCTCTTTTGACATGACTTTTGTTTACCTTTTTCTCTCCTTGTCTATTGCACACTAATAATGCATCTTCAGATAGTATTTCTTTAACCTTATAACCACCTTGCCAATTCGCTCTTAACTTGTTTTGGGTCTCCCTATATATAAGTACTTTTTCTCCAACTTTAAAATCATTTGAAGCAGTAACCTTTCCTTTTAAAATTTCATCCTCATAATTAACTCGTATTTTATTTCTTCTCATTATCAACTCATTCCTATCCAGTAAAATTCTTCTTTTATTATTCTTTATATCCACTGGGAGTTCCGGCACTCTTCCTTCTTTAAACATAATTGGTGATGTTCCAAGAGCTCTATTAAACGAGATGTTAACTGCCCTAGTAGCTTCAGGAACCGCCTTTACCCAACTCTTCTTACCAAATTCACAGATCTTTTTCAACTTGTTCGTTAAGGTCTGGATCACTCTCTCCACCGCTCCTGTTGTTTGATGATGATAAGGAGATCCATATTTATACTCGATTCAAAATTTAAGTTTGAATTCATCCATAAGTCGATTACAAAATTCTAGACCATTATCGGAGAGAATAGTCTTAGGAGGTCCATGTTTATCAATTATCAATTCTTTTATACATTTTTCGATTTCTTCTTTTGTTTTTTTATTTATTACTCTAGTTTCTATCCATTTACTATAATGGTCAACTGCCACAAAAATAAATTTACTTTGACCATCCTCAATTAATCTGCCAAAGAGATCTACTTCCCATAATTCATTCGGAGCATCAACTTTTACCACTTCGTTTTTTGTATTAATCCTACCAAGTCCTGCTTTCTGACAAATTGAACACTGTAGCACATAATTCTCTATATCTGAATACATATTGTCCCACTTATATCTATTCCTAATTAAAAATTTCATATTATTCGATGAGCCATGACCAGACATCCTATGGTACTCTTCTAAAATCTCATCTTTATCAAAGGAGGTAGCTGGTTCCCTCTTACTTTCAACTGTGCGGATCATCGAAATACAACTGCAGCCATCCGCTACGTTATCTTCTTCTTTTATATACTCAACCGTGAAAGTATATTCTTGTAACTTCATTGCGTATCTCAGAAGTCTGCTTGTAGGGTTTTTACATTCCCAAAGATATGTCAACGCTTTATGGTCCGTCTTGAACGTGAAATGCCTTCCTAGAAGGTAATGACGGTAATGTTCAATGCCTTTTACGGAGGCTAATAATTCTTTATCAGTAACACTATAATTGGCCTGATGCTTATCGAAATTACGAATAAATGCACTAATCATCACTTCATTGCGGCTCCCTGTTTTTTGAGCCAGTATTGCACCTATACCCGTATCTGAAGCGTCTGTGGTTAAAATAAATTCGTTGTTAAAATCTGGCTGGGTTCTTTCTGTGTGTATTAAAATATGCTCTTTTAAAGCTTTAAAGGCGTTTATACTAGTTTTTTCGTGACTTACTATCTTAATACTCGACTTCTTTTCTCCTTTAAGTAAATTACACAGTGGTTGTGCAAGCGAAACAAAATTGGGTATGAATTCCCTACAATAGTTTGCCAGCCCGAGAAACAATCTTAATTCATTAATATTCTTAGGTAAAACAAATTTCCGTATGGATTCAACTTTCTCAGGGGCAGCTTTAACCCTACCCACTGCCACTACATTCCCTAAAATTTTTATCTCTTTTTTAAAAAACTTACATTTTTTTTTATTCAAAACAATACCCTGATCTCTAATCGTATCTAGCACCTGCTTTAAATGTTCTTTATGTTGGTCCTCAGATTTTGAATATATAATGATATCGTCCAAATAGGGAATAACAAAATTATTGAAGTCTTTGTCAAAAATCCGATCCATTGCACGCTAAAAGGTCGCGGGAGCATTGCACAGCCCAAATGGCATTCTATTGAACTCGTAGAACCCCCCTTTCCAAGCAAACGCAGTTTTTGGTATTGACTCTTCGTCCATCTTAATTTGATGATATCCTGAGGTCGCATCTAGTGTCGAAAAAATGCCTGAACCAGCAAGTGAATCTAATATGTCAGCTAGCCTAGGGATTAAATACTTATCCTTAATCGTTATTTTATTTAGCAGTCGGTAATCGATACACATCCGAACAGACCCATCAAGTTTCCCAACAGGATTTATCCTACTGCACCATGGACTTGAGCTAGGTCTTATTACATTTAATGTTAAATTTTTTTGTATTTCTTCATCAATTTGTTTTTCAAAGTTAATCGAAATTCTTCCGTTTTTACAGAATATAGGTTTAATATCTCCGGTGTCAATTGAATGTTCACTTGTTTTACATGGATAAGTTTTGTTAATTTGATCTGCGAATAAATCCGCATACTGTTTTTCTAAATCTTCTATCTGATTTGTTTCATTTATCGCGCTAATACTTTTCAAATCAATTAATTCATATAATTTTTTTTCTTTAAGTATTTTAAATAAAATTTCTGGGTGTTCCTCAATCGTATCAACCCCAATAATTACATATTTAGGTTCTTTTTCCGTAATAAGGAAATTCCCCATTATTTTCATGTCTTTAATGCATAGTTTTATATTTTTAATTTGTTTGTTAATAGATAATCTGCTTCCGCAAGCTGAACGAACTTCTCCAAAATAATAATCTATCTTATAATACGCAGGAATCATACTACGGTGTACCATCGAAACATCCGCGACTGTGTCAATTAAGGCCTTTTGTGGGGTTTCAAATAAATTGATAGTTGTAAAAAATGGATTACTAGCAGTGTTACAACTTGAGAAATAGATAAAATCTTTTTTAATAACATCTTGATTTTTTTCATCGTCCTGGGATTTGGTTAATTCAGTATTGATGTAGTTTACTTGTTTACTCCTTCTACTTTGAACCCAATCTTTCTGCCTTAGTATGTAAACGCATTCTTCAGTCTTATGGTTCGATTTACCATGTATAACACAATATAGATCCACTGCTTCTCTTTTCCTTTCATTTGGATAAATCTTTATATTCTTTCGTTTATGGTTAATGTGAGAGTATTTTAAATAATCGTATTTCCTCTGAAAGCCTGAATTATAAACTGTGTTCAGCGTCTTATCGGGAAAAGCCATCCAAGCGACCTGTTTCGCTCTCTGAATAAATGCATTCCACGAAGGTGCTTTCTCAGCTTCCTCAAAAATTGCTGTTTTATTAGACTCTGGACACTTCCCAACTAAAACTTGTGTCAAGGCTTCGTTACTCATATGCCCTTTTCAAATAAAACAGTTCCTATCCTAAAAAGTTCAGAAAATTCATGTTTCGTACTAGGCGGATTCATAGTTAGATAAGAAGACAGTGTCGGTGACTTATTTGAATAATGACCAAATCTTTTCTCTAATTTTTCACATAAATCACACAAGGTTAATCTATAATTATGATCTTTCAATAATTCAGATGCCCATGATTGAGCATTCTCTTTCAAATTACAAATAATCAAAGCAAATGTTTCATCTTCATTTAATTTCCCAATTTTAAAAACCATCTAAACATTCCGAAGCCATTTCTTGATATCTTCATATTGGTTTTTTAAAAAATCTTTCACTCCATTGGTGGCCGTCGCCATATTGAGTTCCAAACCATTTATTAATTTTTTATTACTATCTTTTTCATAACCAGACATAGGGTAAAAGCAAAGAAATTATTAAGTAATATCAACATAGCAAATAGAAGTTACATATATGGTAAATAAGTACAACCATTGTACGACAACTATTATTATTATTGTTGTTATTTGCCCTCACTGCAGATCGCATAGGAAGAGTGTAGATCACTTAGCTACCAAGTGTGATCGAATGTTGGGTTTTGATTATATGAGAAGACACAACGAGGTAGTTAGGTGCCTGCATCTCTTACTATGTAAGAAGTATGGCTTTAAGAAGACTAATAAGATCAGGTCCCACTCCGTACAGGAGGTGATGTCTAACGACAATGCCGAAATACGGGTGGACACAAGGAAATCCACAGATATCAAGATAAGCCATAATAAGCCTGATATCTTTGTCTTAGACAAGAAGAGAAAGAAAATCTTGATTGTCGAGGTTGGTATTACCAATCAAGATCTTCTCACCGTGGTCGAGAATGAAAAATTAAGAAAGTACGATCTCTTAGCTAATGAGCTTGGGCTCATGTATAAAGCCAAGACTAAGATAATTACCTACGTAATGACATGGGACGGGGCAGTGACGAGCTACCACAAGAAGTATATCCAAGAGCTCAACGTCCAACCTACCTTGGAAGCATACATCCAGTCAGTCGTGCTGAAGAAAACCTTGACGAGTATCTCCTTGGATCGAAGGCGTGGGCTCGACCAGGAAGAAACTGGAGAAGAAGAGATGGAGAGAGCACTGGATAAGCTGCTGTGTTCTAGTGCAGGAGGAGCAAGAGAGAGAGAAGGAGGGAATGTAGAGAAGCGGACAGGAGGAGATTTAGTTTCTGAGCCTATATTAATACCGGGAAAACCTTTGGACCCCGAAGAGACAGTTTTAGTATCTGACAGAACCGAGCCGCAAGCACCAGGGATTAAACTAAACCCTGAAGATCCCAAAAGCAACTGCGGGATAACAGAACTCTTAACTCACCTATACAATACAGCTACTGATGAAAGTTTAGAATAGACTTAAGTTAACCCAATAAATCGTTTTATATGTTGTTATTTGTATTATTTATAGTCGTAGACGTAGAACTATTAGTTATTTTGTTAGTTTTGTCTTCCTTCATAGATAAACCTTTTAAACTTCCTTGTTATATAATTTCTTTCTCAATAATTTTTAAGTAATTCAGTATTTCCAAAATAGACACATCGTATTGAATTCCTCTTAAATTCCAACACTGTGCAATTTCCTAAGTTGTCCATAAAAACCTCTTCCATCTTTCGCTCAATATCTTTTTAATAGCCCCATTAAATATCGTATATTCCTTTATAACTCTAAAGCATTCATCATAATATTCACGTATAACCTAAATTTGTTTGTTTTACCTGAATTCCCCATTAAATAATCTTTGTCGTAGGTGCTACACGATGGGTGAAACAATCTTATGTTTTGATACCATCTATCAGGCATGAAACAAGTATTTTTTGTTAAATATATATCATGTTTTCTTAACAAAGTCAAAAAAAATTAGAAACCATTCTCTCCAAGAATGCGTATCCAACAACAGAGTAGAAATTAGAGTTGACACGAGAATTCCAACGGGAATACAGGTAAAATACAATAAGTTTGACATTTTTATTGGATAAGATTAAAAAAGAAATTTTAATAGTTGAACTCGGCATCACTAGTTTTGACAATCTAAGAGCTGTCGAGGTGGAGAAAAAGCACAAATATGATCTCTTAGCTAATCATTGCGGTGCTTTACACGGGTTTACAACAAGAATAATTCCGTACGTGATGACGTGGGATGGGTTGGTGACGACTTATCACCAGACATACAGGAAAAACCTAAATCTAAATAACCACGTTGAGGCATATATATAGTCCAGAGTCCTTAGGATGACGCTGGAGAGCCTAACGATGGACTCCCGGAGAGGAGCTGCATCCTTAGAATCTCTTCAGAAGGCAGAAAGTGGGAAGAAAAATCCAGATCTGACGCCTGAAATCGTCTCTAAAGGCTTGTGAGTAAAAGAAAAAGAAGTACTCAAATATACCCTATTAAAATTATTTATTATGTTTTCTTAACAAAACATGGAATCAAATTTAGCTTTAACTTCTTCATCCAATGCCTCGTCTAAAATCGACATGGCGACGGTCACAAAGGAATTAACATCATTTACAGGTGAAAGCGGCCAAGACATTGAGGCGTGGCTACGAGAGTTGGTGTTAAATTACAGGCAGTAAGATTAAAGCCAGAGAGTTTAGTAGCTATAATTATTATGAAAGTAAAAGGTCCTATCCTGTATCTTATCTTACACGAAAAGCCTGAACGCAACCTCGTGCGAAGACCTGATTCAAGCTTTAAAAAAGAGATTTAGTAATGCAGTGAATAAAGATGTAATTTTAGACAGATTTTTAGATAAAAAGTACTAACATCTATGAAGAATACGTAAATTTACTTAAGGACGAAACAACTTTAGCTGAAAGGGATTTTATTGTTTCGAAATCCTCAATACGGTTAACTATACATAAAACGCCCGGTGAGATAAAAACTCGTCTTTTTCAATACGCTTTTACAGCACCGGACTGGAATAGTTTCGTCTTGCAGGCGGAGGAGGCTGCTTGGTTAGCGTTTCCAGAAAGGATAAACAACCGGGCCGAACAATCTGACAACACTTACAATACGCAGCAAAAAAAAATGGAAAAATAATAACCATAATCCTAACGAATTCAGAAAGTTAATAATCTTTGGTGTATGTAACATAGGAAAGGCAATCATTCTACAGAAAATTGTTACATTGTCAAAAAATTAGGAGAAAAATACTTTAATAAGCCAGTTTAGTCGACGAATGCAGCAAACAGTGAAAAAGTCGAAGACCAAGAGGATACAAATAAAAACTTTAACCTCTATTGTGATATTTAATTATATCTAGACTTAATCCTTTCTTTGTACAAATGGAATTACAAGATACAAGCCACCCCATATTGGTAGATTTAGGTGCAGATCTGTCAATTTTAAAAGCTGAACTTGTCAAAGACGATAAGAAGATTAATCCTACTCAAACAAGAATGAGATCTGCTTCCGGATCTCTGATCAACATAAAAGGAGTTGTAAAAGATCTTAAAATTTTGGTTGTTCGAAAAAGGTTACTTTTTCTTCACTAGTATGGAAAGGTTTTCCAGATTATACGATTTTGGTTACTGGTGTTATAAAAAAATTTCCGAAATTAGTGAATAAGATTCTTAACAGGATTGTACTTAAAGCGCAAGTATCGAATGCAACAGTAAAAAAAAACAAAACGGACGTATGCGAGCCTATTAAATATTCTTTCACACCAGAACAGTCAGTTGTACTAAATAATTCCATCAATACTAAAAACGTAACCAATGGAAACCCCCAACGATGGAGAAATCACGGAAGCAAAGTCTTTGAGAATGGTGAGCAAATGGCTAAGCCAATCACCACTAATACACCTCAAACTGAAGGAAAAATTCTTAAATATTTTGATCCTTTTTTTTCGGATTGTATCTCCCCGAGAGGAATAAAAAACATCACTCCACACGCGATCGATACAGGGGATTGTCAACCTATATACCAGAGGAACTCGAGAGTTCCAATTCACTTTGAATCAGCCATTACAGAAGAAATAAAGAAGAATCTATATTTTGAAATTCTTCACGAGTCTAATAGCCCGTGGTGTAGCAAATTGTCCCAGTATTTAATTTAGAATGGTCTTTAAGAATGTGTATTGACTACAGGGCTCTAAATAAGCTTACAGTACGTGATAATTACCCTCTTCCTAGAATCGACGAGATTTTTGATCGGCTGTAGGTTGCAAGAATTTTGTCAACCCTAGATGCTACTTCTGGATATCATCAGGTGGAAGTCAAAGAAGAAGATAAATGTAAACCCGCATTTGCTTAAACAGGTGGGCTATATGAATACAATAGAATGCCGTTCAGACTCTGTAACGCTCCAGCTTCTTTCCAAAGGGCCATGGATCAAATTGTTGACCATGCGAATATTTTGTTATCCCTTATCTGGACGACATAATTATATTCTTGAAAAACATGGATGATCACAAAAAACATTTACAGGAGGTACATAATAAATTAGAAGAGTCTAGAGTCGTTTTAAAAAAAAATAAATGCCATTTTTTTAAGGATAAAAAAAATTCTAGGTGTTGCTTTCAAAAAACATGGGTTTATTTGTTTAAACATTTTTAAGACAAGAAATTTAAACGCATTAGAAAAACAAGTGCTTTGAATAAAACTAAAAGTCAATCCGAATCCTCCATGTTGATGAAGCCCTTAAAAATTTACTATTCGTTTACCCCTAATTTTTAATGTCCAATAAACAGTCTTATAACAACAGGTGGAGAGTAGAATAATTGAACTCAAAGACACTAAAATAAACGCTGAAAACCTGTTACAAGAAATCAAAAGATTGGAAAATTTATCATTTTTTACTAGCCTAGATGATAAGGCTAAAGTCGAATACATTTTAAGTCGAGCCAACTACGAACTAGTAGACTGGCATTGTATTTTCAAAATGAGGATGGTTTCTATTGATTTTGCTTCCTGGAAAATAGCAGTCAGGGAAAATTTTGCTAAGACCCGATTTTTAATAGGAGATATTTACGGGATGAAACAAAATCCTACGGAAAGAATTGCGGATTACGTTAATAGAGTAGCTAAGGAGAGTGCTAATTATGAAATTTCGGATAAAGAAGTTTTGGAAATTGGTATTGCCGGTATGAAAGAAGTTAGGGAGGATATCAGAAGACAATTGATTGGGGAAAAAACTATAAATCAAGCCCTTTATGTAATCATTGAAAAAATGGAAGACTTCCATGTTGCAGAGGAGCAACAGAAAAAAGAAGTGAAGACTAGAGCCGAAAACTTAAGAAATAAAGATGTCAAAGAAGTCTCTGATCTACTTAAAGAACTTAAATTGCAAATAAATAAACCTGTATTAAAATGTACATTCTGCCATAGAACTGGCCACGTCGAGAAGTTTTGCAGAGCAAGAGATGTGTATAACAATTTGTTTCATACAGGAGTGGAGATGACACCTTTAGAAGCAAGGAAGCCGGAAAATCATGCCAAGATAAAGGAACAGAAATATTATAAGGTACTGAAGTTTAATGAAAAACAAGCAACATAAAATGACGAACAGGACTTTAAAGAAGGCAACATGGTTACGGTATTTCAAGAAGTTGGAAGAAAAAAGGTGATTTAAAATAGTAAGGATGAAGAGTAATAGAAAAAGCATTGGGAAAAAATACATATTTAATACGCATTAATAACAAGATGATCAAAAGACACGCTGAACAGCTCAAATGTATCATTGACGAGGTTTCATTTGAACCGGAGGGATGTTGATGAAGCCCTTAAAAATTTATTATTTGTTTACCCCTAATTTTATATGTCCAATAAACAACCTTTTAACAACAATTATTATAAAACTATCTTTACCTTATCTGTAAAGTGAGATTTATAAGTATCTAGGAGAAGAAGCTTTTTCTTACTGTCTTCAAATGGCCCATTATCATTAAGGCAGGCGCGAATCCACTGTAACATAATATATTGATCCATGTTCCCAGAGTCGGATGTTACAACACATAGATTATTGGGCACATGGCACTTTGGAGGTTTTTTAAGGCCTTTCAAAAAAGCCATGCCTCTTAAAACAGAGCCTTCCGACGAAATAGTAATTACGACAGTTATTTTGGTCTTTAAATTTCCGGTGGTATAAGCTTCTGTATTTTTTTCACCTGTAAATGATAATGTGCGAGATTGCATCATATCAATATATACAGGCGTTTTATCCACATTATATACCACCGTCTCAAGACCCATATAATTAAGTTTGTAATTAAAAGCTATAAAATAATTTAAAACTGTTTCTTTGATTTCTTCAGGTTTTCTAGTATCTTCCTGCCCAAATGAAGTGATTTTCCGAAATAAAACCTATTTCTTTTCTTAAATCCTTCTAACCAACGCATACTTGATTTAAACTCTAAGATTGAGAGTTCTTCGGCTATCTGTAAAGCCTTATCACGAATATTATACGTAGAAATAATTCTCTTTTTTTCCCCGCGTTCAACTTTAACCCAATCTACCAATTTTCTTTCAATTTCAGGCCATTTTGGACTGGAGCCTCCATTGATTCTTTTGGTGGTCTTAATATTATTTTGTTGAAGCATTTTAGCTTCATCCTTCCTCCATTTCCTCAACATTTTACGAGTAATGTGTAACTCTAAAACTGTTAATGTTACGTTTCCATCATTATCTCTCAACTTTTGCAATCCTTTAAGTTTTTCTTGTAAAGTGTAAGATTTTTTTTTATAGGGGGGAAATTTAAAAAAAATCATAATAATAAAAAGCCAAAATTTTTTTCTTGGAGACACCGTAAAAATATAAGGGATGTGTCGGATCTATATTACTTTTTGTAAACGGCTCGCCTCTATACAACTGATCATGAGCTGTAGAGCGAGATAAAGCGTTTTTTTACTTTTTTAATGACTAAAACTCGCATAAAAGCAGCCTTAATTGATCGGGAAAGCAAACAAATAAGTGCTATTGTATCGCAAAAAAATGTGTATATAACTTTGAAGACGTAAGGCCTGCAAAAAACGGGACTTAGAAAAATCAAAATCTGCTTTTTTTTTGTGTGGCAAATTTGCCCTTCTTTTTTAAAATTCCAATTGAAAAATAAATTTTTATATTAGACATTTATTTAAATTTTACATAGCTTATTCATGTCAAATGACCAAATTTCGGTTTAGTACAGTACGTCGTTTTTAAAACAAAATTGGACACATTTTTGTGAGTTTAGAAAAATGTTTCTTCAAAAAATGTAAACAAAATATTTTGATCAAGAACAGAAGTAATTTGGACAACAATAAAAAAGCACAAGTTAACCTTTTATTGAATAAATATCACCGTTCTTAGAATAAGGCTAGCGTTAGGTAGTATATAAATAATTTTTAAAATATTATATCTATAGAAAAGATCCACCCATGAAAAAACAAAGGGTCTCTTCCATGGGTAGATTTCTTAACCCGGAAAAACCGGTAAGATGGATTCTAAAGAGTTCATTTATAACCTCAGATGAATAAAGCAAAAAAACTTTGAATGCATCAAAGACTATCATGAAGAAATACTTAATATTTTAGAACAATACGCAATCATCGAGAATCTTACCGATGAAGAATGTGAGCGTAGATTAAAAGAAAACTTTTTCGAAAACCTTTGTTTCTATACGAAAAGAAAATTAAAAGATTAAAGAATGTGGCGCGCCAGACGCGCCACCTATAAAAAGAAAAAAAATATTTTTTGCTACCCCTATTTTTTTTAAAAGTTTTATTATTTTAATTTTTAAAATGTAAAATATTAAAAAATTCTGTTGAATTTAAAATCTTTCCTGTTAATTTTTTTTCAACGACTCTAACTTTAAAGCTTTTTTCAAGATAATGAATTGATGCGAAATTTATATTTTAAACTTTAAACAATACTGCCATGATAAAATGTAATTTGTAGAAACACAAAACCTTTATGTTATAAAGTAAAATTAAAAAAAACAAGAAACCTGCTATAATTTGGTATTTTTTAAAGTCTATAAGATATTTAATATTAAAATTTTATTAAAGAAAACTATTTATTTATTTTTTTTCACCCGAGATTGATGCACAATTTTTTCTTCACTGTTAAATTTAAGTTTTAATCTATTGTTTGAAAGGATTTCTAAAACTTCACTTTCTTCAGAATAGAATGACGACAATTTTCGTTTTTTAGTTTTAATGTTGTTGTCAAAATCCTCTGCAACAATAACTTTATCCACGGTTTAAAACTATGGATAGAATTATGAACTAGAGAACGCCTGTCCATTCTTTCTAAGTATTTTTTATCAATGGATGACATTTTATAAACTGATAAATCTTGAGACATTTTTTCTTCTTCGGAAATTAAATCAATATCTGCCAAAAATTCTTCGTCTTCTTCCTCTTTAACATTCGTTTTTTTTTCAGCGATTGTATTAAAACTGGGTATGTTTAAAAAAAGTCTGAAGGGTGTTTTTTTTTGTTGCGGAATGTTTCGCACAGTTGTACTTGTATATAACATTGTCTAAGTGATCAATCCAGTTTTTTGTTAAATTTTTTTGTAAAGTCTGCTTTTCAAAGATAAATTTTTGCAAGTATCTGGTCAAAGTTTGATTAAAACGCTCGACTTGTCCTTGTGACTGTGGGTGTCTAGGTCTTGAATTGTGTATCTCAAACTTAAATTCTTCCTTCAATCCTTCCATATTAATATTTTTAAATTCTTTTCCGTTGTCGGATTGAAGAATTTTTGGAGGGCCTGTATGTTTTAAAAACAATTCTTTAAGCTTTGAAACAACTTCCAATCCCGATTTACTTTTCAAAGGAACTGTCCAGGCAAATTTTGAATATACATCAAGAATTGATAATATCCGAGAAACCCCATTGTTTTCCTGTTTGTATTGAGACATGTCGATTAAATCGATCATGATCCTCTCCATAGGCCTGGTTGCTGTGATGTGCACCTGCCTCTCCCTTGTTTTCAAGGGCTGAGATTGGTTGCAAACAAGACAATTGCTCACAACACTTCTCATTAAAGCCCGCGGGAAACGAAAATATCGTTCATTACAGGCCTCTTCAAACCTGTTCATGCCATAATGGTTAGTTGAATGAAAAGACTTACATTTAATTTCCATTGCATGGGTTTGCTGCTCGTGAAAAACCCTTTTTTGCAGATTCTCTGTGTCTTTTAAGTACAAAAGACCATCTATAATTTCAAAAGATTCAGATTTTTTCTTCAATCTTTTTTTTGCGTGTTTGTCTAATGTTATTTCATTGCCTCGTCCTGTCAAAATAAAAATCAGATTATTATATTCTGCTTCATTTTTTACAACAGATACCATGGGTAAGCAACTAAAAAAATTTTTAAGGCTGCAAATTCTGTTTTTCTTATAAACATTATTAATTTTGTCAATTAGGTACTCATGGCACAATGGTCGATTGATTATATGCAAAGTCGACATGCCGGGTTCGAGCCCATGTAGGGAAATTTTTAATTTGAAAAATTCGAGTTATAAATTGTTAAAATAATAAGTAGTCTGACAGAATTTAAAAACATTGTGTTCATTAGTGAACCTTGGGAGCGGTGGCGCGTCTGGCATGGGTGGCGCGTCTGGCGCGCCATAATGATTAATAAATTGATGAAACTTTGAATGAAGAAAATAAAGACGTTGTAAAAGAAAAAGATATAAAACATGATGCAATTTTTGTAATCAAAGAAGAAAAAATTCAAAACTTAGAATTAACGTTACCAGTTATAGCGAACGATATACAAAAAAAATCTTGATAGACACAGGTACCAAAAGAGATTTCATATTATCAAAATGTGCTGCCAAATTAGGCGTAAAAACTAGAGAAGATAGGCGATTAAAGGTATTATGGGCAATGATTAAATAATAGAATCTAACATATCCGTAGAAACGCAATTTAAGTTCAAAGAGTTAGTTAGGGTTTTTTACCATGAAATGTTATATGTTAGAAAAATGTCCTTATGATACGATAATAGGAAAAGAATTTATTATGAATAATAGTGTTATTTATGATTTTTCAAATCATAGCTTCAGAATAGGAGAGGAAATTTTGTTTATTAATAAAGAAAACGAGAAATGTATAGTAGATGAGTTGTTTTTCGATTTAGTGTGAAATATTTCGGAAATAAAAGATGACTTACTTACTGAAAGAATATTGCTATATAAAGAGAGATCGATTAATTTTAAAGTATAAAGTTGTGGTATCCTATACCACATTTTTTTTCTTTTTTTATTTTTTTTCTAGAAATTTTCTTTTATTTAAAAATTTTTATTTTTTAACCCATACAAATTATGAACGAACAGAACAAGAGAAATAACTATAACGAAGGTCATCCAAAGCAAGACCTAAACAACAATAAACTTATTGCAATAAATACTTTATTTGCTCATACTTAGAGCAGTAACTTAAGTTCGGCTCCCTCACTAGAGGGTACGCCAAAAGTATATTCCTTAAGTATTAGAGAAGGAGAATCGGTAAGTGATTCCTTAAGTTTTTAAAAATTTTAAATGCCCCCCCTTAAAAATGGTCAGAATAAGAAAAACTTTGATAGTCAATGAAGAAAGTTTTTTCAATAATGAGGATATATTGCAGACTTCATTTACAGAGGCTTTTGTTGGCAGTATTTTCGAAGATAACCATCAGGGAAACGAATTCGTTGCAAAGGTTAAATTAATCAAAAATACGCAAATTTGTGAAAGGTGCGAAGATAATTTAAACCTTAAATACGTAAGGGCCGCATCATCTTTGGATGGATACAGATAGCGTTGCAACAGACCATGTACAAATGGTCTATCTATTAGATCAGGGTCTTTTTCGAATCATTTAATTTAAGGAAATATTTTTAATTTTCATAAAATACATGAAAAGCGAATCATTTGATGATATAGCCTGGGAATTGCAAAGAGATCCTGATTCTATTCGAAAAATTACCGATAATATTAGAGAAGCGATTTGTTACTGTACAGTAACTAGATCAGAAAGAATTGGTGGCCTTAATTTTGACAACAGTAAAAAATAGTAGAAATAGATGAAAGCTTATTTTTCAAGCGAAAATTTTACGGGGAAAGACTTAGAAACGTACAATGGTATGTTGGGGCAAAAGAGGTTCAAAAAAATGTTTTATTGCCGTAGAAAATCGTAATGCTATAAAGATTACTCGTATTATTAAAAATTATGTAAACCCAGGGTCTATTATTATAACTGATAAATGAAGAGCTTATCAGAGTGCTCTTTCAGAACTAGAGGAAAACTTCGAACATTTATCCATAAATCACTCTTAAAACTTTGTAGATCCAAACGATCCATTAGTACATACACAAAATGTTGAAGGATTATGGTCTCGATTCAAATATTATACAAGAAAAAGAAAAAATATTTCAAGAGAGAAACAATCAGAGTATCTTATACAATTTATGTGGGAATACCAGATACCAAAGCGCCAAAGATTAGCCCATTTAATTATTCTTTTACAATTTCAACACGTTTAATAAATTGTTTTGTTTTTACTTTTTTTCCCCCTTTTCCCATTTACAGGGTTTCCCAGTCTATTTTGACTTTGTCGCTTTCGGTTTTGACAAAAATTTATTTTGCCCTTAAAATGTCAAAAAATAAATCTACCTCAAACGAAGACAGAGAAAGAATCATATCTAGTTATATAAATGGTTCTAGCACTTCAAGTATTTCACAGGTTTTAAATATCAAACGCACAACAGTGCATATGATAATTAAAAAGTATAATGAAACCTGTGTAATAGAATCAGAAAGAAAAGGAGGTAACAAATTAGAAAAGCTTAATCAGGAACAAAAACGTTTTATTAAAGAAATAATCGATGATGATTGCACTTTAAGCTTGAAACAAATATGCAATTTAGTGCAAGAAAAATTTAATGTGGAAATCTGCAAGTCTACTGCAGCTAGAATTATAAAAGGATTTAACTACTCTATAAAAAGTGTGCAAAGAATTCCAGTTGCTAGAAATGATTTGAATACTTTAGAGGTAAGATACCAATATGCGCAAGATTATATAGCGCTTCCTACACAATTTTCTGAAGATCAGTTAATTTTTATTGATGAGGTTGGATTTAATGTGTCAATGAGATGTAATAGAGGAAGGTCTTTGGTTGGTTCTCCTGCAGTAAAAAGACTTCCTAGATTAAGATCAAGAAACATCTCTATTTGCTGTGCAATGAATAAAGATGGAATTTTATTGTATCAGTCCCAAGATTCTGCATTTAATAAACTATCTTTTAAAGGCTTTCTAAAGAATTTGATTCTAAAATTAACAGATTTCAACTTTCCATCTGCTATGTTGATAATGGACAACGTAGCATTCCATAAATCTAATGAAATTAGAGAGGTCATTGAATCTTCAAACTTTAATTTTATGTTTTTACCGCCATATTCACCGTTTCTTAATACTATTGAGAACATGTTTTCAAAGTGGAAAAACATGGTTAAAAGATCTAATCCATGCAATGAGGAAGATTCGATAAATTCTATAACAAGCTCTGCCTTAATGATTTTTTCTTCTGACTGCCAAGGTTATTTTAGAAACATGGCAGCACATATTCCTAGATGCATAAACCGTCAGGTAATTGAGGATTAATTAAAAAATATTTATTTTGTAAAAGCTGTTTTAAAATGCTTTTTAGTTTTAAATATTTGTTAAGCGTGATTTTTAATATATAATTTACCAAACTTTAGTTACTAAGAGTTGATTTTTATTTAACTTGTAAATGTGTCAAAATCAAAAGCGATAAAGTCAAAATAGACTGGGAAACCCTGTATTCCATTTTTTAAACCCGAAGAAAAAGCAAAACCTGAGAAAATCGGGTTTTTCCGGAGAATCAGTTAAGAAACCTAAAAGAAAAAATTATACAGTTTCTCATAAATATGTAGAAGGTGCAAAACTAGAGATACAAAGATTATTAAAAAAAGAAATTATAGAAAAAGATAAAGTGGAGAGAGTAAATCCAGCATTTTTAATTGAAAAGAAAACTGGCGATTTAAGGCTAGTAGTAGATTACAAAGAATTTTATAAATATGTAAAAGATGACCTTTTACCATACCAAAAATATTTGAAAACTTTCAGTTGTTAGGTGAGGAGCAATACTTCACACAGAATGATCTTAAAAAATGAATTCAATCAAGTTTTTGCAGACCGATAAAGCAGCAAATTAACAGAGTTTATATTTAATGAAAAAAATTTGTACAACAGGATTTTTTCGGGTTAAAGTCCGTTCCTAAAATATTTTAAAAATGTGTAGAAGACATTTTAACAAAATCAAAGAATTGTTTTATTTTATAAAAGATACAATTGTTTATGGAAAACATAATTAGAACGCGACAGGAATGTTAAAAGAATTGTGGTATGCTAAATCGCTCTGTAAAAGTCAACTTTGAAAAATCTGTATTTAGAAAGAAAGAGATAAATGTATTAGGATACAAAATAAATAAAGAAGGAATAATGAGACACTAAATATCTAACTAACAAAATTTTTAGTAAGAATTCGAAAACAAAAAGAGACATACAGAGATTATTAGAAGTGTTAAATTGGTATAGACGTTTTATCAGAAACATAAGCCAAAAATGCGCCATGTTATCTGAGTTACTGAAAAAATAAACGTTTCATTGGACAGAAGAATACCAAGGGATTGTGGACGATCTGAAGAAAAATATAAAAAAGGAAACCACTTTAATTTATCCTGATTTTACAAAAAAGTTTATTTTAGAGTGTGACGCTTCAAATTTAGGCATTGAAGCAGTCTTGTATCAGGAAAATAAGATCGTAGGATACTTTAGCAAAAAGTTAAATTCCACTGAAATGAATTATTCCATCGTTTAAAAAAATGTTTGCCATGATTGGGGCAGTATTACATTTTACGTAATCGATTCACGGATATTTTATTGTAATTTATACTGATAGTAGAAATTGTACGTTTCTAAAGAAAGATTTATCAAGCCGAATGAACAGATGGATATTAAGCCTTATTGGATATGATTTTAAGATAATGGGTATTAAAGGCAATAAAAACGCTATTGCTGATACCTTATCAAGGGCTTTTGTACTAAGTAGTTGCCATAAGAAAACTGATTATATTAAGGAAATAATAAATTATGGTGCGATTTTGCAAAAAGAGATACATTTGGAAGAGTGATAATACTGGAGAAAGGCGCAAAAGATTTTATTAAATTTATTCATTGATTAAATGCGCATGCAGGAGTAAATGCATGTTACTAAAACATCAAACCATATTATAATGTCTTCAAGGTTAAATCTGTTTTAAAAGATGTTATTGGCAATTGTAAGAAATGTAAGATAAATGATAAAATCAATCGTACAAATTATCCACAAACTAAAATAACATCAGATAAGTTATGGGATGTTGGCTGTTTGGATATTTTTGGTTCGTTTAAAATAGATAGCGAAGAAGGGGAGAAGGGATACATAATCAGTATCACCGATGTATTCTCTAGGTTTACAATGGTAAAATTTGTAACAAATGTAAGAAGCAAAACATTGGTAAAGGTGTTTAAAAAATGAAGCGATAAAGGAAATACTCCTTGGGTGATAATTGTAGATGATGGGAAGGGTACATATACATTCGCCTACAGGCGAATTTACGCTTTTTCGCCGAAAGCTCAAAAAGGGTTGTTTTGCCAAAATTCTACCCATAAAATTTTTTCCTTTGTTTTGCAAAAAATTTACCCTTAAAAAAATAAACAACAACTTTGAAATATATAAAGGTCAACGAGGCGGACAAAATCTTATCTATGAAGATCAGATTTACACTTTAGACTATTATAAGGATGGTACTAGACGATGGAGATGCAATAATCGGTCTTGCAGAGGGGCCATTATAATTAACCAAGAAAATGCTGTAGTAAAAAAAGTAATTCATTCACATTTACCTGTACCAGAAAAATGCTTTATTAAAAAAACGATAAAAATAATAAAAGAACGAGTTACTACAAGCAATTAAAATTCCATAGACATTATTAAAAAGCAACTTACGGCATTATCAAACAGCCAAGATACTACTAAAATGCCTTCTTTGGAATATTTAAGGGACACAATCCGAAGAACAAAAAAATTCAATTCTTGGATATGTGACTGGTTGTGTTATGGACATACCTGAAGTCTTACAAGTCGACTCAAAAAACAATCGTTTTTAAGGTTTGATAGTGGCATGCAAGATAATGAAAGATTTATTATCTTTTTTTTTCGGAGTTCAAAAGGAGTATGATTTCAAAAATAGACACGTTTGTTATAGACGGAACGTTTAAATCCCCTCACCAATGATTTTATCAAATTGTTGTCTTTCATGGACATATATTTGGAAAAACGTTTCCATTTATATATATATTTTCTAAAAGGAAAAAGTAAAAGATCATTTTCCCGAGCTTTTGATAAATGTAAAGAGTTAGTAGAAATGAATGTTGAGAACATAGTGACTGATTTTGAGAGGGGATAGTCAATGCTTTAATGACATCTTTTCCTGAAGCAAATTGTAATAGTTGCTTGTTTCATCTAGGGCAGGCAGCATATAAAAGAGTCGGTGCAATGGAAGAAATTAAAAGTTAAAAAATGATTTTAATAATAACTTAGTTTTTAAGAAAATTCTTAGATTGGCATTTGTTCCAAGACAAGATGTCCCAATTTTTTATAAATATAGAAAAATCTATTAATAACTGCAGACGCCGGTCTGTCAAGACGGAATGATTGGTTCCGTCAAGTCGGATATCAGATCAGATACGGTGTGATCTGATCCCGCAATCTAATTAGTTTCACTGTTTTAGCAAAACTATATAAACAGTGAGAGCAATGAAGGGATGAAAAAGAATAATAAATTAAATAAAAGTCTTTCAACCGTAACCGATGTTCCGACTGACGTCGACAAATAACAATTCAATTTTGAATATAGCTAATTTTTAAATGTACTTTGAAAACAATTACCTAGTTTCCAGTGTCATAAGAGAAGAAAATGAGGGCAGAGCAGTTGCCACTATTAATTTTTGGAATACATTTGAGAGGGTAAAAAAAGAACTTCCTCGGACTTCAAATACCAAGAAAAGCTGAGCCAGAACCATCAACAAGAGGATGGAAACTAAAAATCTCAACACCGCTCTTTTTATTTCTAGAGTACTAGATTGTGAGGAGATGGATATTTATAATTTAAAACGTTATAAAAAGGGGTTGTTTGAAGCTAAAAAAAACAAAAAAAACGGAGAAAAAAATAGATTTATTATTAAAAATTACAAAAATTATTCTCGCGAAGAGTATATGAATGCTTTGCTGCAACAAGTAAATTATATATGCGAGTATATTAATTAAATAAATCGATTATTCTTAAAATGTTTTTAAATTATAAATGCATCTTAAATTTATCATTTGTATCTTTAATAAAGCGTTACAAATTTTTAAATGTTTCTAAAAAAGGATAAAATCTTTTTTATAAAATTTTTGGCGAAAAACGAACCGATTTTCATTTTCGACTAAAAACCCCAAAATCGCCTACAGGCGAATTTACGATTACCGATTATGGACCTACCGCTCACGCAAAAAGATACATAATAGAAGTGAATGTAAGTATTGTTTATGTGGTACACTGCATGATTACATTTTCCTCATGTCAAATCTTTCGTTTTATTTTCTAGAAATTTTTTAACTTAAATATTTTGAGACCAAAGAAGGGTACGATGGTGACAGTGGATGTCAAGACGGGTAAAGGGGATGGGACTAGGAATCTTAACAAAAATAAATACATAAATAATATTATATAATGGTTCTTCATCTCGATGCGTGTAGCCACAAGGTGCAACAGACTTGTTAACTTTCAAATCATTTAATTCGAACATGGGTTAAAAATATATAAAATATTTAAAGGAATAAATTTCTAAAGAATATTTATATTCCTGTTTAAGAAGCTATGAAAGCTTCTACAAAAAGACTATTTTGTAAAATTGGTGAATAAATAATTTGTTATCTTAAAAAAGTGCAGAAGTTGAAACCTCTATAGTTTTAGATAAAAACCTTACCATCTCAATTGAAAAATTAAAACATGCCTTAAATTTTTTATGAAAGAGGCGCTTTTGAAGGAAATAATTTTAGTCTGTACTTTTTATTGGATTATAAATGGAGCATATCTTTCTTCAAAAATACTATGAGTAGACAAATTTCACTGAAATTTGAAGATTTATACGTTTTGATATAAAAAATCAAAAAGAACAACGTTTAAAATCAGACAAGTTCGCTTTATTTTCGGAAGTTTGGGTCAGGTTTATAGAAAACAGTCAAAGTTATATATGCCTGGGACATACATAACGATCGACGAACAGCTTGTTCTAACCAAAGCTAGGTGCAGGTTTATCCAGTATATGCCTAACAAACCATTTAAATTTGGGATGAAGTTTTGGTTGGCGGCTGACGTTGCATCTAAACATGTGTTAAATGGCTTTTTATATTATGGCAAAGACGAGAATCGTAATAAAAATGTAAATCTAAGCGAATATATTGTGATGAAATTGACCGAACCTTAGACAATGAAAGAAAGAACAATGACAACAGATAATTTTTTACAAATGTTTTATTGTCAAAAAAACTAAAAGGGAAAAAATGGCATTTGACCAGTAAATGCCCGCATTGGAAATTTTTAAGGGACCCCTTTTTTTTTAAAAAAATGGCAAGAGAATCGAGAACGAAAATTATAGATGTCGGATTGGCGAAATTAACTTTTTTTATTTTCTTGCATAAGTTAAAAAAAATTAATTTTTAAGTAAATAATATTTTAAAATTCTTAAAACGAAGAGACATTATAGTCTCTACGACAATATACAAAAGCGAAATTTATTCAATTGAATTTTTTAAAGAAATTTCATTTAACGATATGACGTTTGATAAAATATTTATAAACTGTGAGACTGCGTGCGCTTTCATGGCACGCAGTTTTTAAATAAAAAACAATACCACTTGCGATAAATGCAACTCTTGTAGGCCAATGAGACTGTTTAAAGGTCTAAACATATTGACGGTGTTGTTTGGAATTGCATCAAGCCTTGTAATGCTTCCAAGTCAATAAGAATTGACTCAATTTTCGAAAATTCGAAATTAAGTTTTTGAAGATAGTCAAATTAATGTACAAGTACATTAATCGGGGTTCTTTCCTCGATATTGCACATGATCTCGAAATAAACAGAAAAACCGCTAGTTCATACGGTCTTTTGTGTCGAGATCGCATTATCGAGGAGGTAATGACAAACAATCAAAGATTGGGAGGTCGTGATGAGTTTGGCATCCCAAAAGTCGTGGAGATCGACGAGAGTCTATTCTTCCGTGCCAAGTATAATCGAGGCAATCATACCACTGGTCAATGGTATCTAGGAAGGACAGAAAGGAAGTATAAAAAGGCCTTTCTCGTTCTTGTAGCCAGTTTAAATACTGCTACTCTCCTTCAGGTAATACAAGATAATGTATTTCCTGGATCGATTGTGATCACTGATCAATGGAGGGCGTATGGCACCGCAATGAAACAAATCACAGGGATGGAACACATAACTGTGAATCACTCTCTAAATTTTGTCAAGCCTAATGACCTTGATACCCACACTCAAGGCATTGAAGGATTTTGGTCAATTTCGAATAAATACGTTAGATCTACTCAAGTACTTAATTAGGATGAACATTACGATTATCTATTACAATAATATGGACCTAAAACATACCTAAAAGACAACATTTAAATTATCTTTTCTTACTTTTTAGAATAAATCCTTAGTTTTATTTGTTTTTTTTGTGTACTTTTTTTTTATTTTTTTCACCCTCTAATCTTTTTTCCAATGCGGGCTTATTTTGGTCACATACCAAAAATTTTTTTGGAGGAAAAAATTTTTATAAAAGCAAATAAAAAATTAAGCCCCGCATTGAGTGACCACCCTCCTTCTTTATTTTGGCTGTTTTAATGGACTGACCAGAATTTAGGAGGGGCTAGGGGTCCGAATGGCATGCGACACTTTTTAAAACTTAAACAGATATGAAAACTGATGAAATTTAACATCATACAGGTAATAAATTCAAGTTTTTTTGATAATTAGCAATACTTAGGTGCAGACGCCAGGCGGCATCTGTTATGATTCGTCCCGCTGATGGGGCCAATCATATGGTAATCATATGTGATCTTTAATATGATTGGTGTCGAAGCTCCTTTAATGGTATTTAAGTAAATATCTGAGAAGAGGGATCGCGGGTATATACTTATGCCTTCCCTACCAACGTAACGTTTAGACTGACGTCGACACTTAGGTTTTTATTAGTTTTACTTTAAAATAAAAGTACTCGATTTTAAAATAGTTTTCTAGCCGTTACAAAAGATTTCTTAAAAAAACGCAAAATTTTACTAAAAAGACCCCAAAATGACAAGAAGAAATTATTTGAATTTTAGACATCCTTTGTTTTCTAGCATCAACTTATGTAAAGACTACATGATTGATACTGGACTTACCAGTTTTACAAGACAATGTAGTTCTTGCAATTATGATGTTGCAAAACTTTTAATATATTCCGAAAAAAGAAAAGAAAATTTAGTATATAGATGTATGAAAAGAGATTGTAGAGCAAAAAAAAAATTTACCCGGTATTAGGTTTTTTCGAAATTTATCTTTTTGTTGTGTATCTTATCCTTTGTAACTCGAATTATAAATTAATTCTAAGTCTAACAGGTGTGTCAAATGACACAATTATATAAATAAAGCTCAAACTAAGAGAATACTTTAAAGAAAATTAGAAAGAGATTGCAAGGTTGGAGGGCATGGCATTCAAATTCAGGCTGATGAAACGGTTTTATGCAAAAGAGATACCATCAAATGTCCATCCATGACTGATGATGCAACCAAAGATACTGTTTGGATTTTAGTTTTGATCGAAGCTGTTAATAGAGATAAATTCCATATTGTACAGTTTCCGATCAAAAAATAAAAACTCTAACAAGGATAATTGAAGATAGAGTTTTACCAGGATCAGTTCTTATTTCTGATGGTTATCCTAGTTATCCCGGATTAGCAGCCAATTTAAATCTTGGGCATATTGTTGTAAACCATTCAATAGGATTTACAAATGAAGAGGGATTCCATACCAACAATATTGAAAATTTTTGGTCTGGCATGAAATCAGAAATGACTAAACAACACGGAGTGAAGCGAATTAATATTGATTCATGGCTTGAAGAATATACTTTTAGAAAAAAATTTTTGAATAAAAAGAATCAAAACGAGGAGATGGATGTTTTAATTGATTTTATTAAATTTATTTTTTTTATAAATTTTTTTTTTGCTATATCATTTTTTATGGGACCTCAAAACAGAGAAGCACCCAAAATTGATTACTGATTAAATTCTTACCATTTTTAACTATTGACTGTAAAATTAGTAAAGTATTACAAAAAAAATCAAAGAACCGCTCTTTGGACACCCCTTACATAAATTATACTTGTACATTTCATTTTTTTGCACTTTTTAATGCATATCTATTACAAAAAAAAATGAATGGATTTTAAGTGTTTATGCAATGGAAACGAAATCATAAAAATGTACATTTTCACTTTACAAGTACAGGTCAAATTTATCAAACGTTAAGTAAATGCCACTCAAAGCATGGAGGAAATTTTTTAGAATAGATTTTGCAGAATTATTGCATGCTGAAATATTAGTGTCGTAGGTGCTACACGATAGGTGAAACAATCTTATGTTTTGATACCATCTATCAGGCATGAAACAAGTGTTTATGTTAAATATATATGTCGACATTAAAGCTTTTATTATTGTTAAAGTCATTCTGTTCTTCTATGGGTAAGAAAATATAAAAAGTTTTAAAGTTTCATAAATGGTTAATATGGAACGTAAGGAGGACGTAAACCGGAAGACGATCTACGACAATATATATATATCATGTTTTCTTAACAAACACGGAATCTAATAAAGCTTTAACTTCTTTATCCAATGCCTCGTCTAAAATCAACAATTAGAATTAATATTTTTTGATGTTACAAGTTTTTATTAGTGGTTAAAACGACACTAACGATATCTAGATGGAAAATCCTGACGTTTAAAATAGAAAATGACAATTTAAAATTTACTTAAAACATATACAAATTTAGTAGAACCACAATCTTTGGGTAACTATCTACAATAATTTTTTTTTTGAAAACATTTTTTTGGTATATTTAAGGTCTTAAAATTACAATTAACATTAGACTTTAAGGGACCATACACAAATTGCAAAATAAAAAATTGATCTATGTCTTCAAGATAAATAATATATTAAAATTTGTTTAAGAAATAAAACAACAGGAATTCTTAAGCCCTGAGAGAACTGTCTGCTTTGAAAAGAAGCCTGAGAATGAGGTGGTATTGACCCCAGCTGGAACAGCATGAAGTCTTAAAGATATTAGCTTCAAATAAATTTATTAATTTAAAATTTGTTTAATATTTAAAGTATGTAACTTATTGCAGGTATCAATTTATACTTTTACAAAAACTTATTCTAGGGCAAGATCGTATTAAATAAAAAAAATCTAAATATGTACATCTGAAGATAAAAGTATATCTTTAATATTTAATCATGTTTATATAAATTTATCATTGTCCATACAGTAAAAGGATCTTCTTCATGTTTTGCAATCACACTATGGGATCTAGCTTGTTTTCTTCTCTGAATAAAAAAGCCCTCATCGACAACATCCGGCGTAACAGATCTTTCTATAATATAATTTTTTTCTTCTTTTAAAGTCTTAATTATTATAGGACCATTAAAGCCAATTTCGTGTTTCTTAAAACATCTCCTCTTAGCATTTATATTATAATTTATTTTGCGTTTCCAGTTATTCTTCATAGACGGATATATGCAATAATGTCTAATCCAATTAAGGCATTCATTACTGCATTCAATTTCAAAGAAACCATCTTGTAGTTTAATTACATCTAAATTATCATCATGGACGTCGATAGGAGTACTTTTGCCTGTTTGAGGAATTTCAAATATTCTGAATTTTACACTCGTTTCCAGATACATATAATATTCATTCAATAAGACATCAAAAATTTGATCATAACTCTTTTCTTCATAAATAGATAGATCCACGGTCCAAATATCATTTTTTGCAATAAAAACTCTATTTAATTGAAGTATATTATATACAAACATAGATTCATTTAAAGAAAATTTTCTTCCCAGAAAACATAAAATTTGGTCTCTTGTCTTTGCTTTTGAATCAGAACAAATAATTGTAACCGCTAAATCTTGACTAATTCCAATCATTGTTGTCATATGAGACTCAAAGATAAAAGGGACATCGTCAAGTATCAATTCTGCTTCTTCCTTAATATGTGAAACAAACTCAATAACTCTACCTTCTACCTTTACCCAACCATTATGGAGTACAAATGACCAATGGTTTTCAATTTGAGAATAAAAAATAGAAACACAGGAAGTTTTACTTTTAAAACAGTAATAAAGTCCATAAAATATCCATGTATGACCCAGATTGTTTGTAATCGAAAAAGTACTTTGGAGATGCTCATTCATATAATGTAATATGAGGGATAATATGGGAAAAAATTTATATACTTACTTAATGAAGTAAATTTATGTTTTTCTATTCAAAAATATATATATATATATATATATATACATATATATATAAAGATTTGTATTAAGAAGTATCTAATATACAAAAAACCATAAAACAAGAGACCTTTTTAGTGATTTTAGTGATTTCATTCATAATGTACGCTTTTATGATTATAGAAAAAGTGCAAAACGTTAATACAGCTCATTAAACACATTTTATACAAATACATATATAACTAAATATAATCGATATTAAACACAATTAATTAAGGCAGTGATGCCAAATATAAGGCAGTCGATGGAGGTTTTTGTTAAAAATTAGTTTTTTCAACTTTCAAGTATTCCACTACCCAAATTAACTTGTTTTGAATAATAATACACGTGACATGCCATAATAAGTTTATTTTAAAAAACATGTTTTAAAGCAAAAATAGTCCATTACAAATAAAAGATTATATTATCTTGTTATGTGTTTTGACAAGAAATTTTGAAGTAATTTACACTTGTGATGTAAATAAATAAAAGTATTTATTTGAAGCTAATAACGTTGTTTTAGATTATTTAATTGCCGGAGGGGCCACTGAAACTGTGATATCCGATTTTACTAGGTCACAATTAGTTCTCTCGACACTTAAGAGCTCTTCTAGACTTCCATTTCTTTTAAAGTCTAAAGAAATGCTTCCAAGTGTTTTTTTAGGACAAGAGACTGTATAAAGACCTCTTCTAGGTCCAATATCTCGAGCCTCCCTTTATACATTGCATGGAATTTGGTTACCACACCATCCCACGTAAGTACATATGGAATAATAGTCGATTTGAACCCGTATAACTGTGTTAGTTCATTCGCTAGGATGTCGTATTAGCGGAGCTTCTTGGACTTAACTTGTTGGAGGTTATCTGATGACGTTATTCCAACCTCTATGATCAAGATCTCTTTGCTTCTCTTGTCAATTACAACTAGATTCGGGCGATTGTGCTTGACCTTGATGTCGGTCTTCACGAAAGTATCTACCCGAATTTCTACGTACTTGTTAGAGACAATTTCCTGGACAGAATGCATTTGTGATGTTATAACTATTTTTCTGAAGCTTTGAATTTGGATAAAAAATTTTTTATCAAAAAATCTAATCATTTATGTTGTAACGTTTAAAACCGCGTATTTAAAATCAAGACGGCATTTTAAAAACAATTTAGGTTTTACCTTGCATGTAAAAACGACTTAGCTTAATTAATCTAGTATTTTTTAATTAAGAAAATATGTCTTGCAAAAGCAATCCGTTTTTTCGGCCTTAGGTCGAAAAAGCGGATTGCCGGCCCAACTTTTTCCACAAAATTTTAGCCCATATGGAAATGCTTTCTCACGAAGAAATTACTGAAGTGACTTCAAAAAGAGGAGGAAGGAAAATTTTTTACAAAGGTTTTGCTTATAATGTTAGATATACGGGTAAAAAGAAATTATTATGGAGATGTAGGGTAGATGACTGTGTATCAAAGATGCATACAGACACAGACCTGGGATTAATTACCATAAGTACTCATAATCACGAACCAGATTATGCGAAAAATAAACTTGAGGTTGATTTAAAAAATATGTTAGCTCGATCATTAAAAACTTCAGAGAAAGTTAGAAATATAATCTGTAATGTAATGGTCAATTATTCGGACCCTGAACTTGTAAATGCTTCGAAAATATCGTATTTTGCAGACAGCATAAAAAGATGTCGTAAAGCTAGACATATGACGACTATTCCTGAAATGACAGACATACCAAACCCTATAAAATATTTGGCAACTGGCGAACTATTCTTGCAGTTTGACTCGGGCCTAAATGACAAAGAACGAGTTGTGATATTTTGTACGTCTGATAATCTCATCGACCTCGAAAATATTAAAACCATATTGATGGATGGAACTTTTAAGTATGCACCTTCTGCCTTTAAGCAACTGTATACTTTGGTGGCCTATTTAAAAGGGAAATATGTGGTAATTGTATTTATTTTAATGTATAAAAAGAACGAAGCGTCTTATAAAAAAATATGTGATTTTATTCTAGAAAAAATTCCCAAGGTCAAACCAAATTGCTTTAATTTAGATTTTGAATTGGCTCCAAGGAAGGCTTTTAATGCTGCCTTTCCAAACGCTCATTTCTATGGGTGTAACTTTCATTTTGCCAGATAATATTTAGAAAGGTACAGGGTTTTAAACTAGCAACGTTGTACCTGAACAACCTTCAGTTTAAAATGAATATTAGAATGATTTAAGCTTTGAGTTTTGTAAAACCTGTCAAAGTTAGAATATACTTTGCATTGCTAGAGGAAAAATTATTGGAGGAAAGAGATAAAGAAAACTATGAAGGAGTTTTAGATTTTGTAAGTAGAAATTATGTATACATTTCTGATGAAGATATAAAATTTTGGAACGTTTATGATCGCACCTTGGAAAAAATGCCCAGAACGACCAGCAGTCTAGAGGGGTTCCATAGATCTTTAGATAAACTTTTCAAACATCGCATCCCGACATAGGAATATTTGGCGAAAAATTGCAAGAAGAGCACTTAATTAGTAAGCAAAAAATTTTACATGCAATGTTCAAATCTAAGAGAAAATTAAAAAAGTCGAAACAACAACTTCGAGATAAAAGAATATTAAATGTTGTAAAGAAATTTGATTCTTTTGATCTTTAGAATTTCTATACCAAGTTTCTCTTTTTTTCAGAATATACTAATATTTAAATAAATAATTTCTTTTTTTTTATCATTTTTCATCATTTTTGGGCCTAAAAACGGTCAGCCGCGAAAGATAATTTAATGCAAACAAGGATTATTTTCAGAAGTAAATTGAATCTCAAACCGTCAAAAAACGTAATTTATTGCATGTATTTAAGCGTTTATAAAAAATTAAAATTTTAGAAAGAGAATCAATAGCAAAAAAATCATGATTATATTGTAATTTTTAAATTTTTTTTTCAAAAAAAAAGGATAAATTAGATTTTAAAAATACTCCACAGGCCTCAAAAATATGCTTTGAGGGCCGCATTCGCCCGCGGGTTGCTCATTCCTGTTTTAAACCATTTATTCAAACATTAGTATAAAAAATTTATTATTTTTTAGGAAAAATCCTAAAAAAATAAATATTCTTTGATTAGAAGCTAAAACGCTTTTACAACAGTACTATTACTAAAAAAAAAGCGAGGAAAATGGGTTTAACGACCATTTTTTGCGCTATAAAAAATTTATAAAATTACTTCGCTTAAAAATATATTCATAAAAAAATAAATTTCTTAAAAGTTAAAGGTGTCTGATAAATAAGTGTTTGCATTGAAACGAAAAAATGAAAAAGTGGTAAATTAAATGGAAAAATACGAAAAGAGAAAAAATCTAACAAGGGAAAAATATATAAAAATTACATTTATTATTTATTCTAAAAAGTAGTAAAAGATAATTCATACGCCTGTCTTTGGGCAATTGATGCGCCCATATAAACTGTAACAGATACTCGTAATGTTCTTCCTGCCTAATTCCTTGTCTTGCACGCACTTCCCTTTTGGATAAAGACCAAAAACCTTTAATCTTCTGAGTGTAAACATCTGGACCATTCGGGTCCACAAAGTTGAGAGAATAATTCACAGTTCTATGCTCAATCCCTGTGATTTGACGTAATGCAGAGCTATATGCTCTCTATTCGTCCGTGATCACAATCATGTCAGGCAATACATTGTCCCGTATTACCTGAAGTAAAGTAGCAGTATTTCTACTGGCCACAGGGACGAGAAAGGCTTTTTACTACCCCTTTCTACTCCTCCTACATACCACTGGCCAGTAGTATGATTACCACGATTGTATTTGGCACGGAAGAATAGACTCTCGTCAATTTCCACGACTTTAGGGATGCCGAACTCTTCACAACCGCCCAACCTCTGACTATTTCTAATCACTTCCTCGATTATGCGATCACGACATAGAAAACCGTAGGCACTAGCGGTTTTCCTGTCAATTTTAAGATCGTCAGCAATCTCGAGGAAGGGTTCCCGTTTGACGTGCTTGCTGATTAATTTAATAATCTTCCAGAAGCACAGCCTAGAACGTTCAAAGACAGAGTTTGTTTCGAAAGATTTAAAATCTGTATATGGTTTTGTACAGTTCCAAAATAACTTATCGTCTCTCTTCTCCCTTTTTACCAACCTCATTAGTCTATTGAATTACCGCTCGAGCAAAGCATAGTGTTTTTTATTAACCAGCTGCGCGCCAGGAACACGCATGCAGACTCAGGGTTATTAAATGTGTCTCTGAAAAGTATTTCATCAAATTTTTTTGTTTTAAATGTTTTGACAGTATAAATTTCCTCGGGTTCAACAATTTTTGTTCTTGATATTCTTAATATTTTTTTTTGTAAGGGGGAAAAATTAAAAATTTTCAATGCGGGCACTTATTGGTCAGACACAAAACTATGTAGTATTAGTCTAAAATACTTTCCGAGAATTAGAACAAATAATTTGCAACAGCATTTACTTGCTTAAATTCATAAAAAATCAACAGTCTTTGTACATTTCAAGAAGGCGCGTTGGGAGACTCTGTACGACAAAGTTGGGTGGTGTGAATTTGTTCAGAGCCATAAACTATCATATTGGCTTTTTGAGGCTTGAACCCGCGGATTTTAAAAGTCTAGATTAGTGGATCTCATCCTTTTAAGTGCGCGCCCCACATTTGAGGTTTTGAAATCGAAATGCTTCTTAATTAATTAAAAAAAATATGCCACCCTGTCTTATATCAAAAAAAAATGAAATGGGTGTAACTAAGGGGGTAATTTTTTTTTGCAAAAAATTTAAAACGTTTCCCTCCAATTACCAAAATCCCCTTTGTGAGGCTTGGACCCCGTTGGGAATCAATTGAGTTAGATTAAACATATTTTATAGAAGGGCTTGCCCACATACCCTTTTGTTGATTAGATCAATCAACGGCGACATCAACGATCATCGGCGTCCATCGTCTGATCTAGAGATTTCGGGACTATAACAGTCATGATTGTCAAATTAAACTCTAAAAACACTATTCTTACATCTCAGATGAGAGAATTTTTTTGTTGGCTGGCCACAGTTTTAAAGACAAATAACCAATTAGATTAAAAGAATTTATAAAAGGGCTAACAATGCTTAAAAAGTGTTTTATGTTCGTATTTAAGTAATTTACAACCAATTTAGCCCTTAATTCTACTTTAGGTCATATTTATCGGCATTTGTATACGCCTTGAGATTCACGGTTACTTAATCCTGTTCTAAATTGATAGGCTATAAACATTTTTACTTACTTCAAAAAACTCATTTTTGACATTAAAAGAATTTAGTTTAAAGTTTTTTTTTGATGCAAGATATGCATCATATAATACTTTTTTTAGCGTAAATTCATAATAAAATTACTAAGACATTTAAACATAAATTAATTTTAATAAAAAACAAATAAATTTTATGTAAATTGAGAAAGTGATTTGCAAAATGTCGTTATAAGTGTAACATATAGTTTTAAATCAAATTTAGTTAAAAAATTAATTTGTCTTTTTATGTTTTATCATAGATATGATTGGATTTTTGAAATCGAAAACCATTTCACTTCTGATTATTAAAACATGGGTTTAAATTGAAAAAAAAACAAACTTATTTATGAAATCATATGCAAATATTCGTACTAGGCATGACAGGACATATATGATCTGCTGTATGTTTTTAATATGGCAGTTTGTGGTTAACATTTATGAATTACTATGCCTTATAACCGATAATTTTATAGATAAAGTTATTAAATCACATTTACAAAACGACATATATCACTTGTCTCTGTTTAAAAAGTCTAATGAAGTTGGGATTAGATTTGCTATATCTACTGTAATTGTTTCTTTTTGTTCGATTTGTATATACAATGGTGCATATTACATATCGAAACTAAATGTTATTTCTAGATCTTTTATTTACAATGAAATACAAAATATCATTTTTCATACTATAATAAGCGCTATTATGACTTTTACAATGAAGCCAATGTTAATTTTTGACTATCAAAATCTAAAGAAATTTTTTATGATAAACCTATACCACACAATTATCAAAAGATCAATCTTTAGCATAAATCCCTATATAGTAATAGTATTATCTGTATCATTTAATCTGTATGAACAATATTCAAATCCAAATTTCGAAAAATTTCATTTTATTGATGAATATGAAAATTTATCAGAAAAAATTGTTAAAATTATAGCTGAAAACAAATTGGATGTAAAAGTATATTATGGTATTGAGAATTTCGAGTTTTGTACTTTACATGATACGATTTTTATGGGGAAAAAAGATGGTAATGAAAATTATGAAATTGATGAGCTGGACAATGTTTTATTACATGAAATTAACCATGTGTTAGATCAAACAACTTTAAAGAAGAAATTAATGCGAACAGTGTCTATTTTGCTATTTAACTCTTTAAAAGTAATACATTTATATAATGTAAGTAGAAATTGGATTGCCGATTCTATTTTTGGATATTCACTCTTTATCACTGTCTATTATATGTTAAATCTTATTGAGCATTACTTACTACAAAAGAAAGAGTTAGAAAGTGATTCATATAGTTCTATTCATGGTAATTCTCGAAGTATGATAAAATGGTTACTTAAATACAGTTTAGAAAAAAGCATTCCATTGTTTCATACATATATATTCAATTTGACTTATTATCAGCACCCTTCTGTAGAAAATCGAATTCATAGATTAAATATAAAAAAAAAATAACATAAATATTATAAATTAAAACTAGTTAAAAAGTCTAAAATCTTTCATCCTACATTTTTTAAAATCATATTATAACTTTTGTTGGATTTTCTGCAATTTTTTTGTTATTATATTGCATCAGATCTTTTACGAATGTTTCTTTTTTTTTCATTTTACAGAGATGATGATTTTTTTGATGCGTGATTTAATTTAATCAAAAAAACATTTGTTATTGACAACATTAAATGCGTTTTTTTATCATAAAGCATAAAAATATCATTTTTACAGTTTTTGAAACGTAAGATAATTTTTTTTTAACAAAATAGCACCTCTCAAATATATATGAGGCGATTGATCTTAAAGAAATACTGGATTTGTATTTGAACTAGATTAAAATTTGTTTTTGATGGTAAAAAATATTATCGACAAGATCTAGGATGAACAAAGACTATTAGTTGAAATACTGCATTTTGAAATAGCGGGCAATTTTTAGAATAAATACAGAAATACGTCATTATGAATATTTTTTGTAATTTAATAAAATCTTATATGATAGATTACTGTTGATATTAGGGGGACACCATCATAAAAAATGAATGTAGAATATTGTTCTTAGTCATGTTTAAAACAGTAAACGTCTTAAAATTGTTTTAAAAGCTACTCTAAAAAAATGTTTTAGAACACGTTTCATATCAAGAAGGCAAAGTTATCATACTTAATGACATTTTATTGTTTTTTGTAAACATATTACAATTAAATAAATAGTTTAAGTGCTTTTTACATCTATTCAGATTGTTTCAAATAACAAAAATTAGTAAAATTTTAATGTTTCAAGAGGCTGTTAGTCACTTACTACTGAGTCATATGTGAAGTGTAAAATTTGATGTTTTCAAATAAGTGTTAGAATTTAAGAAAAATAATCATCAATTACAACAAATAAATATGCTGTTTTTTTTTTGAAAAAACAGGTGATTAAATTGTTGTAACGAGCGCTAACCATTAGATGTATTTAAAACAAAGATTATAAAGTTAATTGAATTTATTTTTTATTTCATTTATATAGATGAGGATGGAACATTCCTCTTATTGTGTATTAAAGAAAATGATAAAACATTTTATCTGTCGCAGAAGTCATCTGCCAACACAAGAGCACATTCATGGAGATGCACATCGCCGACATTTATATTTATAATTCGTAAAATACGGATTTTGAATAACTTAACAAATTATGACAAAATTGCAAAGTAAAGTTTGGTATTTTATTAAAATTTCTAAAAAACAGGTTCACCGCTTCGAAGAGGTTTTTAAAAAAATTAATTCGATTTGTTCATATCCTCTCAGAGTACGTTTTTTTGCTTTTATTTGTTTACAGAATGTTCAGAAAAAAATAACAAAAACTTTGTGATCAATAATTTATATGCAAAAAACAATTTTCGTCGCTACTCATACAGGCTTAGCACGTTAGAAAGTCTGTTCCGTGAAATATTTCATGAAAAATGAATGAGTAATAAACAGCGAAATATCAGAACATAAATTTAATAAAACAATTTATTTCAAATCTTTTCTAACTTATAATTACAAAAGAACAATCTATCATTAAAAACGAACTTATCATTGATTTTAAGTTTTTCTATTTTTGATCCGTCCTCCGCTGTCATCATCTCAATAAGTTCCGCCTTGTTCTCCTTGAGCACAGAGATGCAGTTTCTTATCATAAAATTTAATAGTTGTTCATGTTTATATCCAGCAAGTAAAACCACTTTTAAATAGTCGTAAAGTAAATTATGAATCGCTAAAAAATTATCACATCCTCTAAATTTAACAAATAACTTATAAAACTCTGGAGTTTCGAATTTATCTTCTTCCAAGAATACTTGTAATAATTTCTTGGCAACTAAAAATATATTTGCATCAAGAACATGTCTATCAAGATCTAATATTTTTCTATAGGCGGATGAATGTCTATTCGATGTATTAAGTAATAATAAAATAACGTCTATTTCGTCTCGTGCTCCTTTATGTGTATTATCGACCTTTAATGTTTTTATTACGGGCTTTATCTCTTTATTTTTTTTTATTCTATTAGTTAGCTTGAATAATTTTGCCATAGGGTTAAAAAAAACAAAAATTTTTATAATTTTTTTTGCATGATAGTGTGTAATGTAGTTATGATACAAACATTACTTTTTTATAATATTGTTTTGTAAATTAAAATAGTGTAAAATTAGATATTCTTCTATATTTACAAAAATTTGTCGTCAAACAACAAAATGTGCAATTTTTTTTAATTAAAATACATACTTTTATTGTACAATAATTTTTATTTCATTCTTAATTGACATAATTTGGTAAAATTAACTTTGAAATAGCTAATTTTTAATTTTACAAAAATAACTGCACTCAATTTTAACATTAAGCAATTTGTCATGGTATATAAGAGTTATATCGTCTTTTAAATTACAGCATCATAAAAATTTGTGGACTTATTTGATGAAATTGTCTTTAAAGCAGAATTAAAAAAAATCTAATTTGCAATAAAATTAAACAACTGTGGCTAGTAAACCGTTGTCCGAAAAAAAGTTAGAAAATATATGTTAGTTAGTAAATTTTACTGGATCCTACGTGCTTCCGATTTGTAAAGTTCAAGCGTGGATGTAAAACCATATTTGTTACAGCTTATTTGATTTAACTTTTGCAACTCTGATTGCGTTATAATGACTAGCGAAAATATGCGTTTTACTTGTCAATGCACCGTCATTTATAAAAAATGAGCACAAAAATGTTGTTGGCTAAATAAATAGTTTATAAAATTTAAAAATCCTTTAATTTGTGGTTCAATACGTATGATACATCTTAACATTGTTCTGTTTTATTCAAGATTTCTAGTATAATAACTTAAAAGTATGCATTTACTTCGCCTTCGAATAACTAATTTGAGCAAGTTCATTGCCAATAAAAACTGTTCCAGTTGTATATATCATAATTATCTCATTCTCAACTACGTTAAATGTCTTCAAGATGCCTCCATAGTTTTTACAGTGGATTAATTCTAAATTTAAATTTAGTTTTATGAGATTATTTTCACTGTCAAGGATATAAATATTTTTGTTAAAAATTCTAACTTTTATTGGGTGATTCTCAATTACGATTTGTTTTATTAGGTGGCCTTGGTTATCAAATTTCACTAAAAGTTTGCAAAATGTTCCTATTATTGCACAATACTGATTTATGTCAAAAGAAATTATCATTTTATTTATTTCTGCAAACATCTGTAACATTAGAAAATTTTCTTCTTCAAATGTTTTTACACAGCCGCTTTCGAAAGCCAAATATAATCTATCTTCGTAAAAAGCGTGATCTACACATAATCCACTATTTGATTTTATAGAATTAACCATTTTACAGTCTATAACAGAGTATAATTGGATAGTATTGCTTTTTATGATAAACAATTGATTTTTAATCAAAATGACATAATCTAAATTTTCTTTTTCGATCTCTTTTTGATATTTAGTAGTTTTATCAATTATAAACACTCTTTCTTTAGATACAACTGCCAAATACTTTCCATTCTGTAAAATGTTTTGTATCACAATGTCGTGCATTCCTCTTTCAAAAAGGTTTCCGGTTCGATCGTAAGTATCGAAACCGAACATACCATAAACTATGATGACTTTATTATACATTAACACACCAGAAATTTCATTGCTTGTTCTAATTATCATGGGTTTGCAAACAAAATATTTTTTTAGTTTGTGATTAAGACTTTAGCAAAAATATCAAATCTAAGGAGCATGCGACAAGATAAAAAAACAAGTTTGTCAGGCGACAGCCTGCTCGTCGTGCTTAACTTATATGAGATGCGACGGTACTTTATTTGTTTATTCCTTCTTATGATTGTTTGTTTAATCATCTAGCTACAGATTAAACAAACAATTAAAAGCTTAAATACTTATATTCTAAGAAGGGGATGAAGAAATCCAATAAAACCTTAAGTTATAAACCCTCTACGAGCGTCGGTGATTCAGACGATCATTATCCTTAAACGTACCAAGACGAAATACGACACTTTTAACCCTTTTTATACATTTTGACCTGCAATTAGTAGATTTTCAGATCAAAAAGCAAATTTTGTAAAAGTAGCATCATAAATGGTATCTATATTGTACAACAAATAGATTTGTACGTGTTTCTCATATATTTACAAAATAAGTTTGTGTAAATTCTTAATCCAATTTTTTTTAAAATTGCACAACGTAATTCTGCTGCTTAAAACAATCAGACCTGAATGAAATATATCATCTGTATATTTCTAAAAATTAAGTTTTTATTTCGTCTAGATTTGTAAGTCTTGTAAATTTTAATCTTAAACCGCAATTATAGCTTTGTTTTAATTTTAAGTGATGTTTTTTCAAACTTAACAAATTTGTGTCTTAATATAACCGTTTATTTATTTATAGTCGAAGATTCAGGCGATAGTAGTATTTTAAATCTTAAGGATGAGTTTAACTTTAGCTCTGGGAGACGCAATTTGATAGTTGAGCTGGTCTACCGCGTAATAACCTACCTCCTACGATAGTCTGCTTACCACGTCAAGTCTACGCAGGTGGTACGGACCTGCAAGCTTTGTGAGTTTTGCAGGCGCACTACGTGCCCGGCCGCTTTGTAACTGGACCGTTTTTAGCCGATACAAAGTTCCATCTGATATGTTAGGCGCTAGGGTACTCCCTTGAGAAGACGCACGGTTTAATTATTGTCTTAAAACATTTTTTTAAAACAAATGTAGTGGTGGTTCATTTTAACAACAATAATGTTTTAGTATAGTCATGTATGCCATCAGAAAAATTTTTATGCAAAAAAACATATCGAACTTCAGTATCAACAATTATTAAAACACACATTTGATTTGTTTTAAAGACGATTTAATTTATTTATTGTACTTAATGATCAGGTTATTCATGTATTCTTTATGATTTGGAATTTTTAAAACCTGAAATGTGCATGAAATTGACACTTAAAAATCTTATAGGTTAAAAGCGACTTGCAGATCAAGGTTTTGCCATTGATGGTTCAAAATATGCACCAATCTATTTTTATTTAAATTCCAGCAGATATCATCAGTAAAAATAGTCAATTTGGACATTTTAAAATCAAAGAAAAAAAAGTAAACAAATGAAATTTTTGTTTAATGTTCATTTAGATCATTACAGACCAAAATGAAACCCAATTGTACGTATTTTTTTAAATTATGCAAAACAATGTTGTAAAACTATGTCATATCTTTTTTTTAAAACGTTTAAGGAATCACTTTGTTAGAAATTTATAAACCATGCAATTTAAATGTACATTGTACTTTTTAGTGCCTAAGATACTCAAAAAACAAGTAACTTAAAATTATTATTAAATATAAAAAAAGCTAAAGGCATTTTAATTCAAATCAAGTACACTTTCTGCCACTATTTATAACTAATTGCTAAAAAATAGTTTTGGTGCAATAAATGGCACAAAATAAATGATCTTTAAACATCAGAACTCAATTGTTCCACGGTTTATAGTTTGATATATAATATTTAGTATCTTTCCAACAAAAAAACTTCCCTCTTTTGCCTCCATTTCCATATTTTTATCTTAGAACATCACCCATCAACCCCGCCATTGATCATAACTTCCAGAAAATAAAGACGTGAAAGAAGAAGTAATAATAGTATTCTTTCATAATTATAAAACATTTTGATAATTGTACTACCATGGGATCAATAGGATGTTATAACGATGAAGAACATAAAAGAATATGATAAAACATAATCTTTGAATTCTAATTCATTTTAGGATAACCCTTTGAACTTAAGCATATCAGTAAAAGGAGGAAAAGAAACTAACAAGGATTTCTTTAGTAGTAGCGAATGAACAAGAAAAAACTCATTATGTAATCTATATTCATTATAGAGATGTTAAAAGTTATTGTTGTCATTCAAATCATAGATACATTAAATTGTAGTAAATGATGACAATAAATAAACAATGTAGAGTACAATTGCTTGGTAGTGCAATTGGAATATAGATAGAATAAAATATCTAAAGTTAAATATAAATGACATACCGATAGAGAATAAGTACTGCGAAGGAACTTGTGAAAATGGTAGTATTAGCTTATAGTAATTATAAGACCCGTCTTGAAACACGGACCAAGGAGATTACCAGATGACAGTATTAAAGAATCATAGGTGATTTGTCATCTGGTAAGACCCGAAACATAGTGAACTATATATGTCAATGGTTGAAGATAAACGACCGTTTATTGGAAGACCTAAGTCATTCTGACGTGCAAATCGATGATGAAAGATGTATATAGTGGCGAAAGACCAATCGAACTATGTGGTAGCTGGTTCACAGCGAAATGTCTCTTAGGACAGTTGAGTATAAATAAAGTAAATAGATGTAGAGTCAATACAATGTTTAATTATATTGTTTAACTTCTAATTCTATAGGTTTGTATGTTTTATAAATACTTACTGATATTTACGATACTCAAGTGGGCGTATGATTGTAAGAATGATATGCAATAAGGGATGAACCTTGAGATGCACTAAAATTTCTAATTGTATTATAATTATAAATATGATGAATACATTATGACAGTAGGGCGGTTGTTATGGAAGTAGAAATCCGCTAAGAAACGTGTTACAACGTACCTACCGAATGTATTATTGTATAAAATGGATGAATATTATAATAGTATTGAAGTGTGTTAAATAACAAATGTGTTATTTGGTAGTTGTGTAATTTGAATATGTTGAAGTATATAAGTTATTATATATTGAATAATCAAATGAGCAGATCTTGGTGGTAGTAACATAATAATTTGTATTTATAGAGATTAGGGTTGTCATTATGATGACGTGAGACGGTGTTATAATAAAACGAATAGTATTAATATTTTATTATCTTATTTATTGAGTGGTGACACAAATATGGACTATTATTGTAAAAAGTTACAATATAAATGAGTTATAATTTGTATATGATGTGATAGTTGTTATAAGATCATCATTTGAATAATAATATGTTAAAAAAGAAATAAATAAACCGTACCTATACCGCATCAGGTGTCTCTGTTTTATAACAAATATATATAAAGTAATCTAAGTAAGGGAATTCGGCAAAATAGATCTGTAACTTTGGGATAAAGATTGGCTCTAGCATGCTAGAACTTTTTATATTATGAGAGGAATCTGACTGTTTAATAAAAACATAGCTTTATGATAATGTAAAGTGAATTCTGCCCAGTGTATTTATTAGTTAAAATCGAATAAGCATATATAAACGGCGGGAGTAACTATGACTCTCTTAAGGTAGCCAAATGCCTCGTCATTTAATTGGTGACGCGCATGAATGGAGCAACGAGATTCCTACTGTCCCTATTTAGAGCTATGTGAAGCAACGAGACAAGGGAACGGGCTTGTTATTTATCAGCGGGGAAAGAAGACCCTGTTGAGCTTTACTCTAGTATATTTCAATTTGTATATATTATATTGTAGAGAGGTGGGAGATGTAATGTGAAACCACTAATATTAATATTACATGAATTTATTGTAATTATATGGGGAGTTTGGCTGGGGCGGTACAACTGTTATAAAGAAACACAGTTGTCCTAAGATACAATTAATTAGGATAGAAACCTAATGTTCAATATAAGGGTATAAGTGTGTCTGATGTATAGAACAATAGTTTTATATGATGGGAAACCATGGCCTAAAGATCCTCCAATAATAATTTTATTTGATTGGAGGTGACAGAAAAGTTACCACAGGGATAACTGGCTTGTAGCAAATGAGCGATCATAGCGACTTTGCTTTTTGATTCTTCGATGTCGTCTCTTCTGATCATCGTAGTGTATATGTTACGAAGTGTTGGATTGTTCACCCGTTAATGAGGAACGTGAGATGGGTTTAGACCGTCGTGAGACAGGTTAGTTTTACCCTACTGTTTATATTATTAAGAAAAGTTATATAGTACGAGAGGAACAATAAGTGATGACCTCTGGTGTAGCGATTAATTATTTAATTATGTTGCAAAACTACGTCATGAATAATAAATGCTGAAAGCCTCTTAAGCATGAAGTTAATCTTAATGATAAGCAATTGAGGAATACTACCTCTTTGAAGAGTGGGACTGTAAGAATGAAGGTGTATACCGACATTTTGAGGTTACCATTTCGTTCTGTATAAAAATACCTTCACGTGGTACAGAATGCATTGATAAATGTTTTTATTGATCCAAAAAACTACAAATTTATATATTTTTTTTATATTCATATTGTGTATTGTTGTTTTAATTTTGATTATTATATTTTATCATTCTTTTTTATTATTATTTTCTATTTGTATTTTCGTATTTTCTTGTTAATACTAATTATAAACACCAGGTTGATTCTGCCTGACGTAGACGCTATACTCTAAGATTAACCCATGCATGTTTATTGAATATAAAGAAAAGACGAACAGCTCAGTAACTCTTATTTGATTTGATGTATTAGGATTCTAACTATGTTAAATTATAGGTAACAATAATACAATAAGAATAAGATCTATCAGTTAGTTGTTAAGGTAATGGCTTAACAAGACTATGACGGATAACGGTATTACTTTGTAATATTCCGGAGAAGGAGCCTGAGAGATTGCTACTAAGTCTAAGGATTGCAGCAGGGGCGAAACTTGACCTATGATATTATATTGAGGCAGTTATGAGTAGTATTTTATAATTATTGTAGTATTGTAAGTACATATTACAAGATAAATCGGAGGGCAAATCGAGTGCCAGCAGCCGCGGTAATACTTGTTCCGATAGTGTGTATGATGATTGATGCAGTTAAAAAGTCTGTAGTTTATTTATAATAAGCATTGTAAGGTATACTGTATGGTTAGGAGAGAGATGAAATGTGATAACCCTAACTGGATGAACAGAAGCGAAAGCTGTATACTTAAATGTATTATTAGAACAAGGACGTAAGCTAGAGGATCGAAGATGATTAGATACCATTGTAGTTCTAGCAGTAAACTATGTTGAATCATAGATATATTTTGATATATATTTATGTAGAGAAATTAAGATTATATTGACTCTGGGGATAGTATGATCGCAAGATTGAAAATTAAAGAAATTGACGGAAGAATACCACAAGGAGTGGATTGTGCGGCTTAATTTGACTCAACGCGGGGTAATTTACCAGGTATAACATGATATAATATTTTATCATGATAGTGGTGCATGGCCGTTTCCAATGGATGCTGTGAAGTAATGATTAATTTCAACAAGATGTGAGACCCTCATATAGACAGATGTAGTGATACATATGAAGGAGAGGATTAAAACAGGTCCGTTATGCCCTAAGATAATCTGGGTTGCACGCGCAATACAATAATATTTGATATTATAAGGGATAATATAATGTAAGATATATTTGAACATGGAATTGCTAGTAAATTTTATTTAATAAGTAGAATTGAATGAGTCCCTGTTCTTTGTACACACCGCCCGTCGCTATCTAAGATGGTATTATCTATGAACAAATTTATAAAGTGAATAGATAGTACTAGATCTGATATAAGTCGTAACATGGTTGCTGTTGGAGAACCATTAGCAGGATCATAAATAAAAAAGATGGGATTATTATGATGAAAGTGTATACTGACATTATAATAATCTTGTCTATGTTCTAAATACAAAATACCTTCACGAGGTTTAGAATGAGTGATATAAGAAAGTTATATTAGCTAAATTGATTTGTGTTTAATAATTGAAATTATATATTTACTTTTTGTAAGAAGTAGAGAAATAATATTATATAAGAGATATATATGGATAATTTCTTTCTTTACTTTGATCTTTAATTAATAACGTATATATATTAACATACCTTTACTACACAGATACGGCCATATCTACTGAAAACCACCGGAACCCATCAGAACTCCGAAGTTAAACTAGTATGAGCTTAATCAGTACTAAGAAGGGAGATCACTTGGGAACGTTGGCTGCTGTATTTGAAAAAAAAATTCTATTGTGTTATTTTTAACTGTAATTCTCAACCTATGTTCCGCAGCACTTTTGTGTGCCGCCAAACTTCAAAAATGTTCCGTAAAAATTTAGTAATATTTTTGTCGTTTCGCGTGTAATCTTCACAACACAACTCTTTCAGACTTCTTACCTCATTGGTTTATCTGAAACTATAATTTGTTTTACCTTTTTTTAATTGGTTTATTTAAAACATTGATATTGATTTTCACTACAACATATCGGTGAAACACTCCATTTGCAATATAAATAGTTATCTGAGCTAAACAACATCGCAATTAACAGTTATTCTAAAATATAAAATTAAATTATGAATACGTATTTTTCTACTAAACATTACACCGAATTATTTATAAAAAGATAGCAGTAATAAAAGTAAAAACTTAAATGGCAATTTACATAAAATTATAAATCTGATTTTTAATTATTTAATGATAAAAAAATTTTCAATCTATGTTCCTTCCATTTCATAAAATGCCAAACGAACGTGTCCCTGCCCTTTGTTATAATCTAGCAGTTTTTTATCGACTTTATTGTCATCGTATTTAATAAGTTTTTTTCCAAACACAACTTGAGCAACATAATGTCCATTATGACCACGCTCGTTAACACAAAAGGATCTTAAAACATAACATTTACCATTATAATGAATTCGATTTGTGACTTTGACATTCAAAGCTTTATTTCCTTCAGATTCTATGCAGAGAACTAAAATTTTATTATTGCTGGGCTCTGACTTATAATCCTTTAAAAATGTATTTAAGAATGAAGGTTCTACATTTGTGTCACTTGTGTAATTCACATCTAAAAACGGGCTGTGTCTAGATAAAAAATTTTCATTAGCTTTTCTTAAAATAATACAATTTTTGATTAAAAAACTGTTTTTTAACTCATTTCGATCATAAAACTCATCATCAAAAAGCCAAAATTCGGTATTTGCAGATATGCCACACTCTTCTTTTATAGTAGCACTTAAAAGAAACTCATAAAACTCTTTAACATCATTTTCAGAAAGCAGGTTCATATTTTTTTGTTTTATAAATGGATGTTGAGATATTTCGATCAAGTTTGATTTGATATCAATTGATGACGTTAAATTAAGACTCATTAAAATTTTTTTAATCTCAGAACTCACTGGTTTATTTTTATCAGATATTTTTGCAAAATAATTTCTAAAAGTCTCTAAACTATTGATACATTGGAATACAGAAGAAGCATAGCAATTTAAACCGCAATTATCGATTCCTTTATTGATGAACAATGGTTCTTTTGCATAGTTAATAACGGTAGAATTATCGGGAGTTTTTTCATAAAGAGTCTTACTTTTATCTTGGCGTTGTTTTCTGGCATATAAAATTAGTGCTGTAAGAATTATGGTAATCAACATAACACATAATGCAACAAATTTATAATTAATTCTCATAAGGGTATATATTTTTTACATTGAATAAATTTTCAAGATATTATTGGTCTATCTTAAATACATAATGAGTAAAGATCCAATAAATTTTTAGAAGTTCAATTATCAACAAATTATTAATTTAAATTTTTTAAAGTACAAATTGCTTAAAATTGCATGTATCTTGAATTATTCTTAAACATTTTATCGTAAATTTAAAAGCGTCATTAATATCTATATAAAGTAAATAGTATACGATTTATAAGACCATTTAAGCCAATGACTTTCGAACTATAATCGTTTTAAATCATGTTTATGTTGCCTGTTCAAAAAATTTAAAAAATATTGTTATTTTTATCACACAGCAGTAAAACTGCTATTCATATTTACTATAATTGTAACGCTAATTTACCAAGTTTGTAATTCTTAATAATTTCTCTTCTTGGTACCACATGTTGTTAAAAAGCAAAAAATAATAAAAAATAATTTATACGCTTGAACTCAATAATTCTTTAAATAAAACACTTGGCCACGTCATGACTCACCAGAGACACGTCAAACTAATTTGCACATTCACAGCCACTGGTGAACTTGTTATAAATAGATATACCGCAGATTGTTTTACATTAAATTAATGGTTAAAAGTCACAAGTGCATTGTTTTTATTTAAATATAAAATATACATGCAAAATAATTTTACGTGTAGTTTATGTGCTATAAAGAGCAAGTTATAACACTGTCATAAACATCTAATGTCAAATCTATCATGGTTTTTTGAAAAAAGATCGATTCAATTATTATGTAATATGACTAGAGACCAAATAAAAAATGGCGGCCATTTTTTGTGCAAGAAGATTTTGATTTTTTTTATCCGCAGGATTTTGTTTCGTAAAAACACAAGTTTATATCTGTATACCATTTTGTACAAAAAATTGTGATTTCTTTGTTTAATTATTTTTTAGAACAAATCTTTTTCGTTGTTAATATTGTTGGTACTCGTAAGACTGTTCAGATTAAACATATTTATTTTAGGGCTTGCCCTTAAATCCTTTCTTAGGTGATGGGATCGATCACCGGCGACATCAGAGGTGATATCAACACACATCAGCGCCCGCCATCTGGTCTGGGCGTATTCGCACTGCAACAAATATAATTATGCTTAACTAAAATACGAAAGACTTAAAGCTTTTAATACATAATAGTTGCACAATTGTATTTTGTCAAGAAAATCTGGTCTTAATTTTTAATGTTTGATATTTTTAAAAACTAAACGTATTTTTACAAAATATAACCCATTTTTATAGTTAAAGTCATGACAGTTGTGAAAGCAGCATTTTTAGCATGACAAATAGTGTGTATGTGATAATTTTTTACGTCAAATATATAAAGTATCCTAATATGGATTTCACACTTTGGGTTAATCCCCAGTGTATACGTTATTATATTGTAAGGCAATTAAAAAAAATATGATTTAAGACTAAACATGCTTTATATTGTAATTTTGTTTCTTGCTTCCCTTGGATACCAGGGGTAGGATGTGAGTATATTTATCTCTTTGAATGAAACCGACAAGTGTGATAGATTTGACATATTTCTAGGTATGTTCCTGAACATGCATGCTAACACTCATATGTAGGTTAACGTAAAGGTCTAAACTTAAAAGAAGCTACGCCTATCATATACAGGACTTCTTTATACTTTTGTCTGTAATAAAGAAATATACAGATAAAAAATTGTTAAAGCGTAAATTGTGAATAAGCGTATTAATGTTTTTTAATGTTGAATTTATCAACTATAGTTTTTTTACCGACTTTCTACAAAGGAGTGGCTTACTACTAACCAAATGTTTTGTAGATGTTATATATTACCATAATATTCATCAAAATTAAAAAAAAATCTACAATACGATCACCAATTATCTTAAGCATGACTTAAAGACACATAATAAATAGCAAATTGCTTATTGCATTTTTCTAAAAAAAATAAGAAATAAATTTAATTGTTTTTTAGAAATCAGCATCAGTTCTAAATGAATCGTTACCATTCTCAATACCGACAAATGCCTTTTGATATTGAGATTCTTTTTTGTCAAAGAAATTTGTTTTACCAACAAGTGAAATATTTTCCATGAAATCGAAGGGATTAGGTGTGTTGTAAATCTTATCCTCCCCAAGATTTATTAATAATCTGTCGGCTACAAATTCAATGTAATTACACATAAGTTTACAATTCATTCCAATAAGATTTACAGGTAAACTTTCGCTTAAAAATTCTTGCTCAATTTTTACTGCCTCAGCAACAATATCCTTGATCTTATCGCATTTCTTGACAAGATAGCTATTTAATAAACAAGCAAATTCGCAGTGCAGACCTTCATCTCGGCTAATGAGTTCATTTGAAAACGACAAACCAGGCATGAGACCTCTTTTCTTTAACCAGAAGATCGAAGCAAATGCTCCACTAAAGAAAATTCCTTCGACACAAGCAAATGCGACAACTCTAGTAGCAAAAGTAGATTTTTTATCTTTTATCCATTTCAAAGCCCAATCAGCCTTCTTTTTAATAGATGGAATTGTGTTTATAGCATTGAAAAGATGATTTTTTTCGTCGGGATCACTGATGTACGTATCTATAAGTAAAGAATACATTTCAGAATGAATGTTTTCGATAACTACTTGAAATCCATAAAAACATTTTGCCTCGTAAATGGTGACTTCGTCGGAAAACCTTTCAACAAGATTCATATTTACAATACCATCGGAAGCAGCGAAAAATGCAAGAATATGCGATATAAAATATCTTTCATTTGGCGTTAAAGAATTCCAATCATACAAATCTGCTGAAAGATCAACTTCTTCAGCGGTCCAAAAAGAACATTCGGCTTGTTTATACATCTGCCACATATCGTGATATTTAATTGGGAAAAGTACTAATCTTATTTCTTTAGGATCTAAAAGTGGTTCTATAATTTCATTTTCATCGTTTTCTTTTTTGGTCATGTGGGGTATAATTTTCATTTCTTATATAAAAAATGGAGGGAAAATATAAAAAATTGAAATGTTTATTTAATGATTTAAACAATAAAACTATCTGAAAACAATTTTTTTATATTGCATAATATAGCTGTCACTTAAATCACGAGTTATTAGACCCAAAAGATATTTTTTTGGATAATGACTAACATTTTTAAGATATTATTTGCTTTAAATTTTTGTTTCAAATGATTATCTGAATTATTAAATTATTTTCATAAGAGTTTATAGAATTACATATTCGGTTGTCAGGCTTTTCGTTTGTTCTGATCAAATAATTTTTAAAATCAGTTAAACGTTTGTTGAAAAAATAAAATCACCACTGAAACAACGTTATATGATTTATGTGCTACGTCATAAAATTTAAAACATATTTAAAACTTTTTTTTATGAGTTTATATTAAATAGTTAGTAAAATCTTGAATTTTAATTATGAATTAATATGTTTTTTGTTTATAAGAAATTCTCATAATAAGTCAAAATTTGATCGTTTTTTGAAATGTAAAAAGTAAATTTTGTATTTAGTATATGTCTTTTGCTCATCTCTAGAATTGTTTACATTAAAATATTATTCGAAGATAATTTTTCAAAACATTTAATTTTTGGTTGTTCTAAATAATTTTTGTTTTCGCGCATTAACAAATGTCATTTGTTGAATTGGCGCCAAAAAAAATTTTAATTTATAAGTTTTTATACAAAATTTCTTTATGGGATTAAATGATTTCAAATTGATAAAAAAATTTATAGACTAATTACGCCAAATTTTTGTCTATTAAAATAACCATTTTTTCGTTTTATACATTGTTTAGTAGCGTTAATAAAATGGCTACTACCTTGGTGTGTATAAAAAATATATTAAATGTTTTTATTTAATTTGCTACAGATCATTTAAATTAAGTTTGAAAAAAAATATTTTTTTAATCTTTATGCACGATTATTTTTTATGAGGTATTGTTAAATTTATATTTGTCTTTAAAGACATTGTTAAAAAAATTATTATGTTAAAAAAGCCAAATTGTTCACATTTTTTTGCACTTAATTTAGTAAAATAATATTTTCAATTGATTTAGAGCTTAACTCTGAAAATTTTTGTTATTGAAGCATGATTATCCATTTCATTTAAAAATTCTAAATTCTTTCAAATTTTTTGATTCAAAATTTAATTTACAATAGAAGGAAAGACTGTTTAAAAATACAGTCTATTACTTTTGCTTTATGAAATTAATACTTACATTTGTTTAATAACAAAAATTTTCGATTTCAAATTATTTTCTAAAAAAGTTTTTTTTGCAATTACAAAGCTGTTTGTGCATTTAAAACATAAATTATTTTATAGTGTTGAAAGAAACTTAAAAGCACTTGTTGATTCTAAAAAAAATAAAGTCCCATTTTTTGTTTGCAGAGATGTTTAATTTTACATATCGAGCATGAAAAACATTCTACAATTCACCAAAATATTAAATTGCGTAAATATCATTTATGTAACGCTTTTATGGTGATCTTGATTTTTGATAACCGGTAAAATATGTTTCAATAAAGCTATAAAACAAAATTATTTTTTTTTCTTTCAATGATATTGATCATATTAGTTTGCTTAGGATTAAACAGAAGTTTCTTAATAAGAAGTATACTTGATAACGAATATATGACTCTAAAAAGTGGGGACAGAAAATATTTTAGTTTCACACCTCATATTAAAGATGCAACTGAATTTATTCTTGTTCCGAACAAAAATGGAAAAGTGTTCATAAAAGATGCATGGGTAAGAAATAAATCCCTTGATGTTGCAAAAAAAGATAAATTAATTTCGTATAAATTTCATGGGGCGCGAAATCAACAATTTAATCTTAGTTTAGTCGGGGATGGCTTATACAATATTATGAATGGTGATAAATGTATTACACGCGAAATGAAAGATAACTTAAATCACCTAAAACAATGTACTTCCTCATCTTCTCAGATATACGAAATTATTGGCCCATTAATAATACATCCACATACAGAGAGTGACAAGCTAAATCCTGAAAATCAACGATTTACACATGAACCTAAACCTAACTTTAATTTCGATAGTCCAATTATGACTGAACGACATTTTATCGATGAAATCCCACAAATATATGAACAACATAAGCCAAGCTATGCTAAAGAACGGTATATCAATGAATTGATGTTTCCTAAATACGATCAAATTAAAGCACTTGCTTCTTGTGCGGGAAATCAAAAGTATGGTGATTAAATCGTTAATTAAATTGTTTCTTTAACTCAATTGCATTAATTAAGTTTTTATTCATTTTTTAAATAATCTGACATATTTGAGATAAACTTTAAAATTGTAATTGATGAGGGCATATTATATGGGCACAAAATTAATTTACTACAAGAAATGGTACTCGGCTTAGTCGCCAGAAAATCAGGGTCATTCTTTACTATCTGCCCTTTTTAGAAAAATAACAGATATGAGCAATTTTTATCTTGCCGACACATTTGAACCTTTCAGCATTACAAACTATTTAAAATAATAAATATCTGATAGTTAATGTCGCATGTCATCTCGACCCCCATGTCATCTTGACCCCTACCCAGGAACGGGACTCATGTCATCTCGACCCCTATTTTTGAACGCCCATGTCATCTCGACCCCTCCTCTAGAACGGGCCCATGTCATCTGAACCCCTATTAAAAAACATTTAAAATATTAGTACATTCAGTTTACAACTTACATATTCATTTTTTGTTTCTTTTTTTTTCGTTTAATGCTTTTTAAAAAAAAAATTAAAGGTATATTTTGTTAAAAATTGTTTTGTTAAAAATTTATTCTGTCTATAGATTATTATTATTACAACAAAAAGTTGCTGCATTTTAACCATAGTTATAGTAAACTTTTTGTGCTTTTTCACCCTTCATGTCTTACATAAGAAAAATTAATTCACTAGAAGAAAAAGAAGAAATTATGCAGTTTTTAAGGACAAACACTTATTCTCCCGGTCTAACTACGAACCAAAAAAAAACATTTAGAAGAAAAGCAGGTGCCTTCGAAATTGTAAATAATTTACTGTGTTTTAAGATAGGTGATGGTAGATTCAAAAGAGCAGTCTTTGAGTTTGAAAGGGAGATTATTCAAATGGTTCTTTCTGAAGAGCACCTTCCGGCCCATATCGGAATGAACAAGATGGTGGACATTGTCCATAGAAAATACTACGGTATACCGTCCTCTGTCATTAACACCTTTGTGAAGAATTGTGAGACGTGTGCGAGGAGTAATACTTTAACAACCGTTGAAGACATAAGTGTAAATATTATTACACGTAAGTTTGATAGGTTCATGATGGATTGCGTAGATCTCCGTCGTTATGCGTCTCACAATGACAACTACTCATGGATCTTGAATGTCATGGATACTTACACTAAGTATCTGTGGTCATTCAAGATGACCGATAAGAGTGCTCTTTCTGTCAAGGAGTGTCTAGAGTTCATTTATATGAACTTTGGTGTCCCTGTGTCGATACAGGCGGATAATGGGAAGGAATTCCGAAACCGCTTGTTAAACGAGTATCACAGGGATCTTAATATCAGAGTAATTCATGGGAGACCGAGAAATCCCAGGGCACAAGGTCAAATAGAAAGGCTTAACCAAACCATAAAAAGGTTTTTAAGCAAAGCTTTGAGTGAAAGACAGGAGAAGCGTTGGATTGATGTGCTTGCTGCTGTTACACATCAGTACAATACGACGTTGCATCGAGCAACTAATCAAGTACCTTTCTTTCTTTTTCATGGTCAAAGTGGATTTAATGGACCCAGCCACGACTTAGAAGTAGTCGAAAATGAAGATGAACCTGGAGAAGCTACATATGAATCATGGATATTTGAAAATGAGATTGTTTTACACCCTACCCCAGATATACACGATCAGGTAATGAATCATTTTCACTCTTATAGAAGAACAGTCATTTTAAATAGCAACCCTAATACTTTCGAAAGGAGATTAGAAGTGGGTGATCGAGTTCTTCTAAAGCTTGATTTCGACAACAACACTAATGCTAGGCGTAATGCCTTTGATTCCTTTTTCTCAACTGAAATATATGTAGTTTTGAATTTTTTAAGTAACAATATGGTACAGATAAAAGATGAAGTCTCCGGTGAAACTTTTAATGTCTTTAAAAATAGATTAAAGAAACTACAATCGTCTACTGAATAAAAACTTTAAAATATTTTTTTTTTCTTGTTTGCCTTCTTTCTTTACTCTAAAAACATAAAAAACATATGTAGAAAATAAATATAAATGTAAAGATTGTGTTATACTCTCTTGTAGTCTTAAATAAAGAATTTATTTTTTTGTTTCTTTTTTTCCCTCCAAAAACAAGAAAAAATTATTTTGGAGGGAAATTTTTATATAAAATCAAAAAAACTGGACCCCCCCCCCCATAAAGTGACCACCCTTCTCCTTCGTTTTGATTGTTCTAATGGACTGATCAGGATCCAGGAGGGGGGTAGGGGTCAAGATGGCATGGGGGTTCAGATAACATGCGACAGTTAATTACAGTTTTTTGCGAAAAATGGTACGGTAATATAAGTCGAAAAAAAAATATCCAAGAAATGTTTGTTTCTTTTTTTGAAGCTTGGTTATTATTTGTATGTCACAAAAAGTGTTTTGTTAAGGCGTTTTAGAAATATCAATATTGATGCATTAAACGAACCAATAAAAGAATTGTATAGTAAATAATTGGCTGAAATAAAAGAAATTAGAGTATTGCAGCATAAAAGTAGTTGTGCGGAGGATCGAACAAAATGAAAAAAATTAATTTTTTAAGCAAAACAATCGGTTAAAAATTTTTAAACAAAAAGGATTTACGACATTGGTCTACAGAATAAATTTAACCAATTATAATACAAACAAAATAAGTTGTAAATAGGCAAATATATATCATGAATTGTAATTTTTTGTAATAATACAACAAAATGAAGTATCTAAACATGTTTTACCCACCGTATTAATATTTTTTCATCTTTTTGTTTATGTTTTTTATTAGTTGGATCTTCTTAAGATTTTCTCAAAGTGTTATAATAATGCATACAATCGAGAATACGTACATGACCCTCGTTGATGAACCATGCACTTACATTAAACTTACTTCGGATATTGGCGAAGCAATTGATGTAACATTCACTGACCATATAAACGGTCTTATCTTTATAAAGGAAACAAACAATCCTGATCAAGTCTTCAACATTTCAAGTACAAAAAAATTAAGATTATACTCATTTAATGGTCTTGAAACCCAACAATTTGTATTGAAAACGGTCGATAATGATAACTATAATATAATGAATAGGGGAGAATGCCTTACATATGATCAAAAAACATCTAATATTATTCTCAAACCTTGCACCAACTCACATTATCAACTATTTACAATCAAAGATTCTAGGAGAGAAAACAATGATGTTTATCCTTATGAAGACAATTATTATGCGAATGATTTTCGAGAACCTAATCCCGAAAGATCTCAACATTATCTTTCGGAGCCAACTTACCATAACAGAAATCCTGTAACTAACACCACACGAAGTAAATATTCATATTAAATCAGTTAATCATACATTTTTTGTAATTTATAACAAGAAACAATTATTTAATAAAAAAATTAAAATCAGGAGTCGGCAAAACATTCAATATTAAATAAACACTCAAAACTTCAAAATCTAAGCCGAGCGCCAGCAATTTTTTTTTAAAATATGATAAGCAACGTTTGTAGGATAAAAAGTAGATCATTAAATTTAAAAATATTAGAAGATGCAATAAATAAAAAAAACGAAATTTAGAAATGTCATAGTTTTAATCACAAAACTTAATTTAATCTTACTTTAACTAAGTTTTAAGAGTACTCTAATTAAATCATCAATTGTAATAGAGTTTTTAAGTAAAGTAGTGCTTTTTAGCAGTGCTTATTGACATTTTTATTGATGAATTTTATTTCTTACAAAACAAATCACGTATTTGCCAATAAAATATATCTTGTAAGGCTGCCTTCAATATAAAATTGCATTATTTTTAGGCTTTAATTGTCTATCTCTAGTTGATCATCTTTAAAATACCTATTTCTGCAAAATTAAGAATATTTTTTACAATTTAACGAAAATTAAAAATCAACAATAAATTAATTTTTATGATCTTTAATTCTTCACAAATTTTAGCTATAATCTCATATTGATTATATAAATTTATATATTATGACACATATTGGATTACATTTCACTACAAAAAAGTTTATTTACCAATCACAAAAACACGTTATACATGTCTTATTATCATTGATCATAATTTGCATTTGTTAACCAAGAAAAGCATAGATAAAAAACAGGAAGTAATATCCATTAATTAAGTTTACATGATAATTCACCAGTCGAATTGTGAAACGAGTTTCAAACTTTAAAAATGGATCAATATCAAATTTACACAATTTATGATTGACTTTTCAATTGCAACTAAAAAATGTTTGGTTAGTATTTATTTTTGCGTTTCACATTGACTATATAAAAAAAAATTAACGGATAAACAATGGTGCAACTGCTCGTCATAATCATGTATTTTACATCAACCCAACAATTTTTTCTAAAACATCACAACAAAAATTCATACTTGTGCTCTAGTGAGCCATCAGGAGGACGAGCTTTTATAACAGAATGTGGATTTAACAGAGCAACAGATTTTAATTATGAGAAAACACCAAAAGGTCGCGGTCTTTTGACAACAGAAAAATATTCAAGAGCACTTGAAGTGGATAAGTCTAACTATCAAGTTATTTTATCGCCAAAACATGGTCAAAAAAACCAACAATTTAATATCATGTACACAGAACCTGATAGATTTGCTATTGTTAGTGGAAATAGATGTATTACTCGTAAAGACAATGGACAACATTATATGGAATCATGCAAATACAGTGATGATCAACAGTTTGTCATCGTATATAATGTTGAAGAGAAAAATGACCGTGTTGTTCCTGAAGAATACGTTCCATCTCATTCTTTCAGAGGATTATTCAGTTTAACCGCTGGTATTTTTAATAAGATTAGTCATTTAATAGGAGCCAACAAAACTTTACCTCGTTACTTATCTAATAGAAATATTAGTCCAAGCCATGGTCTTAGACCAGTTCTACATACAACAACTACTGATATTAATAAAGTTGGGGTAGATAGTCCAAGTAGTCTCACGAATCCTCATTTTATCAGTTCTGTCAATCCAAGTGTTCCTGGCACTACTTCTCCTACAAATATTGATACTTTAACTGGCGTTCCACGAACTTTAGATGAACCAGAAACCCAATTTATGACCGAAGGTACTCTTCCAAAAGATCCTGTTGATCGTCTTTCTCAACACAGTAATCACCGTATTCATGGTGACAATAATGGTCATGATAATCATGGAAGTCACAGCAAGGAAAGCAGACATGGCTTTTTTGGCAGTAATCTGCTTGAAGGTGATGAGCATACTGATCATATAAATCATAGTCTTTCGAGTAACAATCTACATGAGGATGTTCATGTTCATAGTCATAACGAAGATGTCAGTCCTCACCCTCATCCTCATCATGGTGCACATGGTCGTAATAATCACCATAATCAACGTTATCATAAAACCAATCATAGTCATGATGAAAGAGAAGAAATCGAATCTATTTAGTATTATATTAAATATTTTTTCTAATTTGTACCATGTACTACGTTTAACACAAAATAAATTAAATGAGTAGTTTTTTTATTAAAATTGTAAAACAAAGTTTGATCATCTAGTTTAACTTCTTGTTTTTTTGCAAAAGAAAACATGGCTTTACATTACATTATGTGTTAATTCTTTTGTTTTTTAGTTTTTTTTTTAAAACGTTTTTGATACAAGTATGTCGCCTGATTTTTTTTAATTAGCCAGTCATGTTTTAAAATGACTATTTATTAGATCACATACTAATAAGTATGTTATTGGCATTTATTTTAATATCATTATCAGAACAATTCAAAATAAAACATGCAGGTACAGAAAGCTTTATTTGCGTAGGTAAAGATGGTCATAAAAAGATACTGGTAGAATGTAACGACAGAATTATTGTGACAGAATTTGGTCATGAAATCACTAAAGAAGGACAAGGTTATATTTATCCACTTGGCAAGTCAAAAGTTTGGAGTACTACGAAGAATTTGAAGGTTGAAATTAGAAAAAAACGTGGAAGAAAAAACCAACTATACAATTTTGTATTTGTTTTACCAGATGTTTATTTAATAACGAGTCAAGGTGACTGTTTAACATTTATATATCCTAATTATTTTTTAAGAGAATGTAATCTTACAAACGATCAATTATTTACCATTATTTACAACGACAAAGAAATAGATCAGATGACTGAAACGAAAAAAATATTTAGTAAAATTACACCTCTGAGACCTGCCTTCGACACGTTACAAGAAATGATTGATGATAACAAGATAATAGCCAGACACATGGCCAGAGCACATAAATATCTTACTAGAAAACGAATAAACCACAAAGTACCCTTTCATCTAAGCGAACCCCAGTTGCCTATTACAATCTCACAACAGTAAATTTAATTCTAAAGTTTTTTTTTTCTAGATTAATTAATTTTCTATATAAATTTACTATTGTATTGCTTTTTTTATTTTTCAAATTGATCTAAAAATGTAACAAGCTCTTTGCACACCTTATTATCTCTTTGCATAAAAATATATCGAGATGACAAAGTTTTTTAAAATGATGTTAAATTTGATATTTTGCTTTAATGATCAAATAAATTAAAATTTAAAAACAACATTCTATAAATTGTTTAAATTTCAACTAAAATTGATGATCTATGTTTTTAAAATCTAAAAATATTCAAATCCTTGAGTAAGAACAGGAGTTTTAAAATACATCAAATTTTCTAAAACCTCTTAAACAGCCTTTGTGTATGTATTAACACCAGTCAAATTAGACCACTCAAGCCATAAGTTGTCAAAAAACGACTTGCGTATTATTAGTGGGCACCTAGCATTTCCAGTGACTTACTTCTATAATTTTTAGAGTTGAGGTCTTTAAATTTGACCATTAAACCGACAAAACTAATTTTTTAAAAAGACAAACATTATAAATCTTGTTAAAAAGTTATAAATATGTTTCTCTGCTTATCAACCATAAAATTCTTCTAAAGATGTTGTTTAAATTGAATTTTTAGGGTTGAAATTTCTAAGTGAATCCACCTAAATGCTTATAACCCTAAATTCTATAAGAATGATGGAGCATTAAATCACTTTCCAGCTATCATTGCCGAAAAAAACATTAACACAACGACTTTAACTTCAGAGAATTGATCCAAAATAATTTGTTTTTAAATGGAAAAAAAAAATATGTAAATTTGTATATTAGCTATTAAGTAGATTGTATCGTCAGTTAACATTTTTTATACCATAAAAGGACTTAAAAAACATCAATTAGTTATTCTTAATCTATATTTCAGGGCATTTTGTATGCCAAAATTGGCCAACTTGTAATGGTGTTAACATTGTTATATCAAATCAAATATTTTATCATTAGCTTGCTAATATTGCTTTATAGCTGTTGGTACTCGTAAGACTGTTCAGATTAAACATGTTTATTTTAGGGCTTGCCCTTAAATCCTTTCTTAGGTGATGGGATCGATCCCCGGCGACATCAGAGGTGATATCAGCACCCATCAGCGCCCGCCATCTGGTCTGGGCGTATTCGCACTGCAACACTCTTCCCTTACTAAACCTCGAACATGCTTTTTACTTGCGAGTATCACCCTCCCGTCGTCCAACCTTAACTTATAGGATTTGTAACCAGTTTCAACAACTTCGCCCTGACAAGTCCAAACAGAGTCTAACTTCGAAACCGCACGACAGGGTTGAGAGTATAAAACCTTATCACCAATAAATAACTTATCACTTTCTTTCTCTTCCCTCTCAAATGAATTTAAATACTTACCTTTAATGGCGTTAAAACAGTCCTCAAACCAGCTTTTAGGTCGACCCTCTACCCAACCTTCCTGTCTATCCATCGACGTAATTAATTGACCAGCTGTTAACTCATAAGGTGAACATCCTATCCCTCTATGAAACGAAATTAAGTAACTTTTAAGGGATTTGCCAACGCAGCGTGCCCAATCAAACTTTCCGAACTCCGTAATCTTTCTCAATTTCCCTACCAACGTCCTGTTAAAGCGCTCAACTAATCCGGTTGTTGTCGGATTATAAGGAGATCCGTATCTCCAGACCACACTGTACTTATTACATAAATCCCTAATAAAACAATTATCAAATTCCTTTCCATTGTCCGTACGAATCTCTCTAGGCGAATCATGTCTTTTAATTAAATACTCCACAATAGCGTTCTTTACCGTACCCATGGCCTTGTCACGCAACGGTACCGCTTCTGCCCATTTAGTGCAGTGATCAACCATGGTTAAAATATATTTGTATCCCTCTTCGCTCTCAGTAAACGGTCCAACAAGATCAATTTCCCACAAGTCATTCTTCTCCAAAACTACCGCCGGACTGCAATCATTCTGCTTTGCTAGCGGATTATCCATCTGACAAATCAAACACCTTTTCACAAAATTCTTAATGTCACGCCCGGCTCCTTTCCACGAATACTTCTTTAGCATATGATATGTCATATTCTTAGCTGAGCCATGACCTAACAAATCATGATAAAAAACCATTAACTCTTTACCTCTTGCTGGGGAAACCATCTTTCTAGGCACCTGATCCACACGTTGACAAACAAACTCACGACTCAAATAATCACTCCCATTCAGCTCCCCTCGGACATGTTCCACAGTAAACTTGAACTCCTGTAGCAGTAGTGACCACCTTGCCAACCTAGCTTTCATATTTCTTGATGTAAAGAGAAACTTTATTGCGTAATGATCGGTTCTCAACGTAAATTCACCCAATAATAAATAACCTCTAAAATGTTCAACACTCTTTATGACCGCCAACAATTCTTGCTCAGTCGTTGAATAGTTAGCCTCTGCGGCGCTATTAAGAGCCGAGTAATACGCAACAACTTTCTCTACACCACCCTGCACCTGCATCAGGATCGCACCAATTCCCACCTTCGACGCATCCGTGGTGAGTATAAACCTGTCTCTTTGATTTGGAATGACTAATCTTGTCTCTAAAGCCATTTTCTCCTTGATCTCCTCAAAATGTTTCTTGTAATCTAAATCCTTTTCCCAATTCTCCCACCAAACTAGCTCATCTTGTTTATTATTCAACCTCTTATATAAATAACCCACATTCTGGTGTAGAGACGGTATGAACTTAGCGCAGTAATTGACCATACCTAGGAACGAGTGAAGCTTCTTCGCGTTCGATGGGATTGGCAGATCTAGCAATGCCTGCAACCGTTTTTTATCCATAGAAATTCCACCTCCATTTAACACATGACCCAAAACATCAATCTCCTTTAAATTAAACGCGCATTTTTCGTCATTCAAAACCAATCCCTTCACCTTCAACGTATCCATAACCAATTTTACATGCTTCTTATGATCATCCTCCGTTTTGCTATAAATCAAGATGTCATCCATGTACACCACAACAAACTTATTAATGTAATCCCGAAGAAGAGAGTCCATGGCCCTCTGAAACGTTGCTGGCCCATTTACAAGTCCAAACGGCATTTTTACAAACTCAAACAATCCTTCTTTACACCCAAACGCTGTTTTCTCTATGTCATCAGGGTGCATATCTATCTGGTGATACCCAGATTTCGCATCCAGTTTGGTGAACCAACAAGCACCCTCCAGCGCATCAAAGAACTCATCTGTGCGAGGCATTGGGTAAGCATCCTTTATTGTAACATCATTCAGTCGGCGATAATCCACACACAAACGGTACTTTCCATTCTTTTTCTTAACCATAACTATTGGGCTTCTCCACGGACTGTTGCTCGGCCTTATAATCTTTTCTTTTAAATATTCATTTATGATTTTAGAAGCTTCTAAGCTCGCCTGCAAACCTAAAGGATAAAGTGGGGTACAAACTGGTTGGTCCGTTGTCGTCCTTATGCGATGTGACCCAAGCTTATTTACATTCTTTGACACAAACTCAACGGATTCTTTCTCACCAAATTGCAACACGACTTTGTTTTCCTTCAAAAATGGCATACCAAGTATACACTGTGCCTTTAAATCCTTGCACACCAAAAAGTCTAATTTCATTTCCCTACCCTTTATACACACATCCAATCTCGCCTCACCTAATGTTTCCAGGACAGATCCGTCAGCAGTCCTTAACTTAACATCCGTCTTCTTCACCTTCTCTCCACGCACACACGATGACCTTATAAGATTTACCATCGAACCTGTATCCACTACAGCCAAAAAATTCATACTTCCTATTCTTATCTCGACCCTTGGACACTGGCTTACTAAATTAACAACAACACACTCAAAATCGCTTTTAATATTATCTCCATCGGCCGGGTTCGGATCTTGAACAGCACACTCAAATACTTTTTTCTCCTGCAAATTCATCCTATTTTTGTTTTGTCTACAAAACCTCACACCGTGTCCTTTTTTTCCACATAGAAGACAGATAACTTGGGACCAATCTTTCTTGATATTGCTTACAGACATCACATTAGCCACCGTGTCGCAACTCCTTAAACTGCCGCAAGCTTGATATACGTTTTCCCACGAGAGTCCACCTTTGGAATTGAGCAAGATCAGTTTTCCTACATCATCCGGGAGGGCGTTTAAACTTAAAGCCACTAATACATCATCGGGTAAGCTCGCCCTCCGAGCCATCCCGGCTATCCTGTCCAAAAAACCTAAAAGAGACTCATTCCCTTCAAATTTCATCCTGGCCAAGTCCTTAATTACAGACAAAACCAAGGTCTTCCCTACAAACCTCTCTCTGAACTTCACTACCAACTCATCCAAAGTCTCCACTTTTCCTAGAGAGTTTATCCAGTTCTCGGCCTCTCCTCTAAGACAAAGTCTAAATGCATACATAGTCTTCTGTTCGTCCCACTCATTGATGTGGGCCCACTGCTGGATATTTCTCAAAAACACCTCTGGATCAGACTTGGAATCACTTTCGAACGTATACAGACCGCTTGACGCAGTCGCCAAATTGTTGGTACTCGTAAGACTGTTCAGATTAAACATGTTTATTTTAGGGCTTGCCCTTAAATCCTTTCTTAGGTGATGGGATCGATCACCGGCGACATCAGAGGTGATATCAGCACCCATCAGCGCCCGCCATCTGGTCTGGGCGTATTCGCACTGCAACAATAGCCTTTAGATATTGTTAAAGCATATAAATCTTGTGTTTGATGATGCGGTATTTTTTAAAAAAATTAAACGTGTGCCAAAGAAAAAGGTTAAGATTTACTTCTTTATAGTGTATCAACATTACAAAATTGGTGTAAATTAAAGCAAAAAAGTGCTAAATCCGACTTATTTTACATAATCAAAACCAAATTCAAGATCTCTTTGAGGTTACATAAATTTACAAAAGTTTGTTTGTTTATCGCTGACGTCATAACGGTGTAAACAATTCAAGCGATTAAAAAGTTAGAGGTTATTAAAATTAGTGATTTAAATGTATACTGTATTTAAATACTAGGCCTTTGTTCGTCTTAAAATATTCTTAAATTATGTACGAACGTGTTACATTTATAGATATTTTCATAAGTTAGGTCATTTTTTGTTGTCATCCTAAAGTTATGTAGAGGTGTATAAATCATTAGTATTGAAAGGTAGAAATTTCTAGAAATTTTTAAGAAAAATTCTAGAAAAAAAATGCTGTGATAAGATATCACATATAATTACAAATATTCGTTTGCTAACGCTTTTATAATAACGTTTGATCAAAAAACAATGATAAATTAATTTTAAACATCAAAAATCACTGATTAATAATTAATATACACTTAAAGCATATTTTTTGTAAAGAATACACCATTTTATATTCAGTATAAGTGTTTCAAATTGTTTGTTTATTTCTAAAAAACGTATAAATAAAAAAAAACAAATAAACAAACAATGAAGGACATTTTTATCGATAATGATCAAGAAGATGACATACATATATTTGGCCCGAGAAAAGCGAAGATTCTCGAATTTGAAAGGCCCAATGGTTATATGAGTTTTTATTATGACCATATGTTCAAAGGTCAAAGGACGATGAACTTTTTAAAGGAACAATCCATAAAATATAGATTAGAAAAAAATTTAAGAAAAAAAGAGGCAATAACAGAACAGGTCACCACCAAACAACCACCAAGTTTTACAAATTCAACTGTGCTAACATCTAGTGAACTTGATAATTCAGCAATACAAGCAGTTAAAAAATCAGTTACCACAAGTTTAATCAAGATCGAAATTCCAGAAAAGCGTTCTATTTCGAACCCAACTATCAGAGAAATAGAACCAACATCAATAATAACAGTTGATCCAGACCAAGATACAAAAGTAGAAACAAAACAACAAGATCTGTCAGTTTCTTTAACTTTGCTTGATTTAATGTTTCTAGATTTGTTTTTCACTGAAAAGTCATGTAAACAGGTTTTATTGGCTTTGCCAGCACCTGAAACAGTGTCACAACACAATAAGAAGAACTTGAATGAAGCTGGAATTCCAGATAGTAAATTAAATGAAACAGATGTATGTAAATTAGTCACAGAAAAACATGGATCGGTTTTACAAGTTAAAAATACGTTAATAAATAAGACTGAACCAGTTTATAATTCACTTGAAACAAATATAGAAGATTATGACTTGATTTTAAGACACAACGAGACGCATAATGAAATGACTGAATCAGATTGTTCTTTACTAAAAGCAGAACTAAAAAATTATGAGATGATTTTCCATGTTACAAGAACACTGATAGAAGAAGCCGAGCCTGGTCTTAATTTTCAAAAAACAGATCGAGAAACAAATGCTTTAGTCTCACAAGCTGCAGATACATTTAATATAGCAATCGAGTCAGATTATGATACGCATATGACGGATCAAGGAAATAATGAAATGTTTTTACAGACTACAGAAATATTAAATACAGAATCCGATCCAAATTGCTATTTACATGAAGCAGAGGCGGAACGTCAAAAACTTTTATCACAAAAATCAGAGACAGCGTCAGAAGTGCTAGAGTTTAAGCCTAGTTTGCAAGAAACAGTGTCGGATATACTTAAACATTATTCATCTTCTCAAATAGCGTTATACAAAGAAGTAGATCTAAATTCTTTAATAATTGAAAAAGTGCCTGAGTTACAAGTTCTACAAGATAAAGAGAAAATCAATGAAGAAGATAATCTGATACATTTTCTACTTGATACAGAGCCTAGACTAAGTAGAAGTTCTTTACAAGATGAAGAGAAGTCTAATGAAGAAGATAGTCTGATACATTTTCTACTTAATACAGAGCCTAGACCAATTAAAAGGTCTTTACAAGATGAAGAGAAGTCTATTGAAGAAGATAATCTAGTACATTCTCTACTTAATACAGAGACTAGACCAAGTAAAAGATCTTTACAAGATGAAGAGAAAATCAATGAAGAAGATAATCTGATACATTTTCTACTTGAAACGGATCCTAGACCAAGTAAAAGTTCTTTACAAGATAGAGATATGTTACACGAATCTGATATGCTTGAAGTTGTACCTCAAACAGAGTCAAAACATCATAATACGTCATCGAACTCACATGATGAAACATCTTCTCCTCTTAATCTGATATCTATGTCCCCTAATTTGTCATCTTCTCAACCTGTTCCAAGTTTAGTTTCCGCTGAAACAGAATTGACACAATCTAGACACGAGAACGATTCGACAAATTCTGAGCCTTTGATTCGTGAACGTATGTTTAACTATAGAAACATTTTTAGTTTCTGGGAAGAAAAATGTAAAACAAAATAAATAAAAAAAATTGAAGTTTACAATAGATTTATTGGCTTAAATTCAATTTTGTATGTTTTAAAAAACTTAACAATTGTTATAAAAATAATCAATCAATATATATTTATAATTATTTTAGAAAAAACGATATGTGCATGACAATTTATTTTTTAACACTTCTTTGATACGTTTCTCCTAAATAGTTTTTTACCGTACTAAAAAATCAGATTTTTCACACAGATTTTTTTGATCAATAGTAATTTGATCATAAACCGTAATCTAATATTCTTATGTCAAAAGCCAACTTACATATTTTTTATTAAATTAATAACTTTTGCATAGATTTTGAAAGATAAAATGAATATCATGTACATAATAATGCATATTATTTTGACCGAAACGTTGTCTGATTCTTTTTTAGATAAGATAAATAGAACTATAATGATTTTTAATTAGTCTTCATTGTTTCGTAAATTAATATTTAAAGATTTAAAATATGATTTATAATGAATATTCTGATATTAGTTTTTTTATTATCATCGAAACAGTTTAAACTTAAACACGCCGACAAAGGAACTTACATATGTGACATAAAAAATGGTAAAAAAAGACCTTTATCAAAATGCTCAGATCTTGGGTCGGCTAAAGAGTGGCGTATTGAAAAGAAGCCGAGCGGTCAAGGACTTATTTATCCTGCAAATGATCCTTTTGTCTGGGATATAGCAGAAGCTGAAAGAGTTGAAGTAAAAAGAAAGCATGGTAAATCCAACCAAAGGTTTTCTTTAATTTACATGAGTCCAGATAAATATGCAATTGTGAGTAAAGGTAAGTGCTTGACTTTCAAGAATCCCTTCCACTATATGAAGTCTTGTTATTATGGTTCCGACCAATTGTATACGATAATGTACAATGAAAGTGAAGCCAATCAGCTAACAGAAACCAAAGCATTGCTTGGAAGCTCTGGTTCTCCCGTTGACCAAAATGTAGTCAATCAATTGCAGGAAATGATTGATGATAATAAAGAAATTGCTAGGCTCAATTCATCCACTCATAATCGACATTTACATGGGCATTGGCAGGAACATGGTCATGGACATCATGAATCTGAAGGCCCTAAAAGGATCCGTCACCATAAGTCTCGTCATTCACCTGAAGAATCTCCTTCAAGAACCAGAAGCAAGGAAGCAGGACAGCCTCTAGCATCTTTTTAAACTAAATAAATGTTGTACAAAGATCATGTTTTTTTTACATACTTTTTAGTTTAATTCTACATAGATGGTAAATTCATCTTAAATGTGAAAATAACAATGTTTTTTAGATCCATGTAATTCTTAAGTTTCTTCTTTTTAATTGTAGCAACGAAAACTGTTTAAGGTGGTATTATATCAAAACTCTTCTATGGAAAATATAAAATTTTGAGCTGCTTATTAAAAAACTGTAGACTTCAATTTAGTTCTACAATTGGAACATTTTTTTTCAAAATGACACATTTTAAATAGCATTATTATCAAATGTCCATAGTTTGGCTGCAAATTTCCCAAAAAATACACGTTTACTTTTACTGCTTAATTAAAAGTTGAGTGTCTTTACGATTATAGTTCAAGGTAAAATTGTAATAACATCAAACTAACAACTAGCTGCTTCAAAAAAACACATTCATGTTGAAGAAAAAATTTTTTATCGTTAGTTTATTACTTTGAGTTGTTTAATTTATTATGTTTTGGCTTTGTGTTAGATTAGAAAAAAATCGTTTTTTTTTGGAATAAAAAAATATTTGAAATGACAAACCTTTCCAAATATCTGTCAAGTTTACTATTATGACATATGAAGTGCGTTTTTACACCACGTAATTGTTTTGATATAAAATTTGATATCAGGTTTTAAATATGCATGACCTATCATATTAATTTTTTTTTATAATGTAAAATTTTGCAGATATTGGTAGTGTAACACTTTAAATCATCTAATGAATTGGTTTAATGTGAGTTTGGCTTATTTAAATGAATTTTTATGTAATTAGTTAAAGATTACCCTAAAAATTTGTGGTAATTCTATAAGGATAGCGTTGTATTTATAATTAAAATTATACAAATACCAATAAGCGTAAAAAGTAATATTTGATTCTCCTATTTCGCGAACCAATACATATATCTACTAAAACAAACCAGGTATGATACATAATTGATTTTTGTGGAATAATCTTAGCATAGTCAGCTGTCATAAATAGTGTTTTAAGCAAAAATTCTATTGGCCGAATAGAATTATTAATGCTTATGAAAATTTTTAGACCCTTTAAACAGCAATAAGAGTAGGTGTTTTGAAAAAATCTGCTTATCAAATCACTCCATAAACCTACTTTTTTTTTCACACAAAAATTTGTACATTTTTTGAAAAAACGTGGTTTTGAAATATATATAACCTATATGAAACAAAAAAACTCAATTAATTCATTTTTTTTCTTATGTCAAAGTCAATTGACTGCTGTTTTGATTAAAAATATCATTAATTTTTTCATGAGACGCAAATCTATGACATTTGATGGATTATTTAATTAGTTTTCATTGTTTCAAATTAAATATTTAACAATTAAAAATGGCATTGATAATGATTAGTCTAATACTTATTTTTGTATATTTATCAAAGCAGTTTAAGCTAAAACACGCAGATAAAGGAACTTACATATGTGACATAAAAAGTGGCTCAAAAAGACCTTTATCAAAATGCTCAGATCTTGGGTCAGCTACAGAGTGGCGTATTGAAAGAAAGCCAGATGGCCAAGGTTTAATTTCCCCTACGAATGATCCTTTTGTCTGGGATATAGCAGAAGCTTACAGAGTTGAAGTAAAAGTAAAGCATTCTAAACCCAATCAAAGGTTTTCTATAGTTTATGTAAGTCCAGATAAATATGCACTTGTTAGTACAGATAGGTGTTTGACTTTTGAGGAACCCTACCATCATGTAAGGCCTTGTAATTATAGTTCTAACCAATTGTATACGATTATATATAATGAAAGTGAAGCCAATCAGCTTACAGAAACCAAGGCATTACTCGGCAGCTCTGGTTCTCCTGTTGACCAAAGTGTAGTTGATAAATTGCAGCAAATGATTGATGATAATAAAGAAATCGCCAGGCACATTTCTTATGCTCATGATCGACACCTACACAAGCACGCGCATAGACATGGACATGGCCATCATGGCCATAGAGGAAGACATATGGGCCACCATGATGATATACACCACACTCACGATGAACTTCACACCCATAGTCGAAAAAAAGAAGATGGTCCGCTTCTTTTGAATTTTATGGCTCAATAAAACAGTTTTTAATATAAATTGTTGATATTATACGGAGTATTTGTGTTTAAAAAAGTTTATTATACCATTTAAAATTTTCATTTTTTTCTAAAACGCCCCTTGCCCAATGAACATTTTTGCAGTTTACGAAGGAGACAAGTGTATTTTTTCTAATGGTCATGTAGACCCTTTGATTATTAATATTGTTCTTGGACTTAATGACATTGGTAATAATTTTTTACAAGACAATTTTGTATTTACGGTTTTAGATTCGTTTTCTATTAGTGCCCGAGTCACAAATTCAATGGTTTTTATAGTTTTAAATATGAAAAAAGAAAAAGTAGATTTAGATCCTTTTATAGAGGCATATACAGGTCAAAATAATGTGATAAAACAATAAAAAGATTAATTAAAATTATAATGAAGCTAGTTTAAATTGTTATGAGGCTTTCTAAAATTATAATGAGGCTTTAAAACAATAAATAAGACAGTTATAAATGATAATAAGGCAGTTAAAAATGATAAAAGGTTGTAAAACAGCAAAGGCTTTTCCCAACTTCTAATTATGTAACATAATTCTCATTGGTTTTGATTAAAAACTTTTTGTTTCATATATTCATCTTGATGTTTCAAATTCTTTGAACTAATTAAGAGAGAATGTTTATTTTTATATGTCTAATTTCGAAGAATCAAATACTCGTAATTACTTCTCTAATACTACTCGTACTTCGCCTATGTTAATATCCACAAGAATAGACGCATCATCTCTTTTGGATCAAACTGTAGATATTGAAAGTTTATTATTTGAACCGTATCCTGTAGACCGAGTCTCAAAGGGAAAAGTAATTGTAGAGAAAGGGTTTTGTTCTCTTTATCAATACGAAAACCAGTCTAATCCCGGACGTACTCTACTTTACGCTTATAGAAGGTTTTGTGGTTTCGAAATTTACAGAAAAGGTGAGAGTAAAGATTCTTTTATTGGATCTTTGAAGTCAAATCTTATTGGAACAGAATATTTACTCCGTACTAAAGAAGGTAATGTTTTATCTATTACTTATCATACAGCTTGGTTTAAAAGAAGAAAGCCAAGGACATTTACTGTACTTTTCTATAAAAATGTTGATAAAGTTGATATTTCTAAGTATCCAATAGTAATGAGAAATAAAGAACCATTTCATAATTCAGAAAGTAACTCGTACTCCCTAAATTTTAATGGTAGAGTTACGACACCTTCAGTTAAAAATTTCCAATTAGTACACCCTTTAGATCCGACTTATATTACCTTAACATTTGGAAAGATATCACCTACTACTTATATTATGGATCATACATATCCATTGTCTGCCTTCCTTGGGTTTAGTGTAGCTTTAGGAGCGTTAGATAAGAAATTGTTTTGTGATTAAAATTTTTAATGAAAAAAAAATTTTAATTATGTATTAGTATTGTAACCCCTAGGCTATATAAGCCACTTAATTAAATAAGGTACCCTTTTGTTAACTATTTACGACAATTAGGTTTACATTTTAAATAATATTTACATATTATCCTAAGTTTACATTTATAAGTCTATAGCCTCTTACGTTTATAACTCAAAGCTACGTCTATAATCTACCATGTTCACAACCCCCTTTCACATCAACAGCCCCACTATACTTTAGCAACCTTCATCACAATTTAAACTACGTCTCAAAGCACATACCTCCCTTCTACACATTACCTCAATATTATTTTTTTTATCCCCTTCAAATGGACACCAATATCAAATTTAAAAAAATTAAAACAACCGAAAGAAATCTTGACTTAAAACCAACTAAATTTTCCAGAATTTTCCTAATGGACACAACCATAACCATTTTAAATGACTGTATCCTTTTTGGAGATATAAAAATTAATTTAGAAGTAAAACACGCTTCCAAATACAATGATTTTTTTGTTTTTAATACAACCAAGTCTTTGTATCTTTTAGATTCTAAAATTAAAGTTTTGTACAAATTTGAAGGAGATGAGCAAGATTTTATTAAGGCAGAATTTAACGGTGAAAATTTAGAAATTTTGTATTCTAACGGAATTTATAAATCTTATAAATTAGGCGAAATTTTAGAAGATAAAGAGATAGAAATAAGAAAAGAAGAAAATGTAAGATATTTTTATAAAGGTGGGATACTCGTATATAGGGAAGATGGTAGTAAAGTAGATAATGAAGTAAATGATAAAATAGATTTTAAGTCAAACAGTTTGTTAGATGAAGTTTTATCTACTCCTTTTGGTGATATTTTCATAAAAAACGATAAATTAAAATTTAAAGATAAAGAGATAGAAAATGAACTCTATTATGGGGACAACAGTGATAAAATTTATTATTATTCGACTTCTTTTGAAGATTTTATTTTATTAGGAAGTAGTAATAATTCTAATTTGTATTTGTATGATTTTAATTTAAATATTAAGGATATTGAAGGAGAAAATGCTATTTATATCCAAGCAGACGAAGATCATTATCAACTTTATGTAAGAGGAATGGATTATAATAGAGGAAGAATAGTACTGATAGATCTTAAAGGGACTGTTATAGAATATTTTGTTAAAACAAATAAAGATATAAGGGATAATGAAGAAGAGAATTATAATTCGAATTTTAAAAGTAAAATTTTGAAAATTAAAAACGATAAATTAAAAATTGAAGATTGTGATTTAAATGAATTTAAAAGTTTAACAAGAAGTTTAACAAAAGGTTTTTACGATGAAAAAATATCAGAAAATAACATTGAGACAAAAATTGAAAAACCGTCAATCAAAATTAGTGAAAATTCTGATGGTTTGTCATTTATTAATTTTAAAAAAGATTTATTAAGTAGTGATGAACTAAGAGAAGAACAGACTTTTACAGATGAAGAAATAAGTATTTTAAGTAAAAATGATAAAGATAATGATGATAATTATAATTTAAGTTATTTAAAAAGTAGTATGAATGATATTAAGAATAATTTAACAGATCTAAAAAGTAATTTAACAGATAAAAAAAGTGCATTTGGTGATATTAAGAATAATTTAACAGATCTTAAAAGTAATCCATTCTCGTTTAATGTAGAAAAAAGTAAAAGCGTTTTTACAGGAGATAGCAAAATTGATTTTAAAGGGAATACGAAAATTGATGTTAAAGCAAATCAAAGTGATATTACGGAAAGCGCAAAAAGTGTATTTGGAAATGAAGGGGTAAGTAATCAAAGTGATGTTAAATCAAATCAAAGTAAATATACAGGGAATCAAAGTGATGTAAAACCAAACCATATTTTCGGTAAGAACGTGTTTAATAAAGAAGAAAGTACAAAAAGTCCATTTTCAAAGAGCAGTTCTTTACAATCCAATGTATCCCAACCTTTACATACACAACCCACCTCCTCTAAACCTACCTTTTCACAACCTTCACTTACTCAGCCCATTACTTTGGATTCTGTTGATGATATCATTTCTGCCATTTTATCAATCAAAACCAATTCAGTTTTAATTAATAATTATAAAATTAATAATATAACAGATAGATTAGAATCCCAAATTTATTCTTCTATGTCCAAACTAAAAAAGATTAATGATATTAAAAGAGAAATAGAAAGTAATTTATTGATTATGATTAATAATTTGGATACCTTTAAAAAAATAGATTCTAAGAGTATAGAAGACAGTATGAGATACTTCGATGAAGTAATAGAAAGGAAGACAAAGCATAAAACACCTCTAGTTTATAATTCTCCTATAATAGAACCTGATCTAAGAGAAATTAATCATTCATTTAAATCTTTAGAAGAAGATTTATCTAAATTAAATTTAAATGTACTTACTAAAATAAAATTGGAACCTGTTTATTTGATTGATAAATTAAAAATTAAATATAAAGAAGATAAAAAGGAAGATTATTTGAAAATAAAAAAGGAGGTTTTAAATAAAGAAGTCAAGGAAGGGGGACCACAAACAAATACAAATTTTTATGTCAAAAATAATGCAGAAAAAGAAAGCAATACACAAAGTAATTTACAAAATATTAATCCCCTTGAAACTCAGCCTAATAATCGACCCATATCTCAACTTAACACCCAGTCTATTGCTCAACCTTTTAATCGACCCAATACTACTCAACCCCTAACAAACCCTTTCCAATCTAATCCATCACAACAACCAAATTCTTCAGATATTTTTAATAGAGTCCTTGGTTCCTCTATTCCTGTAATCCAAAAGGAAGAGAATAAAGAAACTAATAATAAGCCACCAAGTGCATTTTCTAAATTTGCAAGTAGTCACAATTTGTTTAAATAAAAATATATTTTTAAATTAAATTTATGTATTTTGTTAGTATTTTTTAAATTAAAATTATAAAACAAATTGATTTTTTTTACATTTTTTAATTTAAATTTTAAATTATTTATTTATCCTTTCTCTCGGCTTTCTTAACTGCCCTTTTTATTGTTCCAAATCTCTTATATCTCTTCTTTCTCTCATCTTTTCTTGTTCTTCTTGGTTTTTTAATTTTACTTTCTCCAGTCTTCCTTGCGACCATATAATCCTTTTCTACTTTCTTCATGGCATCCACTGAAGAGTAGACATTAACTTTGCCTACTGAAGAATGGGTTCCAGGATTATTACTGATATCATAAACAATGATACTGTCTCCTTTGGTCTGGAAGAGTTTAGAGATTTGGTTGGCTATGTCCTTCTTTGTGGGGATTGAAGATCTCTCATGGTTGATGTTGAGAGTAAGTTCATTCCTTCCAAGGAGTTCATTTTTCTTATTTGTGATTACTTCAATTTCGCAGCTCATTTTTTAGGGTAAAAAAATTTATTATGGGTAAAGGGTAGATGTTAAGGGGGGGGGGGGTATTGGAATGGGAGGGGAGTCGATAACGTGGTAGATGGTAATGGATAGAGCACGTAGATTATGGGAAGTATGGGACGAATTAAAATAATGTTTAGACTACATTTTTATTCCTTTCCTTTCACCATCTCACAATACTTTTCTTTAAATTCTTCTATTTTATCCATTGTCTCTTGTTTAATTCTTCCATTAAGTTTATCTGAAGCCAGTTCCATTGTTAAATATACAAAATAATCTTCTAGTTCATCTCCTGGAATACTTTTAATTTCATTTAAAATCTTTTCTATTTGTTGATCTAATTTCATTTTTAAAATCCCTTTTATTTTTTTATGTTTTTGTCAATAGAAGGAATTAAAAATATTTGTGAAAGAGAAAGGATTTGTAAAGTAAAAGAAATTAAAGATCTAAAACTTTATAAATTTGAAAATAATATTTTAGTAGTAAAATCAGAAAAAGAATGTGAGTTTATGGGAGGAGTAGGAAAGAAAATTAAGAAAAATAAGCCTTGGGTAAAAATAGAAGGAGAAGAATATAAATATGAAAAAGATATAGAAATAATAGAAATAGAAGGTAATGATGAATATAAAGGGATAATCAAAGAAATTTAATTAAGTGAATGTAAATAAGTAAAATTAATGAGAAAAGGTGGGGGGTAAAGGTAGGGGAAAAGGGGGTATTAACGTAAAAGGCTGTAGATAAGATGGGGGGTGATAAATATAAGGGGGTGGTAAATATAAAGACGGGGCGGTAAATATAATGGGGGTAGTAAATATAAGGGGGTGACCCTAATCTTTATAATAGATTCCTTAAGAAATTCAAAATATGATGAAGACTTTGTTTATAAATATAAAGTTTATTGCATAAAAACAATGTTTATGTGCATGATTAAAAAACTTTAATTAAACCCCTTATTTTCCTTACAAATCCCCTCCACCCTTTACTTTATTATCTATTGCAATACTTTTATACGATTATTTATACTCTCAATCACACTCAATTTCTCATCACTAAACTCAATCCTATTCACTAATTCTATAAAAGCCTCCAAAATTTTAACATTATCTTCTTTTCTAGTAAAATACAAAAGTAAGTGTTGTATCTTCCAGAGATGTACTTCCTCATTAAAACAAAATGAATAAAACTCTTCTTTACTTACTTTACTTCTATCTACTATATTTAAATCCAATAATTCATTTTTTGAAGATGCTTTAAAAACGTCCATCCACTTAAAAATGCCTTTAAAAAAATCTTGCATTGTGTCTATGGTCCTTGAGATATTTTTGTATTTGTAAAGGGAATTCGCATAAACTGCATAAAGATCTTCTAAATTAGAAGAAGGATACTTCTTAATTAGCAATTTTATGACTCTAAAAACTTTTTTAAAAAGGACATCGTCTATGTCGACGAGACCTATAAATCTCTTAAAATGAATAATCTTTTCTATTGGATTCCTTTCTAAAATAACTTCTATAACATCCAGACATTTCGCTATTCTTTTTTTGTCGGCTACTAAAAGACCGGCTTTAGATTTAAAAACAATTCCTAAAGCTTTATCAAGGCGATCCATTTCTTCTGAATCTTCTAATTCTTTTAAATTTGCATTTAAATCATTATCTTCAATCTTTTCACATTCATCTCCACTAATTTCATCATCATTCACATCTTCTTCATCTACTTCTTCCATACAATTTTCATCAACTTCAGTTATAAAATTAACATTTCCCGTCTTAAAAACAATTCTCTCTATCTCATCTAAATAAAAATCAACTTCTTTATCTTCTAATTGATTGTTTTTGAAGTACCAAAGTGATAATCTACGAGAAAATGGATAAATTTCTCCAGACATAATTAAAACTGTATTTTTTAGATTTGTAGTATCATAACCAAGTAAATGAGAAATTATACAAAAAATAGAATCTACTACGTCTAAATCTTCATCGACTGTGTGCAAAATCTTCAACTTAGCAAGTATTTGAGAATTGTCATGACATGTTTTAAACATAAAATTAACGATATTTTTAAGATTCAGTTTAAGAAGAGATTCATCTTTTTTAAGTTCTAAAAGAACAGAATTAAGATTTTCTTGAGTGACTTCAATAAGTTTGACGGGCGTTTGTGTTAATTTTGTCTTGTGTATGAGTTGATCTTCTTCTCTATTTAAAATTTTTTTTGACATTTGGGGAGTGAAAAAAAATATTTTAAAAAAATAGAATGGAGACGAAGATGCGTAAAAATTAACCATCTATATAATTTTGTTTACAAATACTATTATGTTACAAGATGTTATAACTACTGCTTACATATTTTCGTGCTTTTGTATTTATAAAAATTTTTACTTGAACAAAAGAACTGTAAAGAACATAAAAACGTTCTAAGGCCTATATAAACTTTTTTATAAGAAACCAAACAACAGCCACGTCATTTTGTTCAAATCACATTTTTTTTGAAATGCTTTATTTCTGATATTAAATTTTGATCAACTTCCTTATTTGTTTCATCTCTCATATTTAACAAAATTTGTAAACATAATTAATGTTATTGGTTAGATTAATTATACTTGGAATTGTTAGAAGTGTCTTTATAAAGCACACCTTGGAAAACCAATACATGACTCTAATTAAAAATTCAAAATTTACTGTCGTAAAACTCACTAATAAACTGGAAAGAGCTGCAGATTTTATGATCGTAAGACATATAAATGGTTATGTATTTATAAAGGATGTCTTTGATAATGATAAAGTTTTTGATATTGAAGGCACAAGTAATTTAATATTATTAGGTTTTCATGGTGGAACTAATCAACAATTTTCTTTATCAATGGTGGCTCCTGGAAAATTTATAATTATGAATATGATGATGTGTGTTGAGTACATACCAAGAATTGGTAGCTTCTCTTTAAGACCTTGTAATAATACGGATAATCAAATATTCGAAATAATTGATCCTGTTAGAGTTTTAACGCATCCTGATCCTGTCGGGCATAATTTTATGAAACACGGGATAATAAATAGTGAAATATTAAATGCACATAGTTTACATCAAGCATTAGCACATCATCGTGGACACAAACATGCAAAATATAGGCACAAAATTCCTCATAATTGATTATGAAATTAATTGTTAAATAAAAAAATTGATTAAAATTTTTGCATTTTGACTTGTGTAACATATTTTTTAATGTCGATAAATGCCTCTATGAGATGCAACAGGAAGTTGTTTCTATGTTTTTTTATACTGTTAGAAAACTTAATAATTGAAATTACTATCTTTCAATGAGATGTTATACTTAGAAATTTACATGCAATAAATTATTTAACATGGCAGCAACTCTTGTGCGACTATGTTTTTGATCTTTGTTTTGAAGTTGTTGATATTATTTTGACAGTTGGGTCACGTTATAAATCTTGTTTAGATTTTAAAGTTGGACTTATGAAAAAACATTCTAAGTCTATTTTATAACACGAAAAAGTTCTAAAAATAGAACATTATAGTAAAGAACATACATTGCCAAGTTGAATCACTGTATTAAAACACGTAAGGTTTCATTATAAATATTTAAGAAAAAAAAACCTACGTTTACAATGTTGTTTATCATACTATTAACTTTATGTTTTATGAAATGTCTTGTTATTAAACACAAACTTGAAAGTAAGTACTTATCTATAATCGAGGAATCTGGACGTACTTACATTCAACTTGTACCTAACTTTGAAGAAGCTGTTGATGTCACTTTTACGCCAGGTAGAAATGGCAATATAATCATACGGAATAGTAAGGATACATCCAAAGTATTTGATATAGCTGGTACCTCAAGATTGAATATGTATAAATACCACGGGCAACCCAACCAACAATTTTTTGTATCTTTGATTGATTCTGGCAAGTACAATATTGTTTGCAAACAAAAATGTCTTGAGTTCGATGCTACAACAAACTCGATCTTACTAAAACCATGTTCTAATTCAGAAAACCAGATTTTTGAAGTCGTTGATAAAGCAGAAAAAGTGGAGAATCCTTATGCTACCGGATTAAAATTTGGAAAATACGCAAGAAATATGGTGGATCCTGTTAAAGATTTAATTTATAATGTAACAAAATCTCGAAGTAGTAGTCGTAGTTATCCAAATTATCGATTTTCAAGTAATTATTAAAAAAATTGTTTGAATGGTTTTTAATTTAAATATTCTATAGGATGTTATTTTTTTGTATTGCTTAAAATTTGTTAAATATTTAGTGACTAATGTTTTTGATAAAAAATTGCATTTTTTTTAAAAACAAACAAGGTGACTAAAAACCAAATTTGGATTAATGTTTGTAAATAAACCCCTTTTTTTGACTTTAAAAACATTCATTGCGAAAAGATAATAAAATTTGTTACAAATATTTGTTTTTCATCGCATAAACGATTACAAATTCTTAATTTTATGTTTACATTGAAATGGGTTATCATTTACCGCTATTTTAGGATTAATATTAAATTAACTTTTAATTAAGATATACTTTCTGCTTTGTGAGTAATTTAGCAATCACTACATCAAGCCATACCGCTTGTTTAGTTGTTTTAAATATAAAAAAAAATTAAAATAATGTGCAATGTAATCAGCAATGTTTATAATTAACCCAAAAAAAATTATAACTCAACGATCCGTCACTTTCTTCACAAATTTTGGTTTGAATTTACTTAAAGCCGATTGCGCATAAAAATTATTGTCATTTTGTCGGAAAATAAGTTTACATACTTGGAAGCGCTGGAACTGGAACCATTTTTACAGGTAAAAGTGTACGTTTTGTTATCAATTAGGTCATTGTATCCAGACGAAGTGTTAAACAGAACATGTTAAGTTGTTTTACTCTATGTTACTTGGAGGCTATTAGGTTTTTTAGTTGTTTTTTTGTTTTTAACAGCAAGACAGGTCAAACGAAGGGGCTAAATATTATTATATTAATACTACTTACGAAACAAAATTGCGCCGTAAAAGCTATTTCCTGATTTAGTTGTTGTAAATTTATTGCCTATAAAAAATTTCTGCCATAAAATGATAAATAAATTTTTGTGCTACAAGGGTCGCAAATAGCTCATTTCTGATAAAAAAAGTATTTTGTATGGTAATATAAAAAAGCGACATATTTGTTCAAATACCATGACAATTTTTTTCAAAAAAATCAAATTTGCAAAACGGCTTCAAATCTGATATTATACACTTATCTTGTACAAAGTACTGTGTTTCATAACGAACATAAATAAAATAAATCATGTATTAACATGAAATTTGCCATTTTGCTTTTGTTCAAAATTATTCAAAGTCTCTTGATAAAACATATATCTAACAACAACTATCTAGGGTTAGTTAACGAAGGAGGGCTTACCTACGTTACAATTATTCCAGATGAAAAAGAAGCTGTTGATGTAACATTAACACAAAACAACAATGGGTCGGTCTTTATAAAAAATTCCCAAGATCCAAAAAAAACATTCGATATTGCAAATAGCAAAGGTAATTTAATAATGTACAGTTTTCATGGAGGAACAAATCAACAATTTACGGTGTCTATGTTGGATAATCATAAATACAACATAGTTAATGGCGGTAAATGTTTAGATTATGATGCAGGATCGAATAAAATTCTTAAAAAGACATGTACTGATTCAGAAAGCCAGATTTTTGATATTTTCGATAAAAACACACAAGATTCATTGGCTACGACTGATTTGAACAATGAAAAAATTAGGCATTCTTTGAATGAAATTGAACCTGTTTATGAATTGTACTCTGGCAGAGAACTACCTCGTAAAAAGCGTCATCGTCACCACCACCATCATCATCATCACCACCATGATTCTGAATACTAATAAAATTGGTTAAAATTATTATATGTTGTTGTCATTAAAATAAAAAGTTTGGTATATATTTCAATAATTTTTTTCTAAGGCCTTTAATAAGAGCTAATGTTAAGCTAGTCTTTGAGAATATTCATAACTTGTGACTCACAACCTTTAAGTTAATTTTTTTTACGAAAGTATTTGTTTTAATTGGTTGTAAATTGATCTATTACAATTTTTAAGTCAACAAAATAGTTAAGATAGTCCAATCGACAGCAGAAACATTTTGTAATCATGTAAATAAACACAAAATATCTATTAAAACCACGGGCGTCTCAAGCAATAAAGGCGTTCCAATTTCCCCAAAACCGTCTCGGAGCCCGCGGACGTTGTACGTACTGCACATATAGCATAGATGTACTTGTTTATAATGTAATATCTAATAATTTTTGATGCCATAAGGCAGTGATAATAACATTTTTAAAGTTGCGGCGCACCTTTTTTCAATTTTTTACTTTGCGGCGTCCCTTTATAATTTGTTTAATGTCGCGGCGCTCTGAGAATTTTACTCAATGTTACACAACAAATTAGAAAGAAAAACTCATAAGAGTAAATTTATAAACTCCCTTTCGATAAATTTAATGCTTAAAATTAATTTGTCCCTTTCTACTGCTTTATCAACTTAAAGTCATTGCTTTAACTTTTTTTAACCAACAAAAATAATCGCGGCGTACCATTTGCCTGACACTAATCTAAGGATTGCGTAAGTATATCTTTATGGCAATTTATTTAATTTAGCGGCTTATAATAGGATAGACCCATTATAACTTATGACTTTTAAGTAGTTTTTTTTTAATTATGCTAAAACTATTACAATTTATCCAATTAGATCTTAACAACAAGTTTAATAAAAATTGTGTTTCTTAATTCAACTGCAATCTTTTTTAGTGGTCTATTAGTAAAATTCTATTTAACAACGAATAATTTGATTTGTACTATAGCGCAAATGTTAACTGCCTCATCTAATGTTTGATGACTTCAAAGGCTAAATGTTTCAGGAAAAGTATTTAAAGTGACAAATTTTCTCTTTTATGTTAGTTTTGAAAATATTTACTTTAAGCATCGCAAAATGTATTTTAATCAGACACAAAGCTTCCAAAAAATTCTTGCTTTCCGTTTCAGAACCGGATCACACCCCTATACGACTTACGAATGATATAAGCGCAGCGATTGATGTAATAATGGAACCATCAAAAGATGGTTACGTTTTTATTAAAGATTCAAAAAATCCAAAAAAAACATTCGATATACAAGGTAATAATAAAAAATTAATACTTTATAGTTATCATGGCGGAAAAAACCAGCAATTTTTGGTAGCTATGAAAGGTTATGATGAATTCAACATAATAAACAAAAACCTTTGTCTCGAGCATGATTCTTCTTTAAACATACTTCTTAGATCATGTAACAATTCAGACAACCAGCTATTTGAATTTGTAGATCCATATAAAAACAACTATGATCATGATCTCGATAGACTTCCTACTACAGGGGAAAATCTTTATGATGATTATAATAAACGCTACAATTTTTTTTCTAAAGATTTTCCAAGAATATTAACATCACATCAAACATCTCCTTCTCATGTAATACATCACTACCATCGTAATCATGATTATGTTCCTCGTTCAATAGTTGATTAATATTAAAAAAGTTAGTATGTTCATAAATTTATTTAACATTTCAAAGAATATTGTAAATTTCGCACATCACTATAATAATAAACTTTAAGTTGTTTTTTTCTTGTAAATTTGATTTTGAGTTTTCGATACCAGTAAAGTTGTATTAGATAAAAACATATAAAGAACCATTGAATTTAAATTTTTATAAATTTGTTTTCACTTTTCTCCCCGAATTAAAAATGTTTTTATAGAAAACATGCGTTGGGTTATAGCGCTTACTTTGTAAATCACTCTATTGTCTAGATTGCCTAATGCTGTTTTTATCGAAGACTACCATTGTAATAGATCGACAAGATGACGAACTAGGAGAAATGGTTGTCGGGTTAAGAAAATATGATAGTTTATAATAAAAGCAAAACCTTTTAATAATGTTGAGAATCTGTTTAAAGTAAATGTAGACAATTTTAGCAGATTCCATTAACGTCTTTCTGCCCAATAAATTTTTTTTATACTGGTTTATGCTCTGCTTTAAAAATAAATGTTAAAATCATTTTGTATATTAACCTATTTTTAACTTGTAGACCTATTTCATGTGGCCCAGACACTTTTTCGAGTAAAAAAGAATTTAGATTAACAAGATCATATATAGATTCTTTTAAAAAATAAATTTGTGTAGACCAGATTCATTTTAAATTAAAACAACAAATTAAGCTTTAAGAAGCATATGCTTTCATTTATGTTGTAATTTTTTTTTATGTAATCAAACTTTGTTATAAATAAATTATAACTCAGATTAATAGATTTTAAACTCTTCTTGTGAAAAAAAATTGAACTAATCAGATCTGTCGTGGTTTTATGTCAATTTAACTTTAACTATATTGTTTCTGACTGTGTTGCTTTAAGTGGCACTATATTAAATTGTTACGTTTTTGTATTATGTAAACTATAGGTCTGCTCTGATCCTTCATATATTAACTCTAAATATTGTAAAATCAGTTTATAACTAATCAAATTCGTTTCATTTTTATTTTTATCTAATTCGACTCTTTCATAAAATATCTATTTAGCTCTTAAATGCATAAAAATGTTTTGTCATTTTTTCAAGAGCAAGAAATGTTAATGACCCCCTTTTACATGACTTTTTAGTAAAAAATAAGTCTACAAAAATACAACGAGTAATGTTAATGCAATTGAAAGATCGAATTGTTTCGGTACAACTTTTCCTATACGTTCTTATTGTCACTATTATGATGTGTTGTACGACTATAATAGTTGATTTTAAGCTAGCTGGATTTTCTGGCACTTTAAATAAAGGTAAAATAACCTTAATTATTTTACAGGACGTTCAGGTGCCTGTAATGCCAAATTATTCAATATTTTAGGAATTGAAGTAATCGTATGTATGACTTTAGCTTTTTTTTGAATGAGTTGTTCTTTTATGGCCTCTTTTATTCTCATACTTTTTTCCAAGCCAACTTTAATAGATTGTTTCTTAAGGAAGTTCATTGTCCTTTGACCTTTAAACATATGGTCATAGTAATAGCTCATATATCCATTAGGCCTTTCGAACTCAAGTATTTTGCTTTTCTTGGCCCAAACATATGCACGTCGTCTTCTTGATCGTTATCAATTATAAAGTCCTTCATTGTTTGTTCATTTGTTTTTTTATTGATACGTTGTTTATAAATAAAAAAACAATTTTTTACAAGAGACTGGATTTAAAATAATGTTTTTCTTTCGAAAAATATACTTTTTGAGTTTAATAATCAATCAGCGTTCTTTGATATCGAAAAATATTTTTTTTGTTTATTTTAGTACATTAAGCTTATAATAGCATCAGCATACAGGTGTCTTTTAGTAAGAACTTAATAACTCCTACTTTTAAACCAGGGCTTAATTAAAAAAGCACACATTTTTCACACCGCTATATTTTTGTTATTAAAATATAGAAATTAAATAAATTTTTTTTTTAAATATATACGTATGCAAAATCAAAAATCATATAAGTTCATAAACATATTGTATTTGCTGTATGTAATACTTAAAGGTTTTTTCCTACTATATTTATGCAATGCATATCAACTTAATAATATTTCTGTTTCATTTAAAATCTATATCACAAAAGAAAATTGTAGAAACATTTAAAAATACTATATAAATAAGAAATAATATTCAAAGCGTCATTGAAAACTCGTTTTAACGGTTTGGCTAAAATGCGTAATTTAAACGGAATTTGACATAAAAAATTATTTTTTAACCATTGTACAAAAGTCCTTTTTATTTGATCTAAATGATGATGATAACGAGTAAAATACATTTTTTGTCGTTTGGCGCGAACTCAAAGTTTTCTTAATTTTAGTTTGACCCGTAAAATTGTATCAAAAAAGCTTAAGAACTTAAATGTTGTAAATTTTTGTTTTATGCAAAAAATTAATGTATGTGATATCTATCGCCATTGCTCTTTTCGGCCGTAATGAAACTGTATAATTAGTTTAATGAGTAAATCGATAGGCGTTGACGTATCATGACGTGTACAAGACGTCATATGAAAATAACATTAACATCAACAAATGTTTTTGCTAGACAATATTATTAAGTGTTCAAATACTATAATATTGGGTTAAAAAAACATCATCATTGAAACTTGTAACTAAATTTTGAATATCTGCTAAATTATATCTCGAAATTCAATACACTGCGTACATTTAAACAATTAAGTTATTATTTTTGTTTGTTGTTTTATGATTTATAACCAATTGTATTGTATTGAATTAGATTTTACAGCAATTTAAAAAAATGTTTCTTTATCAATTAAAATCTTTTTATTTAGGATTTTATTGGTAAATTTTTCTTTTAAAACGAGTAATTTAATTTGTATTAAAACGCAAATGTAACTGTCTTATCTGATGTTTGATGACTTAAACAAGACACATGTTTCAGAACAAATATTTAAAGTGCCATCTTCACTGTTTTTATGTTAGTTTACTTGATATTTACCTTAAGCATTGCAAAAGGTCTTTTAATCAGGCACAAAACTTCCAAAAAATTCCTAGCTCCCACAACAGATTCGGGATTAATTCCTTTCCAACTTACAGATGATATAATAGCAGCGATTGATATAATGATGGAACCATCAAAAGATGGTTACGTTTTTATTAAAGATTCAAAAAATCCAGGAAAAACATTTGATATAGAAGGTAACAAAACAAGATTAATACTCTATAGCTATCATGGCGGAAAAAACCAGCAATTTTTGGTAGCTATGAAAGGTTATGGTGAATTTAACATAATAAACAAAAACCTTTGTCTCGAGCATGATTTTATTTCAGGAAATATGTATCTTAGATCATGTAACAATTCGGAAAATCAGATTTTTGAAATTTTAGATCCGTATAAAAACTACTTCGGAGATCTTTATGGGGCTTCTTCTGCAGGGGAAAGATCATTTAGAAGTTTTAGTTCACGTTACGAATCTTCTTCCAGCGACCCTTCAAGTACATTATCAACAAGTCGATCCTTTTAGATGATGTAATGCTCCATGAGCATTATAATCACAATTATTTCCCTTTTTTTTTGGTTGATTAGTATGTTTTAAAATTTACTTAATAAGATGAAATAAATAATTGTGTTTTGTTAATAATTTTTTTTTTGTGATGTAAATGTGTTTAAATTGCAATTAAATTATAAAAATGTATTGTGGGCAGCAACATCTATGTAGAAATGAGCTTAATTTGCCATTAATAATTACAAATTTAGTTTTGTAAATGTTTATCGAAAACCTTTATTTTCAAAAATAATACATGTAGAAACATTAATTTCAATTTTTTATTTATTTTGTTTTACACTTTTCCTCCCAGAAACTAAAAATGTTTCTATAGTTAAACATACGTTCACGAATTAGAGGCTCAGAATTTGTCGAATCGTTCTCGTGTCTAGATTGTGTCAATTCTGTTTCAGCGGAAACTAAACTTGGAACAGGTTGAGAAGATGACAAATTAGGGGACATAGATATCAGATTAAGAGGAGAAGATGTTTCATCATGTGAGTTCGATGACGTATTATGATGTTTTGACTCTGTTTGAGATACAACTTCAAGCATATCAGATTCGTGTAACATATCTCTATCTTGTAAAGAACTTTTACTTGGTCTAGGCTCTGTATCAAGTAGAAAATGTATCAGACTATCTTCTTCAATAGACTTCTCTTCATCTTGTAAAGACCTTTTAATTGGTCTAGGCTCTGTATCAAGTAGAAAATGTATCAGACTATCTTCTTCATTAATTTTCTCTTCATCTTGTAAAGACCTTTTAATTGGTCTAGGCTCTGTATCAAGTAGAAAATGTATCAGACTATCTTCTTCATTAGACTTCTCTTTATCTTGTAGAGACCTTTCACTTGGTCTAGGCTCTGTATCAAGTAGAAAATGTATCAGACTATCTTCTTCATTAGACTTCTTTTTATCTTGTAGAACTATTTCATGTAATTCAGGCACTTTTTCAATTATTAAAGGATTTAGATCTACTTCTTTGTATAACGCTATTTGAGAAAATGAATAATGTTTAAGTATATCCGACACTGTTTCTTGCAAACTAGGCTTAAACTCTAGCACTTCTGACGCTGTCTCTGATTTTTGTGATAAAAGTTTTTGAAATTCCGCCTCTGCTTCATGTAAATAGCAATTTGGATCGGATTCTGTATTTAATATTTCTGTAGTCTGTAAAAACATTTCATTATTTCCTTGATCCGTCATATGCGTATCATAATCTGACTCGATTGCTATATTAAATGTATCTGCAGCTTGTGAGACTAAAGAATTTGTTTCTCGATCTGTTTTTTGTAAATTAAGATCAGGCTCGGCTTCTTCTATCAGTGTTCTTGTAACATGAGAAATCATCTCATAATTTTTTAGTTCTGCTTTTAGTAAAGAACAATCTGATTCAGTCATTTCATCATGCGTCTTGTTATGCCTTAAAATCAACTCATAATCTTCTATATTTGTCTCAAGTGAATTATAAACTGGTTCAGCCTTATCCATTAACGTATTTTTAACTTGTAAAACCGATCCATGTTTTTCTGTGACTAATTTACATACATCTGTTTCATTCAATTTACTATCTGGAATTGCAGCTTCATTCAAGTTCTTCTTATTGTGTTGTGACACTGTTTCAGGTGCTGGCAGAGCCAATAAAACCTGTTTACATGACTTTTTAGTGAAAAACAAATCTAGAAACATTAAATCAAGCAAAGTTAAAGAAACTGACAGATCTTGTTGTTTTGTTTCTACTTTTATATCTTGATCTGGATCAACTGTTATTATTGATGTTGGTTCTGTTTCTCTGATAGTTGGGTTCAAAATAGCACGCTTTTCTGGAATTTCGACCTTGATTAAACTTGTGGTAACTGATTTTTTAACTGCTTGTATTGCTGAATTATCAAGTTCACTAGATGTTAGTATAGTTGAATTTGTAAAACTTGGTGGTTGTTTGGTGGTGAACTGTTCTGTTATTGCCTCTTTTTTTCTTAAATTTTTTTCTAATCTATATTTTATGGATTGTTCCTTTAAAAAGTTCATCGTCCTTTGACCTTTGAACATATGGTCGTAATAAAAACTCATATAGCCATTGGGCCTTTCAAATTCGAGAATCTTTGCTTTTCTCGGGCCAAATATATGTATGTCATCTTCTTGATCATTATCGATAAAAATGTCCTTCATTGTTTGTTTATTTGTTTTTTTTTATTTATACGTTTTTTAGAAATAAACAAACAATTTGAAACACTTATACTGAATATAAAATGGTGTATTCTTTACAAAAAATATGCTTTCAGTGTATATCAATTATTAATCAGTGATTTTTGATGTTTTAAAATTAATTTATCATTGTTTTTGATCAAACGTTATTATAAAAGCGTTAGAAAACGAATATTTGTAATTATATGTGATATCTTATCACAACATTTTTTTCTAGAATTTTTCTTAAAAATTTCTAGAAATTTCTACCTTTCAATACTAATGATTTATACACCTCTACATAACTTTAGGATAACAACAAAAAATGGCTTAACTTATAAAAATATCTATAAATATAACACGTTCTTACATAATTAAAGGATATTTTAAGACGAACAAAGGCCTAGTATTTGAGTACAGTATACATTTAAATCACTAATTTAAATAACGTCTAACGTTTAAATCGCTTAAATTGTTTACACCGTTATGACATAAGAGATAAACAAACAAACTTTTGTAAATTTATGTAACCTCAAAGAGATCTTGCATTTGACTTTGATTATGTAAAATAAGTTGGATTTAACCAAATTAAACATTATAAAATAAAACTTTTAAATATTCGTATTTTTGGTACAATTAGGTAAAAAAGTATTAATTACGATTTTTACACAAAATATTTGTGTATTTGCAATTTAAATTGTATTGTTTAAATTCAAAAACTTTTAATTTTTTAAATAATCAAAAAGAGAAGGGCTGGTTTTTTGCTTTTTCATTGATTTAAAGTACTGTGTAGATTTAATGCCGTCATCGCGGCTTGCAGCTGGGTTGTATTTGTCTATATACGTAAGTGCTGTTTCACCAGGATAAACATCTTTTTTGTCTGTATATTCACTTTTTATGTGTGTGGGTGTTTTGACTGTTTGATATTCATAATTACTACAAAAATGATGATGATGATGATGGCAATGTCCTTGTATAGATTCCTCCTTAAATGATTTTAGAATATATCTAACCAGTTCAATATTTTCATCAAGAGATCTCATTAGTTTATCCCATGATGATTGGTTTATCGTTTGATTTGGTTTTACTGCAATTGTTTTTATGTTAACAGATACTTGAGATTTTTTTTCTACTTCCACATTAATAAATACTTGGCTGCTACTATTATCGCAATCTTTTAGCTTATAATTCGTTGAATTTTGAGTCATGCACATACCATTACTTTCAAGTGTATATTTTTCTAAACCGACCTTTGTAACATTAAATTCTTGACTTTTTTGTTTTTCCGCATTCATTAAGATAACTAATCCATCCGTTCTTATAGTCAAAGCCATTTTACCATCCACGGTTATGACTTGCTGTGTCCCATTCCCATTGTCATTGAATTTAAAATCTACTGCTTCTTCAATATTAGAGCATGGTACTATTGGAGAAAGAATTTCTTTAGTCAACCTTCTACATAAATAATCGTTTTGATCTATATGTTTGATTTTGAATTGCCAAGAAAATACTAAAAATGAAAAATATACCTCGAACATTTATGAAAAGTTGCTTTTCGTTTAGTATATGTTTAAAACAAAACTTAGTGATCTAATTAAATTAAAAACAAATCATACTTTTTACTGAAACAAACATGTTTGATGTTTAATTTAATAGACAGGTGCGCCTTAATTAATTTTTGACTTATATATTTATCTGTACAAACTAAGTAAATAAGATCTGTATTGATTGTTTATTGACAAATTTTAACTGCATGGTTGGCATGTTCATCATTTTTAACCATATCTGCTAAAAATTTAACATTACCAAAAAATCTAAGTTTCTACCATAAAGTTTACATGTTAAATCTATTGTAATAATCATAAGAAAAAAACGTAAAAAAAAGTTTTTTTAGCTTATAAACCCATGTTTTTCTAACGTACATTTTAGCTAATTAGATATTTAAACTTTTGCTCATAGGCACAAATTTAATCTGAGAAGACAATAATTTTAATATAAATAATACATTGTTACAGTTTTTAACAAATTTCATAAAGTGTAAGTCTAACGCTATACACAAGTTTTAATAATCAAAATTTAATCAAAATTTTTAGTAAATTTTGTTTTTTCTTAAAGAAAATTTTTCTAATGCCATTGTAAAATATCAATAAGTTTAATGTAAGTAAGTTCTAGCTTTGATAGTAAAGTCTTTTTTTAATTTATACCTTAAAACAAAATTGAAGCTCGGCTAAATCTTTGCAGGGCACTGCAAAATTACTCATAAAATGATGAAATTGCGCAGCTTTTTTTTTAATTTTCTTTGCGTGAAATAACTTTGCAGACAATTTCAGATTGGGTCAGTATGTTTTTGTTATGTTTGAAAAATTAAATTGTTGAAACATAGATTAATAGCATTTAAAGGCATACGAATTTTTACAATGTGACGTACAAAATTTAACATTAAAATTAACTAATTTTGTTGAAATTAGTCTATTAAAGAAATTAAATTAAATAAATTGCAACAAGAAACGAAATATGTCGTTTTATCTATACAATTTTAATAATCTGTTTATTAGTATAAATTTTTTTAGTTTTACTCTAAATCGCTTGTAATTCAAAATTTAAATCTTTAATTGCTATATATTTTATTTTAAGCTTTTACTGCTATTTAATCTGCCATTTAAAGCACTTTTAATTTAAACCCTTACGTTTTTTTATAAAAAAATCTTGTCATATATTCAACCTGGTATGCTTAAATTTTTATTGCTAAGATTTATTTGTAAGTAATTTAATATTCTATGGAAAAAAATTTTGGACTTTCTATAAAGGATAAGTCAAAAAATCGAATCGTTTGCAATTTCAAACTAAAAACATGCAAGACTCATAGAGCGGTCATTACTATCAAAAAAATATGCCGAATAAATTTCTCAAAATATTTATTCTACGTGACTATTGGTATAACGATTGTGACGTACTGTTTGTTAATTAATAGTTTTAAAATTATGATATTGATTGTTTTATGAAAATTAAAGGTTTGTTTAATTTAAAATATTTGCATGATTTTTCTAGGCAACTTAAAACAGAAAATTAAAACTATTAAAATACAATTGCCAGCTAAATCTTTTTTTTACATTACATCTTTTACTTTTGAAATATATCACAATTACGCAACAGCTTTACTTCCGATCATCATTAAATTTCGTTTCATAAAATTACATTAAAGAAAAAAAATGTTACCTCTAGATGCACTTTTCTCTATTACTGACTATAGGATTATTAAAATGTGTTTTAATTAAACACAAATCAGAAGACAAATATTTAACAACATTTAATGAAAAAGGAAAAAGTTTTTTGACACTTACCTCGAATTTATTTGAAGCCGCTGATGTCAACATATCTTCATTTAAAGATGGCATTGTTTTCGTTAAAAATGCTAAAGAACCCGATAAAGTGTTTGATATTGCAAATAATAACGTTGAATTAATATTTTATAAATATCACGGAGGAAAAAACCAACAATTTTCTATTAATCTGGTTGGTTCAAGTATTTATAATTTCATGAATAAAGGCAAATGTCTTGAATATGATTCGATTTCAACAAAAATCCTTTTGAATTCTTGTACTAATTCAGCAAACCAAATTTTTGAAATTGTCGAACCTGAGAAAAAAAACGAGATCCCGAATCCCAAAAATTATGAATACATTCGATATAAGTTACTAAATAGGAACGCAGATCCCCTGTATGAATTTTCAGAGAATTCAGGACTCAGAGCATCATTTGACAGAAGGTTATATCCAGAAGAAGCAGGTTCATATTCAAAAACAAGATCTTCATCAATTCATGAATACTACTCGCAGCAACCGAAAGGAAAAAATGATTTATGGTCATATTCAAAAGTAAGATACTACCCTGAAGAACATTCAAAATCTATACTACGCATGCCTCAAGAACCATTGTTTTTTGATAACCACAACCATCATCATCATTCAGCATCAAGGAAAAGCTATAATTTTAGTGACTATTAAAGTTTTAATGTAAAAATTTATTTTCATTTTATATAAGTAAGGTATAAGGCAGCTTGTTAGTTTTAACCATATATGGTCAGACTATGTCCTATTAAATGTTTAAATCTTCAAAACCCTACGTTTTATGATCAATTAAATAGTAAAAATAAAATGCTATTGTATTTTTTTGAATGAAAAGCTTTTTTTCTAAAAAACATGAGATTTCGCACTTTTTAAAATATAACTGTTAAAAAGACAAATTTTTAATGACGATAATATTAATTTATATCAAAACAATTTTAAAAATCTTTCGCCAAGCGACCTATCCACAAATGCTACATTTGACCTACCCCGATCAACCTTAAGCTTATACGCCCTGTAAAAATTTTTAAATGTGTCAATTAATAGAAGCTAAGACATACGCGATGTCTAATTTATTTTACGACATTATTGTTTCATAAATCATCTAATCTGTTTTTTTCGATATAAAACGAATTAGGTCTCGTAAATGTTTTTTCATTATTAAATTTTGATTTGTAGCTGATATTTATATTTTAATTAATGAATTTTTTGAAACCATCTTAGTCCAAGATCTAGTTTCTAAATACGTTTATATTCTTGTTAAACAAATTAATAAGTTCATCACAATCTTGAAATGACCTCATTGCTGATTTTAATTTTTGATATCGTTTCATCGCACAATTAAATTAAAAAAATTTTAAATTCGATAATGTTCATTGCTATTTTACTCACTTTTATATTTTCACAATGCATTTTGATCAAACACAAAGCCACAGACAAATACTTAACAGCCGTTAATGAATCAGGAATAAACAACATCAAACTTACATCGAATGCAAATGAAGCTGTTGATGTTATTTTGACTCCTTTTAAAAATGATTTAGTATTTATTTATAACAAAAAAGACAAATCTCAGGTATTTAATTTAGATGATAATACTAAATTAACACTTTCATATTATAAGGGAGATCCTGATCAACAATTTAATGTATCTAAGGAAAACAATAACAATTACTTTATTAAAAACAACGATAAGTGTCTGGAATACGATAAAAATTCATTGAATCTGCATCTAAGTCCTTGTAATTATTTGGAAAACCAGGCCTTTGAATTAATTGATTTTGACAATAAAAATAAAAATTTGTCAAATCAAACTAGCAATGATGTATCCAAAAAAAACTTGTCTAACTTCAAATCATCACTAAAAAAGATAAACATGTTATCAGAGAAACCACTTCATAGTAAAGATAATGACTTTTATGTATACCATCACGTTAATAAAAATCATCATTATGCAGATCAAAAGAAATTTACTGATGATTTTAAAAAATAAATTAAAATTTTGTAGTAAAAAAATTTTTTTGCTTAATTAAAAGACAAAAGTTGTTTTAAAATAACAGTTACCTAGTGTTTTAAACAAAATACCATCAAAAATTATTTTTTACCTTTAAATTCTGTGTATTAAAGTAGTCTCGCTTCGAATTATATTTATATTACACATTACAAAAATCTTATCCTTATTTTATAATCAAGGCATATTGTTTTTTTCAAAATACAGTTTATACTATGTTTTAAACAAAAATAACAAATCTTTATCTCGTATAAATAACTTAATAACGCCATTTTTATTTTTATCATAAAAAAGATCTAATCTAAAACATTTAAGTTTTAAGCCATTTCTTGATAAATTTTTTGTCTTAGATTTGATTTTGAACATAATTTTTCAAAAATTTATGTTTATATTTTGTTTATACACCTTCTTTACATTCTCTAATTTTTTAATTTTTGATTTTTGTTTCATCACACAAATTTAAATTAAAAATTCTCGATTTTTTATTTATGTTCTTTTTCTCATTACTCATTTTAAGAATTTCCACGTTAAATAAGAACAAATTTCTTGATGAACCAGAAAATACAATTGAGATTCCAAACCCCAGAAACCCAGATAATATTAAATATAGGTTACTCAATAAAGTTAATGATTCGTTTTCTCAATCAAAAGAACCCAAAAGGATAAAAGATAATTATAAGATCGATAAGTCTCTTAAAGATCTAATTACTAAACCAGGACCAACATCAAAAATGAAAATTAAATCAGTAAACAATAATTTATTTTATAATCCATCACCATCTCCAAAAAAAACGAATGGATTAATACAAAAACCATTCCGAAGCGAAAATTATTATTATAATAAGCATCATTCTTATTCAAGTACAAAAGAATTTGGAGATGTTGATTTTTATTAAATTAAAAAAAGTTTTTTTTATAAAGTTGTTTTAACTTAATTACATAAAACAATAATAAAAATTACGGGATGTTAGTTTTTTTTTAAAAACAACTTTTATAACTAAATTTTAAAAAATAAATTTTTTTTTAAATCATAAAATTTTCCAATATTTTTTTTAATTGTGTATACTCATCACATAATCTACAATCCTATCAAACACATTAGGAGGACTTATTTCTCTTCTATTAAATCTAGTCAAGAACCGAGTTATCAAATCATTTCTAACCCTTTCCCAGAATTCAGAAGCCAACCGAAATTCCGCCTTAATTTCCGTAATTTTACTTTCAAATCCAACTTGTCTTAAAAACCGTTTAAATTTATTAGCCACTTTAATACGATTATGCTGAAGAAATGAAATACCCAATTCCTTAGGAGTAGCCCCCCTATCCAAATTTCTAGCAATATAAGTATCATAATCCTTTACAATTTTGGTTATAATCCCACTAGTAGATATTCCCATAGTCCTTTTTATTGGTACGAATTTCCCTTTATCTTTAATTCCTTTATAAATATCCTCGATATCCCCGAATTTATAAGGAGCCTCATTTTGAGCAACATAATCAATTTTATGCATCCGCATAAATTCTTCAGTTATAATCCAAGGGGCATTAGTAATTACTTCATCCACATGTCTACAATGTCTTAAAGATTCAGCTCGTTCATTTTCATTAAAGACAGTAATTCCCTTAATATTGTGGGTTACATTATCCGAGGTTACTCCTACAACCAAATGAACATTAGGAAATAAATTTTTAGCTTGTTCTAAACTATTAGCATGACCATAATGAAAAAGATCGTAAACCCCATCACAATAAATTCTCACAGGCCTTTCTTTAGGGATTTTGTATTTAATTGGTTTAGTTTGAATGTTTTCAAATTCAAATACGTTTTTTGTAGGATAAGTTGGTAATATTTTAATGTAATCATGATCATAACTAATAATTTTATCTTTAGTTTCACTAACCCCCTTCTCCTTCTTAAATTCACTTTTTTTCTCTTTGACGTACTTCTTTTTCATTTTTAGGGTTGACACATTAAGAAAAATTAAATCAAAAAAAATGTTTCAGTAAATAAATTCTAAAACAAAATAAGTTAATTGGTTTTTAAAATACAACAAAAGAATCAAAAAAATTTAATCAAAGATGGTACATTTTAGAAGGGAGCATAGAATAAAGATACAATTAAGCATGAATATAAATATTTAGAATTGAAATCCCTTCCTTAGGTAACCCCCTTCGTACCCTTTATATCCATTGACCCCCTTAAGTGCCTCATTAACACTTAATCTAAAGTGCCTTTTTAGTACCCCCTTAATCTCCTCCTCCACTACTACTACACCCACTAATACCCCCTTAACCTTACCCCAGTACACCCATCCATCCACTACCCCTTTCATCTCCACCCATTACACTTCAATACTTAATCAACATAATCAATATCTTGTGGTACTTTAAATGTCTCATTAAAATCTTTTTTTTCCATTTTAAATTTATCACATACATAACTTTGTAATACAAACAAATTATCAGTTAGTTCATTGATCTCTTTAGACAAAGATTTACTTTTATTTTTTAAATTTTGAATTTCTTCAGGACTTAAATTTGTGAACCCTTTTAATTTTTCATTTTGTTTTTCTAAATCTTTTTCTATTTCTTTTAATTTTTCTAAATTTAATTTTTTCTCTTCTGACATTGGTTTTAATTCAACTTCATTTTTATAAATTTCCTTATAATTTACGATACTCTCTTCTAGATCTTTTTTATTTTCAATTAATTTAAAACACTCAATCATTTTAAAATGCCTTTTCTTATTATGATTTCCCCAATAGAAATTACTAGCTCCTATTTTATCTGCACTTAATAAATCATCATCAACAAGACTAATAACAATATCTTTAATAGTATTCTCTACTATACCCTGTTTACTTCCTAACTTTTCTAGTTCTTGGAGTCTATAAAAGCTCTTAGTTTTATCAAAAATTTCTAAGATAGCTTGTCTTTTTTCTTCTTGTGTCATTCTCTTTGCCATTAAAATGAAAGTTGGGGGGGGGGTGTGTATAGGGTAAAGGTTATGTGAGAGAGAATAGGTAAGGAATAGGGGGGGTTAAGAAAGAAGGTAAGTAGAGCAGATTGAAGAGAAGGGGTGTTAAGTAGGAAAGGTAAGTGGTAGGGCTTAATAGGGAAGAAATATTTTATGGAACAGATAACATAATATAACACAGGATTAAAATTGCATTTTTATGCGCATAAACAAAAAACAAACAAACTTTTTTGCATTAAAAGTAAAGAGAAAATATTTTAAAAATAAGATATAAAATTATCTTACCATATACACACTTTTTTTATATAAATTATGCTTTAATGTTAAGCTTCATCTTCCCATTACATTCAAAATATCCAATCTCAACCCTATGTTCAAAGACTCTTCTCTGGCGGGCTCTTCCTGTTCTAGATCTCCTCTTCTCTTGTTTTGGGATTTTTGGTGTTTGATTTCTGACTTTACCGGTTTTTGTCAATGAAATTTGCTTGGCCATTTGGGGGTAACCAAGAAAAAAAATTTTTAATAATTGTTTTTATGCAAGGGGGTGATTTAAAGGCAAGCAAGAAAGAGTAAAGGGGATAATTAAGAATTAAATATTAAGGATTATATTATATTTATACCCTTTAATCCAAATACACGTCTTCCCTATAACCTTCTTCCTTATTTTTTACTGTATTCACTATCCTTTCATAATCAACCTCTTCCTTAAATTTTTTTAGTTCATCACTAGAAGAATGTTCAGAGTAAGGAATATAATGGATCTCTATTCCTTTCTTAATAACTCTCCCATCTTCTTTAACCCAATCAAAATATTTAATTGTATCTTTCCAACCAGTCCCACAAAAGACAATAGCTTTACTTCCTTTAATTCCTTTTAATAACTTATTAAGTTTATTTTTTTCTATTTGAGTTGTGCTTATAATTAAAAATTGATCAGGAAGTTCTTGAGTTGTGATACGGGAAAGGGGTGTGGGGTATAGTACGGTTTTGGTGGGGGTTTGGTAGGGGGATGTTCTGGTGGGGGTTTGGAGTATGGATGTTTTGTTGGGGGTTTGGAGTAGGGATGTTTTGGTGTACGGTATGTAAGGGGATGTTTTGGTGGGAGTAGGGCAGGGTGTAGGATAATCATATTCTAAATCCCCTTCACTTAAACCTTTTACGTCTAACCCCCTACCTTTCAATTCCTTACTTATCCCCTTAAAATAACATCTCATCTCATTTTTCTCGATCTCCATTCCTTTTACCATCTCTTTCACTTCTTCATTTATTTTATTTTTAGTATATTCATCAAAACATTCATAAATCTTCATTTTCTCTTTTGTAACTCGTAAACTTTTATCAAAAAACTCCCCAGCACATAAAAAAACTTTTTCTTTTCCTACTGAATAAGTACAAAATAGAAAAACGTAATTTATCGGAAAGAGACAAGGTCTAGAAATTAAGTTATTAATGACATTAATTACTCTTTTAATAGAATGTGATTGAGAAGGAAAAGGTTTAAATCCTTCATAAGTATTATCTAAAAATACAGTTGAGAATTTTAATTTAGAAATTTGATGCATAAATAATTTAGTAAATCTAAAATCACCCGTATGTAAAATAAAGTTATTATTATGATCAATAATATCATCATTATAAACGTGATTGCTATGATCATTATAATCAATGTTATTATCATTATTATCATAATTTTGTATATTAAAAATAAAACAAACTGCACCAGGACAATGATAAGCATCTATACACATAACAGTATCATTATTATTTAATTTATAAATTTTAAACATTTCTAAAGGTTTAGTTTTAACTTTAAATTTAAGAGAAAGGAGATTAGAAGTAGTTTGAGAACAATAAATTTCAAAAGGAAAGGATCTAGTAAGACCAGTGTAATGATCAGCATGAAAATGAGATAAAAAGTAATGGGAGACACCATCAACTTGGGACTTAAAGAAATCAACAGTATATGAAGTATTTAAGATTCTTTTATAAGGAGGAAGATCTGAGATGTGCATATATTTAAGTAAAAAAGGGGGTGTTTTAATGAGGTTGAGATGTAGAAGGGGTAGGTTAAGGTAGATGGTAATATAGCAAGGTTAAGACTATGGCTTTAAGAGGGATTAAAGCTATGGGTATATTTTATGCAAAACTTTATATAATCCTTTACTCATTACTTAACTCTTAAATCCTCTTAAAAGCTCCTTTACTTACCCCCACTCTATACCCCTATACACCCTTACTATCCTTCCTTACTTAACCCTGATACAAATGCTTAAGTTAAACAAAATCCCTAAAAACATTCTTATCATTGATAAAATTAATCCAGAAATAGCTAAAGACTTAAAAAATAAGATATACTCTTTTTCTAAAGACACAAATATTTTCTTTTGTAATTGTATTAAGGATTTATTTTTATGTGAAATTTGCATTAAGAATAAGGAAATGAAGTATGATTTAGTATTTTTATGTAATTACTCTTTATCTTTTAATTTACAATCTCCTTTAAATATTTGTGAATCAGAAATAATTTTTAATAGGAAAAAAATGGATTTTGGGATATTTATTAAAGGGATTGAGTATTATTCTGAATGTGAGATAAGAAATGGTGGGTGATTGTAAAGTGAAAGGGGAGTGTTTATGGAAGGTATATAATCAGATGGGTTGTTATAAAGATGGCTTAATAAGGGGGGGGGGGTGTTTATGGAAGGTATGTAATCAGATGGGTTGTAAAAAAAGATGGCTTAATGAGGAGGGGGGGAAGGGTGTTTTTCTTACTAACCCATACCCCCTGCTCATACTTACACACTACCATGTACCTCTGTTACGTATCTCAATCTCCTTACTATGCCCCTTACGTACCCTCTTACTCACACATTACCTCATACCCCTACATTCCCTTACTTACCCTATACCCCCTTACACTTACCCTTTATTCTATATTTACTTACTTACCCATACCCCTCCCCTTACACTTACTCTTTATCCCATACCCCTACATTCCCTTACTTACCCCTTAATGACTTCCTTTGCCCTTTTCAGATTAGAAAATGAACTCCAAGACATTCATTTATTAGAAAATACGTCTTATAAAATTATTAATACTGATATTGGTACTTGTAATATTTTATTTACTATTTCTTTATCAGAAGGAATTTACAAAGGGAGAACTTTAGAGTTTATTTTAGATATTCCTAAGGACTACCCTTTCACAGGACCCAAAATCAAAATTAAAAATAAGATTTACCATCCTAATGTAGATGAAGAAGGCCGGGTTTGTTTAGAAATTTTAAGAGAAGGTTGGAGTTGTGGATATGGATTAGAAAATATTTTTATAAATTTATTTTGTATTTTAATGGAACCGAGTAATGAAAATGCATTAAATGGGGAAGTAGGAGAAGTGATGGAGAGGGATTATGAGGAATTTGTAAAAAGGGCAAGAGAAGTAAAATGAAGTAAAGTTACAAAGAAGGAAGTAAAGTTAAGTAAACAAGTAAAATTTAATTAAAATAGCAACCCTCTTAATCTCTTTTAGTCTCCTCTACAACTCTCTTTACATAATATCATCTTTAAATATAGATCCCTTACAATATAAATACCGTCTTAATATATTGCCCTTACAATATACCATATCTATATGTATATTGCCTTTACAATACCCCCCTTACAAAATACCATCTTGTTATATCCCCCTTTGAAAATACCCCTCCCCCCTTATAATAACCCCCCCCCCCTCAATTATATTCCTCTCTTTAAATTCATTTTAAGTCCCTTCTCTACAACATGGACATTGTTTATGCTTTTTAATCCAAGGAATTATGCATTTACTATGAAAGTAATGAGTACAAAGTAAAGATAGGACTTTACTATAATTAGTAAAAGTACAAAGACAAATAGAACAAGTAGTGTATTCCTTATGAATTAGATCTTTAAAGAAAGAAGGTTTGTATTTGTTTTCTTTAAGACAAACATTAAGAAAAGTGATATCTTCTGTATTATAAGAAGGGTGATTATTGTTATGAGAAGGGTAAGGGTGATCACTGTTATAAGAAGAAGGTTGCGTAAGGGCAAGTTGATTACTGTTATGAGAAGGAGAGTGTTGGTCAATAACAGGAGGGTATGAGTGATATAAATTCCCTTTGTTTATTTTTGATTTATTATTATACGTTCTTTTGATAGGAATGACAGCTCTTATTATTTCTACTGAATCATAATCCCTTCTTTGTACTAATTCTATTTGACTACTATCATCTGATTCATCCCAATCACTTTCTTTCTCCCAAAATTCAGTCCAATCTCTACTATCACCCCTTTCACTACTATAATAATCATTATCCCATTCATAATAATCATCATCTTCATTATCCCATTCTTCATCATTCATAAGGGAAGGGGTTAATAATATTTTTTAATAACAAAAAAAGATTGGATCAAACATTATTTATTATCCTTTTATTAATCCTCATAATCTTTATTTATTATCTATATTAATCTTTATATTAATCTTTATTTATAATTATAATTTTTATGTTTAACCTTTACAAAAATCTTTACATTCATATTATCTTTTCCCCCCCCCTTTTTTATATTTTTTTTATATTTTTTAACATTCTTAATTTGTGAAATACAAATATTTAATTTAAAATATCCCTCTTATGAATAAAAAGAAGCATGGAGATGATGAATCGACTTTTATTAATGAAGATGATCCTTACACAATCAAGCACAGGAAGAGGACCAGTAAGAAACAATTGGAGGTTTTAGAGAAAACTTTTGAGATGTCCATAAGACCAGATGCAAAATTAAGAAAGAAATTGGGAGAACAACTGGGGATGACACCAAGAGCTGTACAGATTTGGTTTCAGAATAGGAGAGCCAAAGTTAAGAAAATTACAGGGAAGTTGCCTAAGAAGAAGAGTAAAGAAGATGATTTTAATAATGATTTAAATTTAATTGAAGGGAATGGAGTAGTAGAAGTATTTGATACAAATGGGATGTATTCAAAGTATCATGAACACCCTTATAATGATAATCAAGAAAATCAATTTAATAATGAATATCAAGAAAATCAATTTAATAATGAATATCAATTTAATAATGAACAATCTTTTATTTCTTATGAACAATCTTTTATTTCTAATAAACAAATATATTCAGAATACCCAATTGAACAAATTTATCCTAATCAATACAATAATTATTTAATTAAGAATAAACCTTATCCTTATGAAAATAGATATTCTAATGAAAATAGATATTACTCTAATGAAGATGTACCCCCTACTTACCCCCCTTCTGATTTTGTGTATTCTCCTGAATATTACCATAAACACCATGATGAGTATTATCATAATGTGTATTTGGATGAGAATAAAGAAGGGAGTAATGTAGGGTATCCCCCACAATATGTAGATATGAAATATTATAAAGATTATTTCTATAAACATAATTATGAATCCGAAGATAAAGAGAAAAAATAAATTAAAATTAAGTAAATATTGAGTAAATTATAAGTAAATATTATTTAAATAAATTTTATGTTGTTACTTTTAGGCTATATAAGCCATTATATTAAATAAATTACCCTTATCTTATAAATAAATAAAATTTAATGAGTAAATATCTTTAAATTTTTTTATGTTTGATCATATTGTTCTTTAGATTAATAGAACAAAAAAATTGTATTTTGTTTATGCAAAATAAAGAGCATGAAAATACATGCAAAGATGAGGTAAGATGGTAATGGAAATAGGGATGATTGTAAGATGAGTGGTAAAGGGAATGATTAACATATAGATCAACATATAGATTTATGTGATATTTGAATGTGTAATACAAATGTGTTGATAACTTAAGATGTAATCAATCACAATTAGACACGTCATTACAAATAAGTGAAATCTTGATTATAAAGGATTATGCGTATGCAAGTTGTTTATGTGTACAAAGAGTAACGCTTGTAAAAAGTTTATGCGTATAGAAAGAGTAACGCTTAAAAAAAGAGTATACGTAAAAAGGAATGTGTTAAAATTTTATTATCTATTCTTAACTAGACAACCCTTGATATAACCTACACCCCCCCCATATAACCTACCCTTGATATAAACTTACCCTTGATATAACCTACCCTTGATATAACCTACACCCCCCCCCCATATAACCCCCCCATATAACCTACCTTTATATAACCTACACCCCCAATACCCAATATAAACCTACCCTTCATACACCCTTTTTTCTATTTCACTCAACAATCATCACCTTCCCTGGCCTTTTTTTATACACCAAATAACTCCAAGTATACCCTGCTTTATTTATTTCTGTTTTTTCTTCTAAATATTTCCCATTTATCAAAAATCGTATTATCCTTTCAATTTTAATTTTTTTTAAATGCTTCCCTTTCCCATACTCCGGTATTTCTGTAAATTCTAAACTTTTTTTATTGGACATCCCTCTATAAACATCTATTAATTGACAAATACTTAATTTGGAAATTTTTATAATATTAATTAGATCTAAAGATTCTTTACTATAATCAATATTCCTATTCTCATCATTATTACTATTAATACAATTATCACATGTTTTTTTACATAATTCTTTTTTAAATTTCTCTCCAAAATGTTCTAATACTAATACCCTTCTACAATCAGTTTTATTATCACAATATCTTATTACTGCTTCTAAATCTTCTTTTTGTCTTAATTTTTGATCTTTATTTCCATTTCCCATTCTTATCATATAATCTATTTTCTTTTTATCTCCATATCCAAAAAATAATACACATACACTTTCTTTACCATCTCTTCCTGCTCTCCCTGTCTCTTGATAATACCCTTCTAAACTTTTTGGTAAACAATAATGAATTACAAATCTAACATCTTTTTTATCTATTCCCATTCCAAAAGCAATAGTAGCTACTACAATTTTAATATCTCCATTATTCCATTTATTTTGAATATAAGCCCTTTCTTTTTTATTTAAACCCGCATGATAAAAAGCAGTTTTTAAATGTTTATTAAGGCTTTCTGAAATCATTTCACATTCTTTTTTACTAGTACAATAAATAATCCCACAAGAATCAGGGAAATGTGAATTTACAAAAGAAACAATATCTAATTCTACAGTTCTAGTTTTAGATTTTACAAAATATTTTAAATTTGATCTATTGAAACTCATTCTGAATTGTTTACAGTTCTCAATATTTAAATTTTTCAAAATATCGATCTCAACTTTCTTAGTGGCTGTAGCAGTAAGGGCTATTATAGGAATAGAAGGGTATTTAATTTTTAAAGATCCTAAATCTTTATAATCAGGACGAAAATCATGGCCCCATTGAGATACACAATGAGCTTCATCTATTACAAAATTACTTAATCTATTTAAATTAATATTAAATTCTAAGGATTTATGGAATTGATCACTTTGAGCTATTAATTCGGGAGTAACATAAAAAATTTTACAAATTAAATCTTCAGAATAAAGTAAATCAAAAGCCAATCTCCTTTCTAAAGTAGATAAAGTAGAATTAATAGGCATAGCCAAGATATTCTTTTCTAATAAATTAGAAATTTGATCTTGAACTAAAGAAAGTAAAGGACTTACTATGATAGTAATACCATTTTTAATTAAAGCAGGGATTTGATAACAAAGAGATTTACCCCCACCAGTAGGCATTAAAACAAAAACATCTTGATTTTGTAAATTAGCATGAATAATTTCCCTTTGATTTCTCCTAAAATCTTTTAGTTTAAAAATAGATTTTAAAAAGAAATAATCTTGGTGTATAACAGTGGATGGTGATAAATTAGTATCTAAAATAGGGTTACTATCTAAGGGGTCTAAGGGAGGGGTATTATCTAAGTTAGGGTTAGTATCTAAGGGGTCTAAGGTATTAAAGTTACTATCTAAAGGATCTAATGTATTAAAGTTACTATCTAAGGGGTAAGGGCTATTATCGTCTAAAGGTGTAAAATCTAAGGGTATGTCATAATTATTATTCCTACCATAATTATTACTCTCTTCATCTGATATTTCTATAGGAGAATTATTAATACAATCGTCCTTATCATTATCTTTGTGTACATTTAAGAAATTTTCAGTCCTTTCTAGTAAATCAGAATTAGATAAAAATTCAATATCCGAATCACTACTTTGATGTCTTTTATTATGAGTCTCTATTTCTATATCTAAATCTGAAGTAAATTCTATTAGAGAATCATCTTCTTCACATTCCCGGACAGCTGTAAGGAATTGTAAATCTTCTTGGGAGTTGATCTTCCTCTTCATTCGTAAAGGGGGTTTATAATAAGAGGTGTATGATAGGGGGTAGTAGGGGGAGAGTAAGGGGGTGTGATAAAGAAGACTAGGGGGTCTCTATTTAGAGACAAGGCATGTATGGGGATATAATAAGAGGTCTATGATAGGGGGTCTCTATTTGACAGGGGGTGTATGGGCTTAATGAAATATAATATGTAGCCTAAATTTTTTAAGAGGGGCATGGAATGTAAATGACTAAGGGATATTAACAAATCTTAATAGTTTATTTTATTTTTTATATTACAATTCTAAATCCCTCAAATAAATCTGAACTTTCTTCTTCTAAATACACCAAATCTTCATCTTCTACAAATTTACATTTTTCTGGCTCCCCGTAGATTTCTAAAACTTTATTAATTTTATTAGTAACATCCTGCAATTTCCTTCTACTGTTCTTTTTCATGAAAGGGGGTATGTTAGGTAGGGAAAGGGGGTAGGGGGAATAAGGGAAAGGGATACAAGGGGTATGTCTAAAAGGGATTTCTAATATTATTCTATAGTCCCAATATTACCTTTTAACCTCTTATAAATACCCCACACTTCATTACCCCCATCTTTACCCCCTTACACTTCTTTACCCCCTTACACTTCATAACCCCCTTAAAATTTAATGGATGAATATTACGGAATGAAAATTAAGTTTATGACTAGAGGTGGTTCTATTCACGGAATCCTTAAAGGTTTAGATGAAGATAAAGAATTATTTATGATAGAAATAGGAGAAGAAGAATTTAAATTAAATGTAAATGATGTGGTAGATATGGAACCCGAAGAGTGTTATGAAGAAAGGCTTAGGGAAAAGGGCGTATTTAAAGAAGAGAAGGTTGTTAAGGAATGTAGTATTAAGGAAGAGGACGTGCTTAAGAATGAGGATGTTGTTAAGGAAGAGAGGCAGCAGGAAAAGGTCGTGCTTAAGGATGAGGGGGTTACTAAAGAGAATGCCTTACTTACTACTTTACTTCCTACCATACAACCCTTACTTCCTAACATACAACCCTTACTTCCTACTGTACCCCCCAACATTGAACCCTCCCTTTTCTCTACCCCTATCCCTTATTCTGATTATCAATCCCTTCTTTCTTTATCCTTTTCTAGATTCGGTCCTACTAAAGAAGAGTTCATTTCTATTTCTTCTCTAAATCTTTTTAAATTACTTAAATCTTATTTTAATTTAAATTCTAAAATTGATATTCTTTTAGGAGAGGACCCCCTTTATAATTCAATAGGACTTACTTTAGGGAGATTATTACTTAATAATGATTATGATATTAGAGTAATAGGAAGTCCTAGGAATTTAGAGATAGTAAATTATCATTATTTGTACAGAGAAAATAAAGGGATTACATTAAAAAAAGAAAGGGAAGATAATGAATTTGTAATTGATTGTTTAAAAAAGGATTTTAAAAAGGATATTTATGGGAATAAGAAGGTAATATTTACTTTTGGATTACCTCCTAATCTTAATGATAATCTTAATAATAATATTGTTTTTATTCATATTGCTATTGGTTTAGGAATTTTAGAATTTGTTAAAGATTTAAAAGAATATTTTTTAATAGACGGAATGATAAACGAAAGGATTTATAAAAAATTTCAAAGGACAAGAAAAGGCATGAAAAGCATAAACAGGATTAAGAGGTAAGTTATGATAAAAGGGTAGAGAGGGGGGTAATGTTAAGGGGGGTAAGTCATAATAGAAGGGAGGGGGTAAGTCATAATAGAAGGGAGGGGGTAAGTTATGATAGAAGGGAGGGGGAGTAAGTCATAATAAAAGGAAGGGGGGAAGTTATGATAGAAGGGAGGGGGTAAGTCATAATAAAAGGGGGAGGGTATACCTAAACAAACAACAACCCTTTTAATCATCATCTATCATCCTTACTTAAAACACCCCTACCTATTATTTACTCATCATACCCTTTTACCATTTATTTTTCGTCATACTCTCCTCACTTATACTACCCCCCTTACTTACATACACCCATACTTTTACACAATAATAACACACCCTACTACTCTTGTGTTAAATTAATATTTTAATACTTTACTTTTCTCCCAACTATACCCTTCTTTCCCAAAATGCCCATACTTAGCCGTACTTTTATAAATTGGTTTTGTTAATCCTAATTCTTTTACTATATTCCCTAATCTTAAATTAAAATTTTTTAAAATGATTTTTAAAACTTCTTCATTACTAAATTTACTAGTCCCATAAGTATCTACAAAAATACTTAAGGGTTCTGGTATTCCTATAGCATAAGATACTTGTACTAAAGCCCTTTTAGAAATACCCCCTTCTACTAAGGACTTGGCTATCCACCGGGCAGCATAAGCCCCACTCCTATCTACTTTAGACCAATCCTTCCCTGAAAAAGCCCCTCCTCCATGAGCACCCCATCCCCCGTAAGTATCTACTATGATTTTCCTACCTGTTAACCCGGAATCCCCTTCTGGACCCCCTATGACGAATCTTCCTGAAGGTTGTAAATGAAAAATGGTTTCATTATCTAAAAGATGATCAGGGATAATACCTTTAATAACGTATTCTTTTAGGAATTTCTTAATAAAATCAGTAGAGACATCTTCTTTATGTTGAGTAGAAATAACAATAGTATGGACTCTCTTTGGAATGATATTATTATTAGTAGATTGAGAATGTAAGGTAATAGTAGATGGCAAAATATTAGATGGTAGATTAGTAGGCTGCGTGTATAGATTATTAGATGGTAAAATAGGTTGAGAATGTAAGGTAATAGTAGATGGTAGGTTATTAGATGGTAGGTTAGTAGATGATAAAATAGGTTTCCCTTCGATATTACCTCCAATCTCCCTTTCATCCTTACCCTCTACCTTACTACCATCCATACTATTATCCATACTACCATCCTTCCTTTCATCACCCTCACCATTATAATACTCAACTGTTACTTGTGTTTTACAATCCGGTAATAAAAACGGGGCTTCTCCTGATTTCCTTAATTCTTCTAATCTTTTGGCTAATTTATGAGAGAGTACTACTGTTAATGGCATTTTTTCTTCTGTTTCATCTGTAGCATACCCAAACATAATTCCTTGATCTCCTGCTCCTAAATCGTAATCATCTTTTTTATATTGTTCTAAACCTTGTGAAATATCTTTAGATTGTTTTTGAATATTAATAATAATTTTAACTGAATTATAATTAAAAATATTATCAGTATACCCAATTTCTTTTATAACTTCTCTACTAATTTTTTCATAATCTACTTCACAATTACCACTCACTTCTCCTACTAATACCAATAATCCACTTTTAACACAACAATCTACTGCTACTCTAGCAAAGGGATCTTGTCTTAAACATTCATCCAAAATAGAATCACTAATTAAGTCACAAATTTTATCTGGATGGCCTTCACCAACTGACTCTGAAGTAAAAATGAAAGAAGATGACATTTTTTATAAGGGAGGGGGTAAGGGGGAAAAGATATTTATAAAAAAAAAGATATAAAAAAAAAGATTGATTAATGAAATTGTGATTTGGAGGGTGAGAGTGGATGGGGTAGAGGGATAGGGTAATGGTTACGGAAGTACAGAATGGGGCTAAAGAGGAGATCGTAGAGAAGATGATAGCGAGACAATGAAGATCATATAAAATAAGAGTAGAGGATAATGAAGATCATATAGGGGAAGTAAAGATCATATAGGGATAATGAAGATCATATAGGGATAATAAAGAATATAAGTATACGGCTGTAATATTTATGGGACCCCTCTAATTCCCTTCTATTATCCCCCTCTCCTCCTAAACAAAATATGAAAAACTCAATTTTAAGAAAAAGATTAGAAATTTTTATAAAAGAAATCATAAAAGAAGAAGATATAAATGTCAAACCTATCAATCATCACAATTATAATCATCACAGTAATTATAATAATCACAATTTAAATAATATTTTTACTGATCATTCTACAAATCTTATTTTAAAATCTCATAAAGAATTACTCAAAATTTTAGTAAAAAATATTCAGAATAAAAATTGGGATTTTGTTTATGCGTGTCTTAAAATGATTTGGAATTTAAAAAGTTTAAGGATAGAAATAAATTTAGAAAAACTCGAGTATATTAAAGAAGAATGTAAAGAACATAAACAATCATATTTTCTAATAAATAAAATGTTAAAAGAAAGATTGTTTGTGATAATAGAAGATTATAAAGAATTTGAAATTGAATTGGAATATAATAGAATAAAAAAAAGGGTATTATAAGGGAATAGGGAAGATTGTTGGGTAATATTGTAATAAGATTGTAATAAGATTGTAAGGTTGATTAAGAGATTTTTATTTTTTGGTTGCCTTTTAGGCTGTCAATGACTTTCATACCTATTTTTTATGCTGGTGGTTACCTTTTATGCTGTTAAAGATTTTTATACCTATTTTTTACGCCTAACCTTTATATGCTGTTAATGATTTTCACGCCTAACCTTTTTAGACAGTAAATCATTTTTACGGCTAATTTTTTACGCCCAACCAATTTTACGCATAACCTTTTATGCTACATCTCATTTATAACACCCCATACTTAATCTAATACTATCCTTATTCATCTACCTCATACTTAACCTACTACTATCCTTTCTCTCTACCTAACCTTAACCTACCCTTTACATTTACTTTCTACAATTTACACAAATCCTGGCTTCCTATTTTTTGTCTCAGGTATCACAATATAACTAAATATTCCAACCAACCCCATTAAAATCCCATAAATCAACCAAGTAAATTTCCCCAAAATCCCATTAATTTTTATAAAAATCTGTACTATAAAAAATGCAGAAATCCAATTTACTTGTACCCCTAAAGAACAAAGGAGTGGTACGTATTTGGGTGGACTTAATTCATTTGGTAATAACCAGGGGATATTACTTAATCCTAAATTATAACTAATAATATAAAGAATTATAAAGTAATTATTAAAAATTAAAATTAAATTAGATATTAATAAACCAATAAGACTTAATAATAAAGTTTTCTTTCTTCCTAATTTATCTAATAATAAACTACAAATTATATTAGAAGGAATAGATAAAGACATGATTAATAAAGTAAATAAAAAAGGATAAGAAGTATTCTTAAGGATAGATCCTAAGAAGACAACAACGTAATCAATTCCACTTAAATGTTGAGATAAATGAAGAATAAAGACAATAAGAATAGATTTATGAGAAGAAGAGATATTCCATAAAGATAAAATTGAATTAGTGTGAGGGTGGGTGGTAGTGTAAGTAGGAGTGTGGGCAGTATGAGTGGTGGTTTGGGTAGGAGTGTCAGTAGTATGGGTTGTAGGATTAGTAGTGTGAGGGTGGGTATTAGTGTAAGGGTGGGTAGTATGGGTATTAGTGTAAGGGTCAGTAGTGGTAGGAGTATGGGTTGTAGGATTAGTAGTGTAAGGGTGGGTAGGAGTATGGGTGGTAGTGTGGGTAAGAGTACCCTTATCACACCCTTGGTTATCATCACCCTTATCACCCCCTTGGTTATCATCACCCTTATCACCCCCTTGGTTATCACCACCCTTATCACCCCCTTGGTTATCATCACCCCCATCATGTTCATTACCACCCTCCTCATAACCCCCATCATATTCATCATCAAGGATAAATATTCCTAAGATCATAGATATTAAACTCATTATTAATATTATTCCTATTCCGTACTTCCATAATTCAATTGTATTCATAATCCCTAATCCTTGTCCTATTACTATTCCTAAATTAATATTAAGAGGGTGAATCCCACTAATAACTCCTTTTAAATTTGGTGGTGACATTTTAAAAATATAAAAAGGGACAACTAACCCTGATAACCCACAACCTATTCCTATAAAAATCCTAGAAATTAAAATTATGTAAATATTAGGGAATAGGATTATTAAAAAGTAACCTATTAAATTAAAAAGAGAAGAAAGGATAATCCAAATTCTATTAAACTTATTATTATACAAATTTACACCAATGATGCCTCCTAAAAAAATATTAGCAATAGACAAAGTAGAGAGAGTAGGATATAAAGAAGATTTAGAAATATTTTGAGTAATATTAAAAGAAGTAAGACCTAAACCAAATAAAAGAGAAGGAATAGAAGCAAAAGAACAGCTCAAAATATGAGTAAAAGAAGAAGATTTCATTTGAAAGGGGGGGGGGTAAGGAAATTAAGTAAAAAAGTGATAAATGAAACACTTTAAAAATTGAAAGAAGTGACATCCATAAACAAACAAATATAGGTAAAGGTAAAATATAGTGATAAAAAGTAATTGGTAGACAGGGACCAAAATAATAATCCTTAAACTCTATTCGAATGCCTAATACCCTAATGTCCTTAACCTTACTACCTATTATATACCTTAAATTTTTACCTATTTGAAATCACTTACCTTACTACCCCTTAATTATATCTCTAACCTATATATCATCCTTATTCCTACCCCCCTACCTATCATCACTATTATCCTTAACCTAACACCCCTATTCCTACCTACCCCCCCCCCTATTCCTACCCCTATTCCTAACTATCACCCCCCTATCCCACCCCTATTCCTACCTATCACCCCCCTATCCTACCCCTATTCCTACCTATCACCCCTACCCCTACCTTCCCACATTTACCTTATTATTCTCTAATATTAATAAACATACTACTCCAGAATTAATCATAATCATAAATAATGAAAAAATAAAACTTATACTGAAAATTAGGACAAAAAATGTAAAAATATTTCCTGAATGGGAATTTAAAAATATCATTTCTTTTAAATTTTTAAAATTAAAATCTTTTAAAGTCTCAGAATAAAATAAATTAATAAAATGCATAAAAACAAAACCAATTAAAATTATGAAAAAATTGATCCTTTTTTTTGTATTTTCTAAATTTTGATTTAAATTAAAATTTTTGGATTGAGAAAGGGCTTCTGATAATTTTAAATTTTGGGTTCCTATTAGAAAAAAAAGATAATAAGTCGGGGTTTGAATAGAAACTTCTCTAATTGAACTTAAAAAAGAAATTAAATGATTTAAATAATCTGAAATTTTCTTTTCTAAAATTAAAAAATCTAAATAAGAGTAAAGAGAAAGGGATCCTAAAGAATAAAAAGTATTTTTTAAGGATTTTGAAATATTTTTATAAATTATAAAATTATAAGTAAAAATCCTAAGAGAGTAAGAACATAAAGAAATATAAAAATAAAGACTTAAAAAATAAAAAAAATAAAGTAAAAGTCTATCAAGAGTAGAAAATAAAATTAAATTCATAAAAATAAAAGAAAAGAATAAAAGAAGAAGGGACATACTAAAAATTATAAAAGTAAAAATAGAGAAATTACCCCATAAAATCAAACAAGATTCTTTTAAATAAAAATTAAAATTATTTTGTAAAATTAAAGGAGAAAGTAAATGATAAATATAAAAAATAAAAGATAAAATACACGTAATTCTCTCATTTAAACTTGAACTAAAAAATAAAAATAAAATATCAAAAATCCCATAAAAAGAAATAAAATAAGAAATAAAATTAGGAAAGCATAAAATCAAAATAAAAAGAAATAAAATAAAAAAAATTGAAGTAAAAAAAGTTTTGAAAATAAGAAAAATCCAAGGAGAAGGGAGGGGTTTAAAATTGAATCTAGTAAAAATTAAAAAAAAATAAAAAGAAAAGATAGAGATAATTAATAAAATAAAAATCCAAAAATTATGAAAAGATCTAATTAACAAAGGGGAGTCCTTATTTGAAATTGGATTTAAATTAATATTTGAAATTGGATTAATATTCTTATTTGAAATTGGATTAGTATCCTTGTTGGAAATTGGATTAAGATTCTTGTTGGTATCCTTAATTGTAATGATATCATTATCCTTATTTAAATTTAGATTATCCTTGTTGATATCCTTGTTAACATATTTCTCTAAAAGTCCTTCTTCTAAATTCATGAGGAGAATTTTTGGATTTGATTTAAAATTTTAAGGGACCAATCAATAGAAAAGGTTAGAAAGGGGGGTAAATACGTGTTGTAATAAAGGAAAATGTGTTATAATGGTAAAGGGGGGGTTAATTAAAAATGATACCAGCTTGATTACAAATCATAAAGAGTCGTTCTAATTGGCACATAAATCCTCCTAAGTAAATCTATATATGATCTTATTTATTCACATTTCTCTATGTAATCTTCTACTCTACTTCCATTCTCTTTAAGGACTTCTACAATTTCTTTAAGCCTTTTAAAATCTTCTACTGTGTAAATTGTAATTACTTTTTGTCCTGTAGTATTCCTATTGACTCTTCCTGCTCTATGAATAAAAATGGTTTTATTCTTAGGAAAATCATAATTTATAACACTTTTCGTATTGATAAAATCTACTCCTCTACTAAGAACATCCGTAGTAAATAAAAACCAAATCTTTTTAAGTCTAAAATCATCTAATAAACGTAAATTGGAATTTTTATCAAAAAATGCACTTCTTGGTATCCTTTCTACTAATTTATTTCCTATCTCATTATCATTTACAAATACAAGACAAGGGACTTCTACTCCTTCTTCTATAATTTGTTCTAAACTTAAATGTTTGATTTTGTCTTTAGTTCCAAATACAAATTTATGAGAAAGACTTCCTTTGTTACTCACGTAAATTTTATTAAAATCTTTAAATATTCCTAAGATCTTCTCTACTTCTCTATTTAAAGTCGCGGAGAAGACAGAGACAGTACAAGAATTTAAAATGAAAGAAAGGGATCTAAAAAGATTTAAAGAATCTTTATGAATCATGAGATCAGCCTCGTCTATAATCAAATGAGTAACATTATTAAGAGAACATGAATTAAAGTGATCATCAACATTATTAACATTAAAATCAATATTTAAATCATTACTATGATCAATATTTAATATCTTATTATCAACAAAGTTATAATCATTGGCATTATTAACATCATTGGCATCAACATTATAATCAATATTTGCATCATTGGCATTATTACCATCAGCATCATTATCAACATTATAATTAACATTATAATCAATATTATAATTAACTCTACAACCATATTTTAATATCTCATCAGGTCTTAATATTATTATCTCTGCTTTATTCTCTCCAACTATCTCGTACTTTAAAACTTTTTTTACTTGTTCTTTTAATTGATCATTAGGAACTAAAACAATAGCTTTTACATTTTTTTTAAAACTTAATTCTACGAGAGGGAGTAAATAACTTAATGTCTTACCACTTCCTGTAAATGATTGCACACAAATATTTTTATCTTCTAAAATGTACGGGATTACAATTTGTTGTACTAGTTTTGGGGATTCAAAAATTGTTTTAACTTTTAGATCCTTAAAAGAATTCAGTAAATTTAAATCTTCTCCTTCAATTTTATACGATTGTTGTATTTTTTTAATTTTTTTCTCTTTTGGTTTTTTTAATCCTTTGAAAAGAACATTTTCTAACATGAGAAGGGTTGTGGGTGATAATTTAAATAAAAATGATTTTGTATCAAAAAAATATTTTAAGTAAATCTATTAATTGCTAGTGTCTGACTGTTGTCTGTTTCCGAATAGAGAAAATTATATTTTCATATATGGAATCTTATTACATAATATCTTTTCAATAATTCATGTTTTAAGAAACTAACATTAGTAAATACTTTACAAAATTCTAAAATCATAATATGATTTTCTATAATATTTTTTATCAAGAATATTTAAAGTGGATACTCTACCCCCTCTAAATTCATAAAATGATTCTCATAATTAAGAAAAATGACTCAATTCAATTATTAAATTTTGATTTTGAATACGAAGAGACCACACTTTTGCAAATCATAAAAGAGAAAAAAGATATTTCTTTTTACAAAAAAATCGTAATTTTAGGAGGAGATGGTTCTATTTTAAGATCAGTTCATTTTACTAAAAATGTACCAAGGGTATTTGCATTTAACTTTGGGACATTGGGACATCTTACAACTTATGATAAAGAAGATCTTGTTAATTTAAATCAAATTTTGAGAAAAGATAGTAAATTTTTGATGAGGAAAAGACTTAAATTTAACGGAATCTATTTTTTAAATGAAGTTGTTTTAACTACAAAAAAACACAGGCTTAACACTTTCACTTTAAGAATATCGGGCGTTTCTAAAATTTTACATGGGGATGCTTTGATTGTCTCTACACCTTCTGGATCTACGGGATACAATCATTCTGTAGGAGGACCTACTTTGCTTTGCGATTGTGTCGTAATAAACTTAGTGGCTCCTAGTAAATGTAATTTTAGGCCTTTAGTTGTTGGGATTGATACAAAAATAGAAATAGAAGTACATTCGGATGATGGATTGATAATTGCTGATGGTTTGGAATATTTGTCTAATCACGCGATGATAACTTTTGATGGGAATGAAATTGAATTTGGTTATCCTGAAAATTTCATTTGTAAAAAGTTTTGATGAAATTTTAGACATGAGCTCTTTTGTGTCTGTATGTATTAACTACCTTAACATAAAAAATAAAAAAATGTCATTTGTAAAAGCTCCGATGAAATTAGATCTTCTTAGATTTGGAATGATTCCGTCTAAATACTTTAACTCTTTAAATTTAAATAAAATGTTTTATGGTAAAAGCTTTGATGAGATTAGGTCTTTTTAGATTTGGGGCAATTCCGTCTAAATACTTCAACTCTTTAAATTTAAATAAAGTGTCATCAGTAGAAAGCTTTGATGAGATTAGATTTAGACATAAGGTCGATTCCGTCTAAATACTTCAACTCTTTAAATATAAATAAAATGTTATTCGTAAAAAGCTTTGATGAGATTATATTTAGACATAAGGTCGATTCCGTCTAAATACTTCAACTCTTTAAATTTTTTATATTATAAAACTTTTCATTTACCCCTTAAAATGGAATACGAACAAACATTAGGAATTTTTTCACCAGATGGTAGACTTATACAAGTCGAATATGCTCAACAAGCAAGTGAACAAGGCTCTTTAGTAGTATTCTCCTCGGTACCAGGAAAAATTTGTGTTAGTATAGAAGTAAAAAGTCAAAATAAAATGTTGATCGATAGTATGAAACTTTTTAAGGTTGATACTGACCAGAATATTTGGTTATCTTACTCTGGACTTAAACCGGACTCAGATAAAGTTTTAGAATGTGCTCGTATTATTTGTAGAAATAATAAATTGAGGACCGGAGAAGACATCTCAATTGATAAATTGGCTTATGAACTTAGTAAATTTAAGCAGAAATATACATTGGGTGGAGATATGAGACCACTTGGGATTAGAACTGTATTGTTTTATGTAGGGAATTCAACTAAAATTATAGTCGTAGAACCAGATGGTAATTATAGTGAGTGGACATCAGGAGCAGTTGGTCAAAAAAGTGTGAAAGTATGTGATTTCATAGAAAAATATAAATCTGATGATGTTGTTGATATTAGTGTGTCGGGTCTAGGGACAGTTGTACAGAGTGATAAGAACAAAATAATGTCTTATTTAATTCAGAAGGATGGTATTAAGACTGTGGATAACGAGACTATTGATGATCTAATAAAGAATATTAGTGTTCAATAAATAAAAAAATCTTTTTATGCAATAATTTTTTGAAATTTTAAAATATACCTTGGCCTCGATTTGCGTCGTTTTTTAGGAACGTAACCCTGACGCAAATCGAGGTCTAGGTGTATTTTTAAAAGTGTTCTAGAACATTATTTTTATGCACTTGAATAGAATAAGGTTGTGAGCATGAATTTTGATGTACATTAAAAAAAATATATTTGCAACACAACGTCTTTTTGACCATACGAAATATTTTTGACCATAAACAAGTGTTTTTGAATATTTTAAAGCGCTTTTGATTATTAGCAATTATTTTACATATAATAAAATATTTTACATGTGAACAAAACTTTTTGATGGAAACAATATTTAATGATTCACAAACCCTTCATTTTCAACTATATTTGTCCATAAACAAATATTTAAGCTGAAATTTTTTATTTTACGTTAAACAAATATTTAAATTTATTAAGGAAGTTTAATTTATTCCATTTTCTTTTACATCATCACATTTTCTTTGCTTGTTTCATATAATCATCCTATCCGATTAAACATTTGTTTCAAATTAATCATTTTTGTCTTATAAATGCTTAATTTTATTTTGAAGGTAAATGTACTGGTTTCTGTTTAGTGTAATAATTTCAGGCACAGTTCTAGAAGAAAATTTTTATGAATTAAATAATGGAGATTATGTTATGAGATCGGATGGTACATTAGTGAACAAAAACGATGATAATATTAAGGGAACCTTAACTCTTATTGTTTATAAGTCTATTGATCCTTCTCAACCATTTGCCATTGTGTCTAATGATAGAATATATGTGTTTGTAGTGGATGAAAATGGAAATATAGTAGTTAAAAAGACGAAAGTGTTTATTAATTATGAAAAAAACGGGAGACTGTGTTCATTGAAGAAGAACTCTAAGGAACGAATGTGTAAGGCACTGTCTCACGCTTTAGATCCAAGTGATGACGATGGAAAGAAAGATGAAGACGAGGACAAAGATAAAGACAAAGAAGAGAATGAACCTAAGAAAGCACAGAAAGAAGATAAAAATGATGGGAAAGATGATGGGAAAGACTTAGAAAGCGATATAACAGAAATTAATAACATGTCTTTCTTGGATTCTTTCTTATGGACCGTTGATATTGCGGATAATGAAGGTTTACAGCGAATAATTAACTTTAAAACTAAATTGTGTGTAACTGTAGTAGAAGGCAAACTTGAAATGAAAGCCTGTGATAAAACCATACCAGGACAGAGATGGAAATTTCGCACGATCAAAGAGAAGCCCAAAGAGAATAAAATAAAAACAACCCGTAAAATTATTAAAGTTAAAAAGGACTTGAGTCCTCATACACATTATATGAGACCCGAAGATAATATGATTTTAGTCCAGCCATTTGGAGGAAGTTATCAAGGAGGAACACATATTGTGGAACCAGGTGATGAAATTGTATCGAAAAGATCAAAGAAATCTAATAAAAAAAGAAAATTGGAAGATACGGATGAAGGTGAGTCACAAGAAGTAGAAGTCAATCTCAAGAAAAGAAATAAAATCGAAGGACTTAATCAACAATACGTAGCAAATCTACCATTTACTCAGCAAAATTTAGTGGGTCCTCCCTTAAACCAACAGAGTATGTTGGTTCCTCAGAACGTACCTAATCATTTAACATCTTTTCAAATGCTTCCTAACTCATTTACCATGCCAATTAATTACTGGCCTAAACAGCAACAAGGAGAAAGCGTTTCTATTACTACTGAGCCAACTTCGGATAAAAAAACAACTGTGTCCGCTAAAAACGGAAATAAAAATTTAATAAAATCCAACAATCCGTCAGATAATGAATCCGAGAGTGAAGAAACGTCCGAATCTCCTGAAAAAACTAATGAAGACAAGAATAATCAAATTGCCATGAAAGTAGTAAGTCCTATGTACAATGATAAATACTTTTCTAATCCAATGGGACCCTATCCGCCTTTTTCGCCTTATTCGCAAATGCAACCTGCTGTAATCGTAAACAACACGACAAAAACAAATGACGAAGGTAAAAAGAAGAATGGTGGTGGATTAGGTGGTTTATTAGGAGGCTTGGCAAAATCTAGTCCTATTGGATCTGCACTGGGTGGTTAAAAATAAAAATTTAGTTATAAAATTTGTCTAAAAGGCATTTATTAAACGAGTTTACTGTAAAATCAAACTCTTTTAACCTAAATATTTTTAAATATTTGATCTATAACAAAGCACAGCTTCATTTTATGTACAGTGTGTTCCATGCAAGCATACACGTTACGTTTACGAGTGGTTAAAGGTGCCTTAATAGCTAAAGACGATTTTGTTTAAAACAATATTGCGAAAATTTTAAGGTGTAATTTTAATTTTGATTCCTCGTCATTAATCCAACTCGTTAACAAATTATTATCTTGGAATTTCTGTAAATTAATTTGTCCAATTAAATTTAATATTCATTTGAAACAATCATTTTAAGAAATATAAATGTTTCTTAATCCAAAAAAATATGTTTTTACTTTTATTCTGTGACATTATGGAGTGTTTGGTGACTCTTTCTAAAGTTTCGTATTTAATTAAAGATACTGTCAATAAAAAGAAATATGTAACTACAAGTGGACGTACTGGTAATCTCGGTGATAATACTAAAGACCAAGTCATTTTCCACATGTACTCGCTGCCAGATGTAAGTCGTCCGTTCAGCATTGTGTCTTACGATGATAAAAAGGTGATGATTGTAAATGAAAATAGAGAAATAATATTTGTAGACACAGTGTTATTTACTTCTTATGAACAGAATAAAGTACGTTGTGACTTTAAAAAAAATGCAGATGAGAGAATTTGCACTAGATTAACAAATATTTTAGATCCAAAAGAAGAATATAAAGATAATCCAGAAGAAGAAGATGCTGACAGTATGAAAAATATATTAGCTTCAGCCACAGAAAAATCCCTAAAAAATATAAAACTAGAAACTTTCTTTATTTGGTCTGTGAGTATATCAAACAAATATGGAGGTCAGAGGATTATTCATAAGAAAACGGGGTTTTGTTTGACCAGTCAGAGTGGTAAATTAAAAATTGAACCCTGTGAAAAAAAACATCAACATAATTCTTGGAAGTTACAGGAATTTAGAGAAACGCTTTTAGAAAAACAAATTGAAGACGAAGCTATAAGAATTTATTCAGAGAAAGTTTTAAGCCAACTTAGACAGAAAAGGGACCATTGTGATGATTCTGATGATGAACGTTCAAGTTGTGATTGTGATGAAAATCCACAAAGAAGACACAAAAAGCATAAGAAACACGTTATTTTAGGCACCGCTAATTATAAAAATATGGTAAATCCATATGGGCAAATGAATTATCAGACACTAAAGTATTTGAATCAAATACCGATAAATACCATGCAAGGTGTATATTCCCAATCTAATCCTTATTTAATTAATCAGAATAATCAGACAAACCAAAATTTATAGATTTTTTTTCAAATTAGGAAAGTTTTTTTATTGGTTGTATAATCTCACTCACTTGGTTTCAGATTTTTTTGTGTCAATTTGTAACAAATCTCTTTTTATACATTTAATCAACTATTAAGACTTGGCATCCAACAAATATCAAATTAAACCAATTAATTTTTTTTTCTAAAAACTGAAACACATCTAAAACGCATATAAAAAAACCTCACAATACTGTAACTATGATTTTAATTAGACTGCTTGCAGTAGTATTATGTGAAGTTGCTTTTCTAGAGATCAAATCTCCCGACAATAAAAAAGTAATAACAGGCATGGACAGTTTGCGTTTAGAAAGTTTAGATAACAAAAAAAACGTGTTCTTTCGATTTGAGAAAAAATCTGGAGTTGGTTCAAAGAAAAAAGGTGAAATGTATAGTGAAGATGAGAATGGCGTAAAGAAGTATTTGTGTTTATTGCCTACAGCCAACAATGAAGTAAATTTAAGAAAAGAGAAGCACGATGTTTTTATCACTAAATTAAAAAATAACACGTTTAGAATCTCTAATAATCGAAATGACTGTCTTACTATCGAAGATAATAAAGTAACTTCTAAAAAATGTGTTAGAAACAAAAACCAACACTTTAATATTACTTTCTATAAGAATAATCCGGAAGAAAATGAGTTAGATAAAGATGCTAAAGATCCTGATGTTGAAGTAGATCAGACGAGAAGTGAGAAGAAAAAAAAATCATCTACAACGTACGAGGATGATGTAGACGTGTATGTAAACAAAGATGAAGATAAGACTGCGAAAAAAGATGTCGTTTGGGTTGAAAAGCCTAAGAAGTCAGTGACATCAGACGAAAATAAGAAATATCGTGTTTTAAAACCTGAAAGATTCAAAGAAAATCGAAGTACATCTGTAAGAATTAAACCTGGTGTTATTGAAGAGAAGCAAGTAGCTGATGTTATAGAAAAGATTGTTAGTACCACTATAAGCACAACTAGTACAGAGACAGTGACGAAAATGGAGGTTGTAACTGAATATTTACCAGTAGAAAGCACTACAACAATACAAATTCCTAGTGAACAGATTCTACCGCCTATTAGCACGGCTAAGAGTTATCAAGCTGAGAGTCAATTAGCTCCATCTGTTCAAATTCCAAGTCAACCATTATTTCCTGAATTAGAACCTTTCTATAGTAGTAAATCACAAGAACCAGCATCTATATATATTAAACCAGATGTAGAGTCGATCACAAATAGTTCACCACCTGACTCCGAAATCTATAGCAGTATTTTGGCCAAAGAAAGACCTTCTAGAAGACCGGAACTGAGACCTATCTATACTAGTCAATTATCTAAAACAGCTTCTATTAATAAAATGCCGGAACTTGAACCAATATATGGTGTTAAACCTTCTAGGTCGGGACATAAAGATCAGTACAGTTATTTAGAAAGCGATTCTGAAGAATCTTCTGACAATATTTCTCCACCACCAACAGCAAAAAGATCTGCAGTTAAAATAAGAAGAAAAAGATCTGCTTTAACAGAAGAACCAGATTCTAATCTTGACCTATCTTTCAGTTCGGAGGAACCCAGTTCCGATTCTAGTGGTATCGATAGTAGTGAACAAAGGCATTTTGGTAAAAAACTAGAAAAACTCACAAAAGAGATGAACAAAATACGATTAAAGATGTCACATCCACAACAATCAAATGTTGATAATTCAGAAAGTGTCAAAACTCACTCAGAAAACGCTTCTATTTCACAGAAAAAAAATATGGTGCAATCTAAAGAGACTAAAATTCAAAATGATAAGCAAACCAAGGTAGAAATAGAGCAAAAAGAAAAGATCTCTGACCATGAAAATAAACTTGATCGTAAAAATATCCATTTAACCTCTCATCATGGTATGCCCCAAGAAGAAGTTGATATAAACATGACTACTCTAATGTTTGATGACGTTTTATCTTCAGCACTCGGACAAGATAGTGACATTTTTAATGGTTCTGGGCTTAATGGTCTCAAAGATGAGTTGGCGGGCACTGGTATCGAAGAATTGATTGGAGATAAACTGAAAAAGAAAGAACAAAATAGCTCTCATCCGGTTGCACCGAATCATCAACATATACCTAAAATGTCTGTTTCTCATCAACGTGTAAGTCAAAGCCCTTTTCAACATCAACCTGTCCAGCATCCTTCCTTTCGTCCTCCTCAACAGCAGCCTATTCAACAACAAGCAGTGATATTACCTGTCATCCATTTTAAACCTATTACTCCTCATCATAATATTCATCAACCAGTACAAAACAATAATCAACCTATGCTAATGCCCAATCCTGTGCAAAGTGGAGTTTTAGAGTCTAAACCAGTTGAGATACAGCCAAATCCTACAGTACAAAATTATAATACGAATGAACAAATTGTTATGACGCAACCTGTTCAAATGCCCAATGAAGAAATACAAGCTCAGTCTGATTTCACTAGCAATAACAAGAATAGTAAAAACAAAAAAATTTCAGAAAATTTGGACGATCTTGATAAGATGTTTTTATCGGGCGAAGATATTGGTGATCATCCACTTAGACGTAAAAAAGTAAAATCTAATGAGATAAGTTAGATGTTCTGAATTTAATAAATGTTTATAAAAAAATTGGATAGCTGTTTTTTTTATTATAAAATCTCATGAATTTATTTTGTTTGTTAACCCATCAAATTGTATTGTTTTAAATTAAAATTTTGATCAAACATTTAATATTTTTGAGCAGCATACCCAAGTGCTCTGTCAAGATTACTGTACACCTGTTTTAATACTCTTTCATTAAGATCAAACTTAGAACCTCTTTTAAGATATGATAAAGCCGTTATATGAGGTATGAACATAAACTCTTGATTTTTATCGTCATCATTACACGTATTAAACTCTAATTTCCAGTAATCTCTATTTTTAAACGAGGCAGGAGCACCAACGGTTAAACATTGCGAAAACGATTTAATTCTAAATACATTAGATCGATGATCACCTGTAATCGCATGAAGTGTTAAATTTGGTCTTGCATTATTACTAGCCACCAAATATTTACCATGTCTAACAGAAAAATATTTAGTGTCGATCTTAGGAGTAAAATAAATTGTTTTATGTTGGTCATATCTCAGTTTGAAAAGTTGATATGGCAAAGTCTCATAAGCCAATTCTGACATTCTTAAAGGCAAGATCGTATCTCTATTGGCGTAATCGAATAATGTAAGAGGCACATTCTCATGTGCCGTGTTTAATAAAATAAATGAATCATCATATTCAGAAGGATTCATACTGATATACAACCCCCGTAATTTACTCATAAACAATGTCATTAATACCAAAATCATTGTTTTTATTAGATGCATAATATTAATTTAAAAAAACAATACGCTTTGTTTTGTGATTGTTTCAAAAGTAAAAACTATCGATGACGCAAATTAAATTTTGACCGTTTGATATGCGTTAAAGAGAAGTTGTAATTAACAAATAATTTGGTAATACAAAAGATTTACTATTTTTTTTAATATTATAGTGTGGATTTTCAATATTGTGCAAGATATTAAAAATTTTCATTGATTAGTATTTTCAGTTTTCTTGTGATCTTAATATTCTAACGTTTTGTTTTAGACCAAAATAAGTTTAAACCTATAAAAACTGCACCTTTCCTTTATTTTTATGAACTTATAAGTTTAACAAAGCAGAAAAAAGCTTTAAAATTGTTTTTCAATGTTAATTCTTAATCAAATTTTTTTTACGGTAATAATTTTTTAAATGCCCCTAAATAAAAAAATGACACAAAGAACAAAAAAAGTTGGAATCTCCGGTAGACTAGGTGCTAGATATGGTTCAACTCTTCGTAAAAGAATGAAGAGCGTTTTAGAAACACAGAAAAAGAAGTATGAATGCAAGAGTTGTGGAAAACAAAGTGTTAAGAGAAAGGTTGTAGGAATTTGGATTTGTAAGGCTTGTGGTGTTAAATACGCTGGTGGTGCTTATGCTTCCGTGACACCTGCTGCTACAACTTTTAGTAATGTACTAAGACAGTTGAACAATAAAACTAACCAATAAAAATTTTTTATTTATTACGTCTAAAACTGTTTTGTAAGACAGTTTAAAACACATTTGCATAATTTAAAGATGTAATAACGTATATTGATGAAATTTTTATATCTAATTGTCATGAATTTTTGTACTAAAGTGACTATAAGTCCTGTTACGGATAGACTAATTGCTCTTTCATATTCAAGAAAATCAGCACATACTTTTGCATTTGATTTTGTGGGAAAATCTAGAATAAACCACACAATAAGAAACTGTATGATTCCTTTAATTGTACCTTTAAGTAACGGTACTCATAGATTTTACTTCTGCGGCCAACTAATGTGCTTAACAGATCATGGACTTACTACTTGTGACATACCAGAAGAAAATTCAGAATTCACACTAAAAGTTAAAGATGATAAATTCCTTATAAGTAAAGATGATTTCTGCTTGCACTATACTGATGGGAATATCTTTTTCAGAGATTGTAATGAAAACTCAGTCTATCAGTTATTTTATATTGATCGATTCGTTGTTCCAGCAGGTGACAATAGTGATTTGACATCATACGCACGAGAACTTGGAAAAGGCAGTAGATTACACATGGCTGATGCTGCTTTTAGAGAATTTTCGAAGATACGACAAGCTGAATATATAAGGGATCTTTTTGATAGCGAAGTAAAGTCTGAATTAAAGTTTTCTAATGAGCAGGATGAAAGAACTAATGTACGAGATTAATAAAATGTTTATTCAAATTTGTACTCGTGGACGTATAAAAGGCTTACTTGTAAACAATTTTGTAAATCAAAAATTAATAAAAAAATAAGAAAAGGTTTCTAGAAAAACATTTGCTTGCCTAAATTGTAAATTAAACAATTTTCAAAATCCCGGATGTTTAGTCTCGAAAAGATCTACCAAATCATCGTTTTCATTTTCTCCGTATTCGCTTTCTTCAATTGTATTATAATATGTTACCAAAAAACTTTGCTTAACAACACAAAATTCATCATCGAAACAGCATTTTTTCAAAACTAAATTCCCAGGCTCAGCAGTGAGGCAGAGATCTTTAGATTTAATTTGTGTTCCATAGAAATTTTCGTCCATGTTAAACAATGTTTTGTTGACATCTAATTTCAATTCTCCATCATCATTGTTAAAATATTTCGAATGTTTCATTATAAAAAACTGTCTCTTTCTAGTTATAAAGTTGATTTTTCCTAGACTCAAGTCATTAAATTCAATTAATTTTTTGGGAAAAATCGAAAGATTAAGACTAACAGTGAAAGTTTCGCAGAAAACGTAAACCATATTTAAGATAATCACACACTTGAGATGTTTCATGTTTGTTTATTGCTTGCACTTTTTTAAAAAACTTGTAACAATTTATTGATTTTAAAAATTTAACATGATTTATAATATCTTAACAGAGCTTGAAGGCCATAAAAAACCTTTAATTATTAATTTAGTTTCACAAACTCATTCTATTTAATTTTTCTTTGTTTCAGCAAGTTTCAAATTTATTTGATTCATAAAACAAGTACTAAACAATAAGATGTTTTATATCCTATTTATTTTATCTTACAGGTGCTCCGATTTAGATTTTATCTCATACAAGAAAGTACGAATCAGATCTATTGCCTATTCAAATCTTGTGCTAACAGAAAAAATAAGTGATTTTTCTAAAAATGTTTTCTATACTTCAGATGAAGATCATTTAACTTCCGATTTTAATGATATTTCGCGCATTGAGAAAGTTAAAGATAAATATAAAGTTAAAATCGGTAATTATTACGTTTGTAAAGGCCAAACGTGGAGATGTTCGAAGACATCTTCTAATGATAAAGTTTGTATAGATAAAAATAATAACGAAGTAGACTGTGAAATGTGTAGAACAAAAGCAATAGAATATTGTGAACAAGATGTTGATATTTGGGACATAGAAAGGACGTCTCTAGGATTTGTGATTAAATATGAAGATAGTTGTCTAACTTTAGGCCATCAATTAAAACTACAGAGCTGTGAGGACAATAAAGATCAACTGTTTGGTTTTGAGGATTATGAAGTTATGAGTTGCCTTTTGAAATTAAGCAATAAAAGCAAACCTGAAAATTACAAAGATTTATTAGATGTAAAAAAACTAGAAAAAATGATTAAAGAAATCAAAAGTCCGTCATTGAAAAAGGCATTGCTGAATAAAAAGAACAAAAAGGAAAATTTTGATGATTTTGTAGAAAAAGAAATGCCCGAATTAAAAGACAAACCTAAAATGAAGAGAATGTGGGGAAGTTTGTGGGATACAAATTTTAAAAGGCCAAACTTTGATTGGAGTGTACCAGAGATGAAGTTTTTCTGTTCAAAATGGTTTTGAAATAAAAAACATTAAATTTAAAAAATTTATGACCACTATTTTGTTTTTTTTCTACTTAAAAACTTTATTTGATCATTAAATCATCTACACAGAGTCAAAATCTGTAACTTTGAATTTTTCAGTTGATGTAAAAATACTTTGATTTTCAAAAATTTTAACATCATCATTCTTTTTGTCATCATCATTAGCAGATTTAATATCTCTGACCTTTTTAATTTTAACATGTTCGTTTTTTGAAGATGTCACTGGGATGATATTTACATTTATTTTGTGTTTATCTTCGGTATCCATTGCTTCTTTAACTGCACAATCAGCTGAGCTACTGACTGATTTAAACATAAAAATTTGGTCTTCTGTTTCAGTACACTTTTTCATTTTAACAGTGTCAACTTTATCTTTTGTTATACAAGAAGAATTTTTACTTATTGTAAAGCCAAAGTTTGCTCTTGATAATTTCCAACCGCCATCGTTTTCACATTGTGATATAATCAATCCTGTTTTACATATTCTACTGCCTCCGTAATAAATCTCGTATGTGTCTCCATTTTTTACTAACTTGCCTACAGGATCGAAATTGTGTTTTCCAAAGTCGATGTATTTATTTCGAGCTACAAGATTGCGAGTTTTTGTGTCTATACCGAGAAAAGTGCTCCCATACGCTGCAAAAAATATCTTTATTGGCGTATTAATAAAATCTTCTAGTTCGTCTTCTGCTCTAATAAATATTACGAACCAGATTAATTTCCACATTGCTGTGTTTTATTTTCTCCATAAAAATTGCATCTCTGAAACAGTTTCAATAACAAAAATCAAATAAAAAAATTTTAGGGAAAATGTTTTTAATTTTAATTAATTATCTGTTGAACTCAATCTCAATTTTTCAATCGAGTTAGAAATGTTTTTTATATCTCCAAGTAAAGAATCTACCAGCATATTGCTTTTGCTATTTTTAAGTGCCTTTAAACTAGATTCTTCTGTTTTAATATCTTGTTTTCCAAATACAGTGAGGATATAAAATGATATTTTAAGACCAATTTTCATTGTATTTTGTAATTACAATTATTTTTATCCATAATCTGAAACAGTTTGACATTAGTAAACAAAAAATGAAAAATTTTATTTAATGTATGATACAGTTTATTTTGAATATATAAAATCATTTAGATATTCATAAAATTTTTCGTTTCTTTGAACATTAAAGTGTGTGCTGCCTTTAAGTTTTATGATCTTAGTATTTTTATGATGATTTGCCAGTGTCTGTGATTCTACATTAGGTACAAGTTTATCAAATTCAGATATGAAAAACAGTACTCTTCCTTTGTGATAACTTATCTTTTCAATATTGTTCCACTTATCAACTACTAGATATGAAAAATAAGATAAAATTTTTAAATAGTTTACAATGGTTTCGAAGGTTGTGAATGGATTTTCTAAAATAATATCTTTAACTTGCATGTGATTGCTCAATGACAAGGCCACAGAACTTCCTAATGATTGGCCATAAATAAAAATTTTCTTATTTCTAGATTTAATATAATCTCCGATTATTTTGGCTTCTCTACAGATGCCTTTTTCAGATGGCTGTCCTCTTTCGTTATTAACACCTCGCAAATAAAAACCGAAAACATTACAACTAGTTTTTTCTGCTATTTGCGTCAATATTTTTTTGTAGATTTTGCCAGAAACTCTACTACCATGGATAAATATTAAATCAATGTCTGATTTCTTATCAAAAAAGTACAAGCTTATGTCTTTACCATCGTGACTCTTAATATTTTTGTAAACATCTATTGATTCATGGTCTTTAAACTTAAACATTAAGTTCCTCTGGAACAAAAACAGGCCTTGATTAAAATGTAGGAAGATACTAAGTGATAAAAGTACCATCAAGTAGCATATTCTAATAAATCTATTTCGATTGTTCAATTTATCCATGTTGAGGGGTTAATTTTTTAATTTGATTGACATGCTTAATTATTGGTGTGATTATAATTTTTGACAAATAGCAAGATTTTATTTTCAGAAACGTCTTCGTATTTGAAGATTAATAGAAAATCATTTCTAAACATTCCTTAAGTGGCAAATTCATGCTTTATTATAGATACCTGGAAATATTTTGCTATAACCAAATTGTACTAATCAAAAATGATTTATTATTACTCAAGGCTTGCATCGTCAATATCTGCTATATTATCATATGATTTTTTGATAGCACATGCACCTATACAGACAATACAAACAAAAAAGACAACAATAAAAATCCAGTATGTTTGATAAATAACACCATAAGCACAAAGGATTATCAAAGCAGCTAAAAAAACTAAAAAAGCCAAGAAATAAAACGGTTTTTGACAAACTTTTACATAGAAAGCTGTCGAATTTTTATTTTTCACCTCTATTTCTCTAAATTCGTAGGAATATGGATTATCGTCATATTCTTGCTGTTCATAAATTGCATTAACATCTGGATTATTATCATAAATAATATTATAGTTGTTCGGTTTATAGCAATCTTTAAAATTTAAAATATTTGAAGACTGTTCTTCAAACACGCTGCCTTCGCTATCAGATGAAAATTCTGAATCTTTTCCAGAATAAGTTTGAATACAGTTTGCATACACGTGTGGCAAACGGATTTTTTCATCTTGATTCCTTATAGTTTTATTATTTGAAACGTCCGAAATAGACTTACACATGTTTATCCAATACATTATATTATGAAGCATTTATGGACAAAAACTTTTTCTAAATATAATTTATTTTTAATCTTAGAGGTCATTTATAATCATAATTCAAAAAATGCAACAAAAACTTCCAACAAACTACTCGTCATCATAACATAGCGTTCAAGAAAAAGACATCTCATTTCTTGATCTTTTTCATCAGCCACAAAAAATGATAATCACGATAAAACAAAAAGCATTTTTTTGACTTTGACCCAGTAAACTTTTTTTATGTTATTTGGATGGTAACAGATGTTATTGCAAAAAAAGATGACATATAATATGACAGTCATATTATATTACTTATCGATCAATATTAAGTTTATAGTGATTAGACAAACCATAAACTCGACCGGACATTCCCTCGGGATTTACACACATTATAATTTATAGTAAGTGTTTTAAAAAAACATCGGTTTATTTATTTAAAAAATTTTTAAGAAAAGAAATTTTTATGCATTAGAAAAGCAAGTGCTCTTAAATCAAACTGCCTTTCAATCCGAATCCTCCAGATTCGGATCCATACAGTAAGGTTCTAGAATATAATTATTTACTTAATTTGGATTAATTTACAAACACCTCTTACGACAAAATTATAAAAAGTTTTTTAAAGAGTTTGGACCATTTTTAATGCTTTAAAAATACTTTAAACCATATTAATATCAGGAGAAGCACTTTATTTTCTAACAAGGTCAATTTTTAATATCAAAAAATTTTAAACATGATGTCAGGTTTGTTATTAAATGTTTTTGATGATGACAAGTACTTACAAATATTTCAAAAATAAACGAAAACAAAAAATACATTATAAAAAGATCTTTAACGAGCTATTTAACATGACGTTTTTTTTTTGATACATAAAATATTAAATTTGTAATCAAATGAACTGTTGATTTTATACAAAAAATAAGGCGAAAAAATTATCCCATGTTTTTATTGTTCTTAAATTTTTTATATGGAATTTACATTGAAGTAGACGTTTTGAATGGAGAATTAAAAGAAAAAATCAAAAATTCATTGGATGAAATTAACAAGTGGGAGGTTTACGTTGTAAGCTTTGACTTAATTGAAATGAAAAAACGAATCGAACCTTGCGAATTTATAGTAAACAATGACTCAGATGATAATTTAAAATTAACAATTTTTATTGACAATCGTGATAAAATTTTTACTGATAAGCTGTTTTTTAATTTGGCAATTTTTCCTGATTACAATTCACAGTTAGCATACAGATCATATACTTATATTTTTAAAATATCAGCATCAGGACACCTAAAGATGATCTACATACCATCAAGTATCATATCTCTTTTTATACAAATTAGTTTAATTTACAGAAATATAATCAAAATTGGTTATGTTGCTCCTTTCCCGTCAAATTACAATCTTTATAAGAACAATTTAAGAGCTTATTTATTTTTTGCACCAGAACTTTTTCATTTAAGATTGCTTGGTTTTGAATTCGATTATAAAGAATATATGGCATACGTATTGAGAGAAATAGATTATTATTTCAATTTGAAATTACACTTAGCATGTTTTAATATATTGATCAATATAATATTTGCAAGAAATGAAATCATTGGTAAAGATGTTTTTGATGTTGTAAAAGAAGAAATAGATCGTGTAGTTAAAATAATTCATGATTTATCGGGTATGAGACAGTTTATCGAAAAAACTATTATTAAATTAGTTGGTAAAGAAGTTTCATATAGATGTAATACCCAATATACACTTTAGATTTTTTAGTTGTATAGGGTTGTAATATTAAGCAATTAGCAGATAACTTTAATCAGTTTTTATCAAGATTATTTAAAATTTTTTAATGTCGCAAGTATCAAGAGAAAATTTAATAAAGATTAATCAACTAAAATTACATATTTGCCAGTCAGTTCATGCAAAAATTAAACTAAAAAACATTTTATATCAGACATTTGACAAGTCTAGGAATACAAAAAGTTAACTGATTTAATATTACTAACTTCCTATCCTGTCTTAGGTTCGTTAAAGGTTGGTCCATCTTGTTTGTTACTGCAAATTTTCATAATTTTTTATAGTATTTCGATTTTTGCATGAAGCACGAAAGATTTGAAACTATAATTTTTTAAACTACAACAAATTTAATAACAATTAAAACCTTTTAAAATTGACAAAACTATCCCAATTATTCTAAACTTAACCAGCATGACTTAGCTTCTTTCTATCTCTCTTTATTTTTGATGACCGTTATTTTTTTTGCAAATTTTTTAGCCCTAAAATGAAGCAACTTTCAAATTTATGCAAAGCTATTAACAATGCTTCTAGGGCCGGAAAGAGATCTTTGCTACTTAAGGAATCCAATGAAGTTACAAGAACATTTTTGAAGCAGATGTTAAAACATGGATATATAAATTCATTTTCTTTTGTTGATGATAAAAGACAAGGAAAGACTATAGTTTATTTAAATGGAAGACTTAATAAATGTGGAACCATTTGCCCTAATTACCACGTAGGAACTAATCATATTGAGAAGTACAGATCCAGACTTCTCCCTGCTAGACAATTTGGTCATGTGATGTTTACCACTGAGAAAGGAATGCTTGACCATAACGAGTGTATTGCTGATGATATTGGTGGTCAAATTATTGGTTATTTCTATTAAATTTTTACTTAAACCTAAATTTTTAATCTACACTTTTTCCGTGCCTTTTAATTTTTTTATTTTTTTTTCTAAAGCCCCATGGAAGTTTTAACTATCGAAAAATGTTTCATGAAGACAGACAGAGAAGAAAATTCAGTTACAATGAAATTTGCCAAGGAGGGAATTGCTATGAAATTACAATCACAACAGGTTATTACAGTAGAATGTGATTCTATAAAGAATATTGAGCTGTTTAGAGGTGCTAGAGGTGTATCATTGAGGGTTTTTGCAGATGTAATTTACTATATTAACAACATTAATGAGAACCACATCGACGATCTTAAGAAAATTTGTTCCGAGTGGTACAAAATCAACATTTATTTAAAGGAATTAGAAATTGAAAATGTTAATTTTGGAGAATTAGAAGTAAACAATAATCTTTTTGTGGAATTTAGAAATGATAAAACTATTTTTGACATACCAATAGCCAGTATTGACAGTATAGCCGACATTAGAAATGAAGTATCAATAAGATTCGATAACGTAGAAGTTCGATTTGTAACTGATAAGACGACAGTTTCTGAAATTAAAGACTTGTGTAATCGCAATATAGAAGATGATATTTATACTTTAGATGAGGTAACAGTAGTCAATCCAAGAGGAAAAAACAATATCAGACTTTATAAAGATTATTTTAGAATAATTGGACACTCTTATGATCATAAAATTTATTACAAAGGAGTGACGAATATTTATGAACTTAATAAGTCGTACATTGGAGATATAGACAAGTACATTGTCCTTGAACTTGAACAGCCAATAAGACAAGGCCAGACTAAGTACCCACTTGTAGTTTTTTCATTTGCAGATGAAGAAATTGATGTTGAAATATCTGATAGTAGACTTAAAGAAAAGTATTCTGGTTACCTTTCAGACGTATTTAGTGAAATTATGAAATCACTTTGTGTAAAATCTGCCATCACGAGTACTTTTGAAACGAATGATAAGATGAGATGTCTAAAATGTATTTTAAAAGCCAATGAAGGCCAACTACATCCTCTTGATAGTTGTTTGTTATTCTTGCCACGAGCTCTTAAGATAAATACTAAAGATATCAATTCAGTTGAGTTTAGTAGAATTAATATCAGTTTAATGCAAGCGAAGACCTTTGACATGACTATTTTTGCGGATTCTCAATATGTTTTTTATGGTCTAAGTAAAGAAGATTTCGGTGTACTCGAGAAATATTTTACAGAAAAAAATATTCCTATCCGTAGTGAAGTTTTTGATGAGGTTATAAGTTCTGAAGATTCTGTAGAAGAGTATTCTGATGATGATTTTGTAGTAAAAGATGATGATTAGTAAATTAAAAATATTATTGTCTTATGTATAAAAGCTTTTACAAACAATTTTTAAAAATAATTTATTCATCACAAAGTGAATAATAAAAATAGCCAGTCACGTAAAGTTCAAAAAGAACATCAAACATTTCATAGCCTTGATCATCAGACTCGAAAAATAAGAAAATTGGATGTTTGAGGCTCGTTTTCCATTCTATTTCTTCAGTATCAACATCCTGGTCTTCTAAATAAATTTTTTTTTCTAAGACCGTGTTACCAACGTATTCGTTCCCTTTAAGTTCAAGGCGAATGAAATAAGTGTAATTATCTTGTAACTCACAACGAAGAGACTTGATCCAACTAGCATCAAAATTGTTTTCCGCGTCATGAGGCAAAATATCGCCAGCTATGTCGAAGTTTAGAAAAGCCTTTACCCAAAAATCCTCTAATTTATTTTCTTTTTGAAGATTTTTAATTAATTCATCTCTTTTTAAAAGGTCATTATTAATTTCTTTAAAGTATTCGTAGTTGCAATCAAAAAGTCTTTTTGCGTGCTTCTTGTATTTGTTGTCTAAAGTGTGTTGGATGTCATCTAAATCTTTTAAATGTTTTTTGTCTTGATCCATGTGGGGAGAGAAAGCAATAAAATAAAAAAAACAGGATTGCCTAAAACAAGACATTTCAAACAAAATTGCACAAAAATCTTCAAACGGTTTCAAATTTTGTAAATAAAAAAACGACCAATGATTAAAAAAATGTGATTTTTATTTTTTGATAATATGATCTGACTATCCACTTAACTAATAATAAACATGTTAGATGTTCTAAATAAAGACCTTTTATGTTTTAATTTATCATTACATCAATCATTGTTTCTCAATTGTTCTTATCTCTTTCATTTTCTATTTTAATTACTTTCCTTTGATTTTTCTCATGATTTTTTTTGCATAAACAAAACACAAACAAACTTTTTTGTTGATATTTTATCAACATTTTTTATTTTAAACAAACAAATCATCTTGTTCTCCTTATAATTCTTCTTTTTGTTGCATTTTTTTTTTATTTGATTGGTCAATTCCAAACTGTGTTTCGAAAAAAATATAAAAAAAATTTTATACCCTCAAAAATCGTTCATGATCAGTCTTGAAAGTTCATTAGAAGAAGATTCGAATGCAAAACAATCTCTTTGGGCCATTACTATGGAAGTCAGAAGAGTTAAGAAGAAGGAAAATGTAGATTGTGCTTTCTGTATGAGCAAAACGCCTCTTAAGACGATTAAGGACTTCGTAGTGATTTATTCGTCTGTTGTGTTCTGTGTTGTGAACCATTGTGATGAGGAGTTGTGCCTTAAGAGCCGGGATATGTTTGATGTGGAGCTCTTCCTTCTGAATTTGTTAATTGATCCAGAGAATTTGAGTGTTTACAAGTCTCTAAAATCAGGATATTCGAAGTATGAAAAGATCAGAAAAACACTTGGAATATTATCAGAAGAATACTACAGTAACAGTGTTAGTGTCATTGAATGTGAACACGATTTGGAATCTCTTAGTTTAATGGCTTATAAGAAAGATAAAAGTCAATTTAAAGATATTGATATCGAGTATTTATTGACCATTCTTTACATCAGAAAAGAGTATACACGATTCTTTAGGATTTACAATACGATTACACCAAGTCTTTACGAATACCGATTAGCTTTATCACTTACTTTCAATGAGGATTGCGATTACAAAATGTCAACAGTTCAAGAGAAAGCCAAAAACACTAAAATGCAGGAATCATATACGGGCTTGAAAGGATCAGAAGACAATGATATACTGAAAGATATAATAGAAATAGTTTGTTTTAGTAAAACCAATGAAGACGAATGGTTTAAAGAAGCAAAGAAAAATTTCGAATGGGCTGAAAAAGTTCAAATTTGGCATAAGAACAGAAATGATTGTTCTGGACGAGTAGATAAATCCATGCTTGATGAAGCCATTAGAAATAAGAAATGGGATGAGGGTTGGTATATCTATAAATTAGGAAATAAAGGTGTACGTGAGGATTATCATAAAACTTGTATCTTATGTATTCGCGCTTTAATCAATACCAAGGATGAGTTGTGGGTCTCCAGGCTTCTTGATGTAATTGAAGCAGTTGTTAATTTCAACCAAGTCGAAGTTTGTTGTGATGTTATTGATGATATTTTCGATAATCTTGGTAATATTGCGGACCCATACCGCCTTACCATAATCCAGGAATTTATTCGTAAAGTAAGTCGGATGGAGGGAGATGAAAGGGTTGTTAGCCATATCATCAGGGTCATTTCTAGATTATGTAGGACTTGTAATGGAACCGAAGCTTGTTCTTTGTGTATTGATCATGTCAATTCTGTTTATCAGGAATGGAAGAAAAATAATACAGGTGGTTTCTTCTTTAAACACCATAGTAAGTACGAATCTGAGATCTTTGAGAACATGCTTGATTTTTATTCGACTATCGATGACTCTTGCAAGTTCGTTGGTGTATGCCGAGATCTCTTCCAGAATGAGGCTAAAGTCAACAGGGAAATGTGCAGACGTATTCGTCATGTTCACAACAAAACTTATGGTAATTGCTGTGAATATTCCGACACATGTTCTAAGAAGTTGAATGATGCAAGTGAACTATTAACTCATTTGTTTACTCATGAGGAGCAATAAACTCTTAAAGTTCTTTTTAAAAGGAGTGTTTTCTGAGTTGTTTAAAATTTATAGAAAAAAGTTTTTAGTAAAAAAAAGTATTTAGTTAATTTTTAAAGGCTAGCACAATAAACAAATGTGTTTATAAACATAATATTTCTTAACTGGCAAATAAAATTTATTCAAACGTAAAAAATGTCAATCATTTTTTGTCCTAGAAATTTTTTTATTTTCAAAATAATTTTAATATTTGACAACATACGCATCAAATTATTTCTTATTAAGTTTTAATTTTGTTTACACTAAAATCTATTGATCAATATACTCAAAGCTATATCAAAAAAAAATTATTCACACCCCTTACGATGAGAAAGTCGGAGGATGATAGGATAAAACTTCATAGACGAGCCACACCTTTTTTCTCTTTTGAAATGATACATAGAATAATTCGAATGTTAATTTTTGGGTTGCTTCTTGTAATTTCATATGCTATTGGCTTTGTTTTATCTCTTTTCATATATTTAATTTTATTCGTATGTAGAATGTTGTATCTTTTATAATTAATACACAATAACAACAAACAAAGTATTCCTTTCTCTATTGATTAAAGAATACAATTCCTGATTATTGTGCTCGAGTGTCCTTTTCATGAATATAAAAACATATTGAAAAATACTTATATAACTGTTAAAAAGTAGCATTATAAACATACTGAACATAATAAATTTTAAAATCAAAAAATTGTACACCAATGATCCGTTTTCTTTCATGTTGTAATTCTCAAAAAAGGTAAAATTTACCGCAAACAAACTAAACATTAGAAATCCTAATAAAATTTCACTATTAGTTATTGATCTTAATGTTTGTAAAACAATATTTTTTTCAATTGATAAAAGTTTTTCTTTTGTTTGTTTGTAACTTTTGGAGAAAAAACTAAGACACACTATAAAATCTAAAGAGTCTTGCCCAAATAACATTATAAATGGTGATATCGGCACTAATGAATATACAAATATAGTGTATAATATTGAATAAAGGCATTCTACTGGTTCATTTGTCTCTAAAAAAATTTGTGTTGTATTAGCAATTATATTTGAAATTGCTTGTGTGTAGAAAGTCATAGAATACAAACAAATGCTGCCAAATGTGTAAAAAACATTTAAAAATGAGAAAGTAAGTACCCGGCAAATGTCAACTGATTCAAACGAATTAATAAAGAAATAAAAAAATGTTGTGTAAAATACACTTAAAGAGAAAATACACACAAATAAACTGAATATAAAGTAGTAAATCATAAAAAAAAGCAAAAATACATTCCATTGATCGTACTGAATTAAATTAAAAATGAGATCGATCTGCTTAATTAGGAAATACGCAGTTAAAAGAGTCGGAATGGCTACAAATAAAAATGATTTGCAGATTTGTAAAATAGAAGATTTGGTGAATTCGATTTTGAATTCTATATCATTTTGAATGTCGTAAAGTAGAGGATAATTTGTAATTAATGTTAAGAAAAACAAAATCAAGTTTGATAAATTAAATTTTGATGCTAAGAAAAAGATAGAAATAAGAAATATAATCAAAGAAACCAGTATTAATCTGTTTGTATCTAATAGTATCATTGAACCCAGAAGAATTATTACGATTGATGAAAAAGTAAAGGCCAAAGGCAGTAAAATGTTAGAATCAGATTGTTTGCCTTGTATTTTATTACTATCTACAATATTATTGATCTCTGACTCATATTCACATGGGTTGTTATGCAAAATAGGTAATTCGTTTGTATTTTTTTGCCTTAGATGTTCAAGGCTATTTGTATTAGTTTCTTTTATCGGATTAAACCAAATCATTATTATATAGGAAAAAGTCAATATGATGAAAAATATAGACGCCCATAAGTCTCTATGACGTCGCTTAATTTCAACAATTGTTAGTTCTCTTTGATTTCGCATGCCCATATCTGCTGTTCAATTTTAAACGCTATTAAACTATATCTTTTAATTAGAGAAAAAATAGAATTCGTTAATATTTATAGCTCAAATTTTTTCATTAGATCACAAATAAATTTACTTTTTAAAAAGATGAAAAACGTTTATTTGTATGTTTTAGAACGTTTGCATTCTGGAATATCTTCAATCACACATCAGCTTTCATGAAAACATCAAATGTTTTGATCGTGCATTTGATTTTTTTTTACAAAAAATGAAAATGCTGTGAATGTGTGAAATAAGAGCCTATAAAAAAATATTTTAATGTTTACAAAATACTTCCATCACATATGAGTGTATATTTAAATGTCTATTCACATCATTCAAATGATTTTAAATGCAAATACAAGTCATTTTTGTTGAAAAATTATGAATATTAAAGAAACTTACGTTACGGATCACTTGTAGTCAGAGAGAATACAAAATTTAATAAATATTGAAATAACTGAAAGGATTAAGTTATAAATAAAAATTAATAAAAAAAATTAACAAACAAGTTTTGAGAAAAATATGAAAAATAATGAGCAAAATGCATTAATGCTTATCTACTTTTATATTTATTTCTGAAAGTAATTATTATTATTCGAAATATTGTATGTATAACAGCAATTTTTTTTTGTTTGTTAAAAAAATGATATTAGCTCATATCAAGAATTGTTAAAGCTGTTGCTGGGATGTTATACAAGAATTAATGTAATTTTAGTTGTAGTTAAAAATTGTGCAATCATTTTTTTAACTTAGTTAATTCTTGAATATCGCGGTATATTATAAATTAAAACAAATAATTTTTAATTAAATCAATTACTGAAATATGACCCCAATGATAAACAATTTTTTTTGTGTTAGTTTTTTATTATTTGCAGAATGTTCATTTTATAAAAAAAGATTAACACATAAACTTGAACAAGAAGTTATAAAGGTCGAAACTATTATGTCTGCTAATTATGATAAAATTAAACAACTGGAGAGAAAAGCTTTTGAAAACAGCAAATATAATGAAACCATATGTTTCTCAATAGATCAAGATTCAAATTTATTTACCTACGAAAAGATAAACAAAAAAGACGTCATAAAATTCAGCCTAAAAGATGTTCTAAAAGATTCTGATTGCTTTGATAAAACAGAACTATTAAGTATACAATATGAATATCTACAATTATATCAAAATGTTTCTAGAATCGAGAAGTTTCCATTTTTAAACGAAATCAAATCTATCATTGATTTTATTTATTTTCAAGTAGATCCTGAATTAAGGTATCACAAAGTTGGTAAATATTTCATGGTAAAAACCTGTGGAACCTATGCTAAGATCGATTATAAAGATGTTCAGTTAAATGAAACTTCATTTAAAAATATAGTGGCGTTATTTCAAATGATGAAGCAAAATAATTATTGTCGCTATGAAACTTATAGAAATGAAAATTATTTTTACTTTGAGAATTATTATAAAGATCTAAGCAGTAAAATAAACATTAAAAACGCTAAGAATCAAAACTTGCGTAAATTGATAGTAGGAACTTTTCTTAAATGGCTTTTAAAAATTAACAAATAAAAAATATTTTTTATTTAAAAATTTATATTTGCATGCGTCAGCTTATAGTAAGATTAGAAATGACGCCATACAGCATGCTAATCTACTTTATATCCAAGACTAATCATTTTAGATCATAATTAAATTGTTAGAAGGTAGAAAATGGTGTTTTTATGGCAAATAATTTGTATAAAGTTTTTAAACTAAATTTTTCTGGCTGATGTCGACATTTATTATTGAGTTGCTATGTCAAAAAATCATGCGAACATTTACCAAATTATTATATAAGCCTCGCTTATCACATTAAGCTTTAGAAAATGAAGTTTTTTATAATAGATTATAAAAACATTAACTTTAAGCGACTTTTAATATCACAATGTAAAAAATAGGCTTAATAAATTAGCGTGTTATTAAAATTTTGTAGTTAGGACATCTAATCAGTACAAATTGTAAAATAAAATGGGCATTTTGTTTTTAATTTAAAGCATTACCTATCGCTAAATTGCAAATCTTCAATTTACTACTAACAAATAATTTGCTGTTTACTTATAATTTGAACTTAAATCTGCAGAAATTTTGATTTATCAGTTTGTTGTTTATTAAAATGTAAATCTATGTCTAAAAGAAATGGTCTTTTATGTTACTTTTTGCACGTATAAAATACAATATTTGTTTACACTAATATGCTTTATCATGAACGTCAATCAAAATGATGTGAAATAAATTGACATCATGCTCAAACTTTGTTTACTTTTTATGTTTTTGTAAAAAATTAAAATAAAAGTTCTGTTTTACTATAAAACAGTTTTAAGCAAAGCCTCACAGTTTTAATTAATCTCAGTTTTAACAAATCAATTTCTAAAATTTGCAATTTACATCGTAGATAAGATTATAACAACATTGTTTTTGATTGATTTAATCTATCTGTATAATTTTTTATAAATTTAATAACAACAAAAATCAAGAAAATACGAATGTTAAACACGAAAAAAACAGATGTTGTCGCAGTATTTTATGTAACATTTTGTGTTCGTGTATGTTTAATAGGATTATTTTTAATGCTTGCTAGCCACATCGATGTAAATATGGTTAAGATTCCTATTATCAATCTCTTAGTATTCGTGTTTGTAATTTACGCTTTAGAAGTCAAAAATTTAGAACAGATTTGTCTTTTTAAGATATTTTCTGTCTTTTCTTTGATAAAATTATTGATGACAGTTTATCTTTTAAAATTTACATCAAATATTTCCATGTATATTGTTTTTCTGTCGTTTTTATACATAATGTCGATCGTTGTTGATGTTTTGATTGCTAAAATGACATACGATGCTCTGTATATTGACTTTACTAGAAATATGACTCACACTATTGGCTTTAGTCTCTATAGAAAAAGATTGTTCGATATTCGACAAAATATACGTCTAGGGTTAATAATGTACATAATTAATTGCATATTTACAGAATTAACATGTTTCAGAGTAGAATGCAATCAATTTAATAATTCTTATATTTTTTTTAAGACTGTATTGAATCTAGCTTTCGTTATCATAATCACTTTGCTTCATTTAAGTAATTCTTCTAAATCAGCATTTTTCTCAATTTTTATTGCGATTTTAAATTTGATTTTAGAGTTAAGCGCAACAATTATCGAATTTAATTCTAAATACTCAAATCATCGTCTTGTTTCAGCTTTTAACTATTTTGTGGTGTACAGCCTAGAATATTTTATTTTACTTCTTTATTTGTTATATTATACAACCAAAAAATTAATCTACCTTTATCATTTAGAAAATATAGAACGTTATTGACAAAGTGATTGTAAATTTATAAATGCTATTTGATCTTTAAAATAATGCTGCAAGTTTTTAATGCATCTTTGTTACAAAACACTTTGTTTCTGATCTATATATGATCAAAAATGATTGGCTATTTTTATTCATGTTTCATGTTCAATATAAATTAAACAAAATAAACAAAAACAATGAATCGTAAAATAAATCGCAGAACAAGAAGAATGGCAACACAAGTCATAGATTTTAACCCTAACGATATTCACAACATAAAGACATTAGAAACAACAAGTGCAGGTCTTTGCAAAACTGATCAAAATCAGTTTAACTGTCAGATTTCTAAATTGTTAAAGCAAAATGAAACGGATGGAACACAAAATATGCAGTCTGTAAACTGTAAGGATAGTAGCGTTATCAAAGAAGATAAAAAAACTGAGTCTAGAAAACAAGAGAATGTCAATAAAAAAGATTTAAATGGTGTACTTGTCACCCTTAAACCTATATCTGATGGTGCCTTGCAATGTGAAAATGACAGTATAAATTCTAAACGACTCTACGAAAAAGAAGCAACTGAAAGAATAGATGTTGCTCAACGTAATACCAAACCAAAAGAAGAGGTTAACAATAACGTTAGTTCCATAATCACTGTTAATCAAATTACGCTAAGAACAGCAATTTGTGTTGAACAAAGGCAATTTGCTTTTAAAGATTTGTTAAATAAATTTAAGAAAATAGAAAATGAAAGTTTGAGATCAAACAAATTTATTAAAAATGTTGACTTGGAGCTTACAGATCTTGACTTAAATGAAATCACTGAAATAGAAAGAAGACCGGTAAACTTAAAGCAACACAACTCATTTTTTGTTGGCGAAGATTTGCCATATTCTCTTGGTCGACCTATTGACATTGCTGAGAGAGCATTCGATTTTAAAAAACTTATTTCTATTTTTAATAAATGAGTTATATGTTTTTTTGTGTAATCTGTAAATCCAAAAAAACAAAACCTAAAATAAGAGAAATATAGGAAGAGAATGGTCAAAACAAATAAGTCTAAAGTGGCGCGTTAAATTATGATTAGTTTAATTGTTATGAGCCAATGGCATATTTAAACAGGATTTTTTCTTAATAAGTCAAACTTTTAACGCTTTCTTTTTAGGTGTTCTCACAAATTTTCATTTTGCTTTTTTTATCTGTTTATTTTGTATACCTTTAAAAATCTCGAACAAAGTAATTTAGCGGTTTTTGTTTGTTAAAATCTTTTCAAATCTAAACAATAAAAAGTTTTTGTCAGAAGTTTACAACGAAATGTGTAAAAACATTATTTAATTTCGTTATTTTTTCATAATAATATATTTATTCAAATTTAATAAGATAATTAACATAAATAAATAAAAAACTATCAAGAATCATAAAAATTTTGTGCGTAAGTTTCAGATAAAAGATAAAATTTTTGAGCATAATGAAAGGAACATAAAATAGCAATTTTTATATGATGAAAAATCATTATTTAAAATAATTGGAGTGAAAAAACTTATGATTAAAACAGCTAGAACTCGATCAAATTATTATTTGTCTATGATTAGAATAAATTTTTGTTTTAGCCTGTATTTTTTCGTCAGCTATAGATTTCAAAAAAAAATGTACGCCTATGATCACTCTTATCCCGTAATGTATGACCAAATTTTGAGATCAACATAATTTGTTATATTGATTATAACTATTTAAAAATGACAATTTTACATTCGTAAAAGAATTATACCCAACAGTAACAGACATCGTGTTTACTGATCGTTGATGCTTTTAAATCAAATTTTAGGATATTATAGAAAAGGCTATTCTTTTTAAAATATGAACAGAGATACGATAAGTCACATTATATGCCCGTATAAAAATATGAGATTTATAAACGTTATGATATTGCTTTTAGTAGTTATTTTCAAAGCTTTTAATCTTTCAACTTATGAAGAAATGTCCAGTATTGATTTACATGATTGTTATCGAGCTACTGAGTTGATTTCTATTCAAATAGAACTATCTGATGAGTCAGAAACGGAACAACCATTAATTGTGACATCAACTTGTGAAACGCTGTCTTTTCGAAGTAGAATCAAGATAGCCTTTATAGTGATTTTTTTCATATTTTTTTTAGTTTGCTTATTTTTAACATTTACTGTACATGTAAGTTTTATAACAATAGCAGTAATTTCTTTAATAATATGCGTAAGACTAGGATTAATTGTAGTTGCTAAAAAATGTGGATATTATAGGTAAATTTTTTCGATTATTTTTTGTGTTATGATTTTCTTAAGGCCATTTTTGAGCATCTAATTTTTATTTACATTATTATAATTTGTATTTATAACATTGGATATTATCTTGTCCTATACACGAGTGTTACAATCTAAAAATACAATGTTATTATAAAAATTAAATTATAATTAGAGTCTTTTATAATTGACAACAACAGTTGAATCAGTAATGTCTAGCGTAAGTTTTACGACCGATCGGGGCAATTTGATAATCGAGGGGGACATTTGCAAATATTTACGTTTAAATTAACTTCTCTAGCTTAAGGCAAGTCAAATCTTTGCACGGATTTGTTAGGTATTATATATATTTGAATTAGCAAGGAGGCAACTTTGATTCTAAAACCTCAAAAGTGGGGCGTGGCGGCAAAACTATTAAGAAACACTATTTTTGATTGTTGTTTAAAAATTAGTATTTCATCAAAATAGCATGTTAACACGATTATTTACTTTTTAAAAATGATAAACTTATCATCCTCAAGACCACACGCATTTGCACCTAGAAAGTTGAATGTAGAAATACGAACTCTGATAATGAATTATATTAGCGTTAAAACCAACATAACGCTCTTTAAACATGTACATGCATTCTTACAGAGAAGAAATGTTAGTCATGACAGCATTTATCTCTTACAGTTAGAACGGTACTTAGTAACATCGTTTCTAAACTAGAAATAAAAAAAAGTTTGTCGCCTTCATATTAACAAGTTGCAGCTATAAAAACAATATGAAGTATTTGCGTATATTTGCGATAAAATGTTCCAAGGATGATTTATTCGGATACGTAGCTGATATTATTTTAAGATTACAAGTAAAATCTCTGACTGAAATTGGAAATTCTTATACAACAATATTTTCGAGGCTTCCAGATAAACATTTAGAATTATTGATTATGTTAAGGAATATGCTCAAGCAATCCTTAGAAACTAATACGAATAGTTATTGTAGCACGAAGCCGTCATGTAGATCTATTGATGCCTTAGTAACGAATTGTCTACTTTTAAATCATTGAGATTATGTAATTAAGGTGACAAACTATAATTTTAAGTTTAAAAAATTATTTGAGTATCTTTTCAAGGGTTAATGGAAATTTAACTAAACACTGGGTTTAAATTGATTGACAAAAATATTGGCTTAGGAGCAATAAAAATTTTATTATGGTAAAAGTCTTCATAAATTTGTATTAAACTATTTAAGTAATTCCTTTCTATATATTAACAGATCGGATAAAACTCTACTAATTACTCTTTAATTTACACTTGCCTGTAAAAAACTTTTTAAAGACATCTCTAAGATTTTTATCATTGCTTTTGTTTAATCTAAATTAGCTAACTATGCTTTATTCGACATAACAAACGTAATAAAGAATATTTCACTTCGTTTTTTTTCAATGCCCCAAATTCAATGTTTGTGGAGAATGACTCCAGCACAGTAGTCGTCGACATCGGCACAGAAACTTTTAAGATTGGATACTCGGATAACGGCACTCCTGCTCGTTTTGGTTCATCTGCTAATATCAAAAATAACTACACTTCTCCTGTTCAAAATAGCACAATTGTTGATCTTCCGAGTTATTTAAATATTTTAAAAAACAACATTCCAGAAGACACTTCGTATCTGTTTGTGGCTGAAAACACTTTTGAGCCCTTGGAGACAAGAAATCAAATTTTAAAATTTGTTATGGAAGAAAATCTTTGTAATTCGGTATTGTTTAAGAAAAGTGGATTACTTGATGCTTTTTCTTACGGAAGACATAACGATCTAGTTTTGTCCATTAATGGTGGATCTATACAAATTTGTACTGTTATAGACGGGATAATCACAAACAGAAAAATGGTGAATGTTGGATGCTTATCTTTAACTAAAAAATTTGTGCGTACACCTGTAGAATCAACAGTTTTTATGGACTTAGAGTACGGAAGGATGGCCAAAGAAGAGTTTTACGCAGATTTTAAAATTTTTAAAACTTCTCGTTTACGTGAAAAAGACTCGTCACTTGAGGAAATTTTTAAAACCTCACATTATGAACTTCTAAAAGCTCTAGAGATGGTTAAGAATGTTGTAAATCTTCTTACTGAGGACAAGAAAGATTTACTTCTTAGTAACGTTGTCATTGCTGGATCTGGCTCTTGTATTCCATTCATAGGATTTGAGGTTGAGAAGATCTTAAATAACTTGTTTAAAAATTATAAGACTCGAATTTACTTGAGGGAGAGTAGATTTCACACTTTTTCTGGTGGTGTTGTGTATTCTAATATTGGAACTTCTAAATTATTTCATATTAGCAAATTGGATTACCAGGAGTTTGGTCTTTCTGTTCTTGATAGAAAAACTTATGCCTGGACTTTGTAATTCTAGATGAATAAAATCAGCATTATGTAACAATAATTAAAATATGAATATGCAAACTACTACATTACAATTGTTTTAACTAATCCTATTTATTAAAGATTTTTTTTCGTAACAACAAACCTTTGATACTCTTTAATTCCAAAAACAAGTGTTAAAAACAAACCAAATCCTAATATTAAGCAAGATGTAGGACTTATTTTTGTACTATGATCAACTTCTTTGATGTAGTGAAGAAGATCCTTAATGTTTTTATCAACTTGTTGGATTCTGAGTTCGATGTCATTGAATTTGCCTGAAATTGTCTGTCTGAAGCTCTCACTGTTTGCCTCTTCAATTTTGTCAATTATTTCTTTGGCTTTTGTTGTGATCAAGGGTGACTCAACATCTCCTAAAACCCCTTTTGCGTACTGAATAAAGTGTGTAAACTGAGCTATGAACATTCTAAGTTCTTTGTTTGGGTGGTGGACTTCGTGTTCGTAAATAGGAAGAGATGCCTCGTGTATAGCATGAACTCTTTCAGCATCGTATTTCTCACTTTCTGTTCGCTTGTAAAGCTGGGCTCGTTTTAGAATAAAAGCTTTCTCTGCTGATGTATTCGAGTAGAAGGAAGTAATAGAGAATCGTTTGTCGACTCCTAAAGTCTTAAAAGGATGGTCATCAATGTATCTGAAACTATCATAAAGTAATTTCTCTTGATTGTACAACTCAACTTTGAAATTCTTGTTTGTAAGAATCACTTTTACTGTTAGTTCTTTGACATCTTTCAGTCTTGATGGATCAAAGGAATCTCTGTGGATAGTATGATCTTCGAACTCATTCAGATTCTCTCCATTGTTCATTGCATACACTATTTCAGGTGACATTCCTTTGAACTCAATACCTGCCATTAGACCATCAAAATGCCCATCTCCTCCTCTGTACGTTCCCATGTCTTGATCGTACTTAGTGTACCACAAATAGACGCCTGCTTGCTCTGGGAAGTGTAAATCAATGTCAGAAATAGTGTATGTAAAACTCCACTCTTTGTAAGTATTATCTTGGAGGAACAACACTAAGCCGCCTTTATCATTTGACTGTCTCAGCCTCAGACCGTTATCGACTTTTGTTGCACCTAAAGCACCCACGTAATCATTAACTTTGCTTGGATCGTATAAGATAATGTTTGAAGGTACTTCAGTTACACCTAAGTCTTTTTCTTGAACAACTGTTGTCTCACTTAACACATTTCCTGATAAAAGTAGTCTTATTAAATATGTTACCAACATGTTTGTTTATTTTATTTTTCAAATTTATAGTTGATTCTGAAACAAAATAAACAATCAATCGATAAGCCTTTGATATTTAACCTAGAGTTAGTCATTGTTTTGTTGTTTCAGATACGAATAATTTCTCAAACATAACTAATGGCTATTGATCAGTTACTTGAATTGTTTAAAAAGTTTTAGTAAATTAATATGTAAACTACAATATGCAATCCGCAAATATTTAAGTAATTTGTTGAATTGTATTCTCGACATATGATGTACGACTTTAATTTATTGTTTAAACAAATTTTTATTCTTTGTATCCATTTTTAAATGCATCAAACAAAATATGTTTCTGTGATATTGAGCGAAGTATCGATTTTTTTTAAATCAATTTGATCAAAATGAATAAACATAAACCACTCCGAAATTTCTAATCTGTTTTTAACGCACAAAAAAAATGCTTATCGATTCTTGATTATTTTTTAATGACGTTTTCGTTCTGTCATGTATTTTTCTATCTCTAGATTAATCACATTTGATATCATTTTTATCAATTATAGCAAGTATCCATATTTTAAAGAACACTGCATGTATTTGTTCTCTAATAAACAGTTTTATTAAAAAGTTGTTATGGCATCTGAGCAACGACTGATGTAATAACCAACAACTGTTGATTGATTTGTCTAAAACAAAACGAGGTTGATGTGTGCGACATATCAGACTAATTCAAGAGAATATAAGTATTGTTGAAGGTGGCTGTTCTTAGTGTATCTGATGTGAAACATTCGACGTCACTGATATGAAACAAGATTGAGACACAATCTTTTACGACGTTTTATGTCATTTTTTAAAAGCATTTAGTCGCATTCAATTAGAAAAAATGATTAAAAGGAATAATAATGGTAGTAATGCAGATACACAATTTCCCTCAGATGTCCCAATGGATTTTTATAATGTACAAAAATACACTTACATATTTAGAACTGTGTAATGATTTTTTACTATTTTGAGTTTCTTTTATAAACATGTGGCATAATGAAAGCAATTGTAAATGATGACATTCAAAAGTATGATTTGTATTCTTGTTACGAACAACTAAAGATTTAAATATGATACACATAATATTTTATTATATGGCTGCCTGTCATTTATTTTCTAATTTAGATCATCCATTTGCTTAATCATTCTAAAAATGTTTTAATTACTTTATATAACTTTTTCTTTATATATTTACAAGAAATATTTCTGTCTCAACATAAAATTTATTCATATCAAATTCTCTTTCAATGTCACCAGTTATTTGTTCTTAAAAACTTCCTTGCACATTTTTGTTTTCTAAGTTATTGCAGGTATCAAAGTTTTCATGAAAGATTACAAGTAAAGTGTCTATGCTAATTTTTTTATCCTTTGGGCTAAAATTTATCAATTTATAAAATTTATTGAGAAACAAAAATTAGACTTTATCTTATGATATCAATAAATCTCAAAGAACAAAAGAAAATTGTCAAAGCATTTTATAAAAGCTTAATGAAAAAGACATAAAAGATACACGATTTAGTTGTAAAATTAATCTCAATAAATGCCATAATTGTTTTGCCGTAAAACGTATTTGTTAGCTACCAAAATTGGGTACAAACTTTTCTGAAACTTCTCTTAAAAGTATATATGTGTTACCTTAAGATTTATGTCTGAGGTAGTACAATATTCGTCTAATTTCGATAATTTATTAAATTTTTATTGACACCACAGCATCTTTGCGTTAGATAAATAATTTGCTGATTTTTTAGAAACAATAATCGTTTTTATAACTAATTAAAAAAATTTTATCTCTTAGATAAAAGATCTAACACTTACATTTTATCATTATAGAACTAACAAAAAAACATTTTATTGAAAAGAAAAGTAATTTAAGAAAAATGATTTGTAATCTGTTGATTTAAAATAATTAGTCGAGACAGAAGTAAAGTTATTGTGACGCAAAAAAGTCAAGTCTTTCTCACAAAATATATAATGTTTTTTTATATTTGCAACAAGAAACTGACTACCAAATTTACTTAATCTTATTTATGGACGTCAGAGGACTCTAGTGCCATGTCAATAATCAATCCGCACGCTACAAGCCACCAATGGGTCTTAATTACCACATTAAATTATAGCTATTCTTAAACAAAAGCATGGCATGCAGGGACATTATCAGAAGACATACATAGCAAGAACTCTTAGACAAAATGAAGGATCAAGGAGAAACTCAAAAATTTAAGAGGTATAGCGAGAATGCTTAAATTAAAGAAAATTAAGTGTTTGTTTACACTCGACACAACTGACTGTACAAAATTAGAACATTGAAATGAGTTTTATAAGAAAGTAAATGGATTTAAAAATCTTTTAGCATATGTTTAATCTGCAATGTGTTTTGTGCGCACGTTATTAATACAATGGTTATGCGTTTAAACAATTTAAACCATTTTAACAAAATTTTTTTGGGTAGTTCGTGTTTTGACGCATAGTTTTTATACAATTGTGGAAAAAACAGGCCAAAGAGATTTATGATTTAGCAATATGAAAAGACAGATGCTTATAAATATTTATTTTACATAAAGGTGTTTTATGCATACTCAAAATTCGTACATAGAGTCTTTAAATTAGATGATAACCGGGCCACTGTTCGTATACTAAAGGGTATTAAAATATTTGTACAATCAGTATAATGCCTGCCCAATTGATTAATCATTTTTATCCAAAGATTATTACATGAGTAATTTTATCATTATGAATGGTCCTGGTGCCTTTAATAAAATTACATATTTTATTCGACCAAAAAATCTGATCATTGTATGAATAGAGATTAATGATTTTACCCTTTATCAATGCTATCTTTCATATTTATTAATATAAAATTTTATTTTTTTTGTAGTGAAATAGATACAGGACAGGATATTTTGTACAAATTGCTAAATGAAGGTATGATTAATGTACCTGATTTTTCTAATGAAACCAACTATATTTCCAATGATGAGTTCGAAGATTACTACAAATTCCTTGATAAAATAACCAATCCTGAAACTAATAATAGTTTAGATTTTAACATAAAAACTTCCAATCTAAAAATGACAAAAGATTTAGACGATTTTACCAAAGAATTGTATGATGATATACACAACTATATACGGAAAAATGTAACTGAATCACATCATAAAACATATTTCCATAGATTAAATAAAATAAATGAATTGATAAAAACTATAGGTGAGTACAAAATAGATGATGAAGAAATATTTACACCGGATATAGACCAAGATTACAGCGATATGCTTGATCATCTTAAATTTGGTTTTTGAATTGTAAAAAAGTCAATTACAAAACCGCTTTCAGATTCTCTTTAGAACTAGATAAGAGGATAATTATAATAGAAAAAAATGATTTTGCAACTTACAATTTATTATGCAGTAAAATTGAAAATAGACCATATGTTCATTTACAAGAATTTATGAAAATGTACAAATATGTCAAAATATTTCCAGCTTATTAGTATTAGGATATGCAGCCACACAATTTCTTTCAAAAAAACCTTACGATTTATTTTCATTTGATTGTATTATTCTTGAGGCAAAACGAACACAATTTACTTGAAAATAAAGTAATAGTAATGCTTTTACTAAAAACAGCGCTTTCCCATTCATCAAAACACAATTTAGATTTAATCTCTATATTTACGTTTCAAAAATCAAATTCTTTAGAAATTTCTAAATTATATTTTTTTTGTTGTGAATTTAACAATAATCAAAGGAAAAAAATTAAAACTACATTGAACAATGATGTTTATCCTATTTATAACTTTTCGGAGGATCGAGTTCATTTCAATGTAGTTCTCAGATTATATCTTTTCCAGCACTTGATCTATATAAAATACATGAATGTTGAATATAATGAGTTTGAAGAATTTAAAAATTTTACAAAAAGTGTTTTATCAGAAAAACATGGCTGTGTTTGTGATCAATTTTTACGATTCATTGATATGATATAAAAAATAAATATGAACTAAATGATTTGAGTAAAGCATTTATGTGATCATGATAAGGATAAGATTTTTAAAAAAGGGTTACAGCAATGTTTAAACATTAAAAATATTAGATTATAATCAGTGTGTTGCTTTAAATTGTGTTTATATTATTTTTAATTACAAGATTTGTCTTCTATGAGCAATATAAAAGAAAATTATTAGACTGTACTTGTTAGAAATTATTAAAAATATCTTGTCTTGTTGATCAACCATACACACCTTAGCAACATTTTGTACAATCAAAATATCTCTATAACAGAAACTAATTGATTTATGTTAATCAGAATTTTAAAACTGAAAGTAAAAAATTTAGATACCAGATCCCTCCTACAATATACTTAAATCTGTAAATGAGGCTCGAAACATATTCAAGACCACTTTTATTTTCTTTGTAATTGGTGTTATAATAAAGACGTACTGTTATAGAAAAGTTCTATTAAAAGCGATTTTCTAATATTTTTAGCATCATATGGAATTTTTAATTTTTTTATTGTAACTAATCGGTTCAATTAAATTAAATCAGAAAGTTTTAAACTCAGATAATTGTATCTGTCATTTTGATGAATATTTTGAATTGTAGCAAATAGCTAAAACTTTTTTAAAAAGCAATCTTGTAATTAGTAAATAATTTTAAAAGAACAAGAATGTAAAAACTTAAATATTATAGATGTTTGCTAATATTCTAAAGTCTTTTGTAAAACGGTAATTTTACATGACTGATGGTTTCTTTATAAATTATATCTTATACTTAGTGAGTGAGAGAATTAAACTAAAAAACTATGTAAAGTTTATTAGGTTAAATATAGTATTGACACAATTGTATATTTTAAAAATATTCCTTACCGTAAACATCTTATAGCCGTGTTATTTCTTTTTAAAACAGTCAGAAACTTTATTTTGTTAAAACTATAAAATAAGCACATAGGCAACACTGCATGTTAGTAATTTATATTCAAGTTATACGCAATTTTTTTACTAAGTGTAAATATAAATTATTTGTTGTAATTATTTATTCTTTTCGAAGCTTGCTTATCTGCAAACTGCATTTTAAAAAGACACAAGTAAGTAATACTTAAACGATCCAAATTTTAAAATGATGTATAATCTAGGATTACCGTTATCATAAGTCTTCATCTTACTTTATTTTATTTTTATATAGATAATCATCGAATCGTTTTTAAAAGTGATTTTTTAAATCTTTGATCAAATTTATCAGAGTAAAGAAATGTTTACCCATGAAAATAACAAACCATCTGATGACACTTTTTTTATATCTTTATGTAAGTCTAGAATCTAAAAGAAAGCTTGAAGAGATCGATTTAAATATTTATAAAATTATGATGTTCAAAATATGAACTACTCATCTCAAAACCTTACTTTTGACAGTTTACCTTCTTCTAATACCATAAACTACAGTTTGGACCAAACCGAATCATCAATAAAACATTATGAAAAACAAGATCCAATAAGATATAAATATTCTAGTTGTTGTGAGGCTTTAAAACATCAATTATGCAAATTTAATCATTTTGATAGAAGTTTTCCAAACCTTGATGTCTCCTCCAATGTTGATCAATTTGAGAAACCAATAACCACATTAAGTAAAATGAATCAGAACTTCATTTATTTTTTCGAACAAAATGACATTTCGGAAAATTTAAAGGAAGAGCTTAACAATTGGACACCGGTTTCAATGGACTTTAACAGTTTAAATGATTTGCTTAATGAGCAACAACTCAATCCAGCTATACAAAATCAAAATTACGAAAGTGAAGAAAGCACTGGAATTCTAACAAATAAAGAATTTAAATGTGCGGGAAACGATTACAAAGTTAAACTTCAAAACGATTGTAGAAAAGATTCAACTGTTGTAAGATTTAATAATACAGATGAGTATTTTAAATGTGTATCTAAATATGAAGTTTGTAATTCTGATTTGGTCAAAATGAATTTTAAATCCTATTTAAATAGATTTAAATCATTCATTGAGGTATATATCCACTACAACATTCCAAATTCGTATTCTTCTAGTCATATTAGAAGAATGAAGAATTTAAAAGAGGCATGTGAAACATTTGATAAACACAAAATTAGTGAAATTCAATATTGGCGTATATTTGACCCTAAAAATGATGTCGATCTTATTTACAAACTACAAAACATGCTTTTAACATTTGATAAAGAAAGTAAATTTAATCAAGAAACTGTTGACAGGTTTCTTGTTGAATTCGAACCAAAGATATTTTACAGTTCCTGTTTATGGGAAATTCGTTATGCGATAGAGAATCTTACACATAGCCAAAAAACGTTAATCTTTTATGTAGAGGTAATGAAATTGTATAGATTTATTATTGAGATCCCAGAACTACTGCCTGTTATAGGTCTTTTTTCTTATAAATCGTGTGGCAATGTTATTTCCCTTATACATTTGTTAAACTTGATAGCAGAGAATATTGGAAATTTAAGAGATTGTAGAATTTATGTCTTGTGTATACTTTATAAGATTTTTGAATGTTTTTATGATAACACGTTTGAGATCTTTTTAATTCCTCATTATGAATTGGTGTGTGAGAATGGTTCTTATGATTTATCTTTTTTCTTATGGGAAATAAATGGAAAGAAGCGATACGATATTAAAAATAGAAACTTAATATCTTCCAAATGCATAGCCACAGATAAAATATTCATAAAGCTTGTATTTTATATATATATGTACCAACATTTGATATTAATCAATCTTGTAAATGTTGACGATAAAGCGATTAAGTCATTTTTATCATTTGTAGATAAAGTAAAAATATCGGATGATTGTATTGGTTGTCTTTTTAAAGAGTTTCTAAGTATAGTTCAACAAATGTATGTTTGATAATTCACAGATAATAGACGCTGTGATGTTCACTTCTCAGATAAAAAAAATGACAAAATATTTAATCAAAAAAATAATATGGGTCACTGTTTATAAGAATATTTATGTCACGGATGTTATCAACAAACTTGTAACTATGAAATTAAGTGCAACATTATTGTTGTTGATTGAGAGAAGAGGTTTGTTAACATTGCAAAGTTACAATTTAATAAAAACAAAAAATACATAAATTAAAAAATATTATGATCCACGTAATAAAATTCCTTACTATTGGATATGATTACTCGAATGTCATAGTGCATAGAGATATTGACTCATATCTAATGATTTAATAGTCAACTATTTGCCATAATTTGTTTAATGACGTTAAAATGAAATTATAAAAGCGGACATCCTTATCAAAAAATTGTGCTGAAAATAGAACATTTGCTAATTGTCATGCTTCATAGACGGCGCTGATAAAAATATACTGAAATAAAACAAGACATTAATTATTGATGTTTCTGACAATATCATGGGGTTTTAGTTATGACTATGCTATGGAAACTTGGACATGAAATATTAACATCCGTATAAAACTTATCAATCTAATTAGACAACTTAATCAAAGCTGACGAACTTTATAGAATTAAACATTATAAACATAATGTTTTCGTTTATAAAGGTAAGATTAAAATAAAGTTTAACTTTCAATTCTAACAAATTGTACATGCTGAAGTCTCTTGTTTGTATTTGTAAACTAATGCATTATAATTACTAATTATAAAGATCAATTTTGCTTTCCATATAGGTCACTATAACATCTTACTATATTTCATGTAGTATTTTACAAAACAACTATCAATGCAAAATTCAATTGGTGTCCACATCTCATTAAAATTAATTGATTATTTATTGGTTGCATTTGAGTTTAAAATTATTTAATTGTTGAATAATGTTATTAGTTGCTGTCTTTATAACTAAGTTCACAAGTCATTTTTCTTATTGATAAATCCTCTATTTCTTCTCGAATCCAGTACTCTTTCATAGAAATTTTTTTTACAAATTGTACATTTAATATTAGGATCATTGTTTCTTCTTGACTAATCTCAATTTTTGTAATTTAGAGTCAGTGTCCAATAATAATAGAACATCATTATCAGAACATTGTCTGTGGTTTTATTACAAAAAAAAATTGATCTTTAAATTCTTTGACGTTGGATTGTTTCCTAATAGATTTCTATATTATGCATTTACTTAAGTTTAGTAGAACACATGGAGAACAAAGTATTTTTGAGTTCTTTCTTATAAAACAATTGAAAGGATATTTGTACACCATTTACTGCTATGTAAACCTTTAAAATTTGTAACAACATACACTGGCATTTGATTATTGATCGATAAAAATGAATTTAGCATATTACTCGATAAGTCGTGCAAATTAAGACACAATTTGTTTATTATTGAGCAAATCGTTATTTATGCTAATTTCTACAGGTAAAAGATCCAAATAACTCTTGACAAAATTTATTTTATAACATATTTGAATAATAGATACTTCATGGATTTACCAAATTTGGTCATAATACAATATTTTTATCAAAATTTAGCACATTTTCTGTTGTTAACATTCTATTTAGTTACTCATACCATAAAAATACGTTTTTAGAAGTCAAAATGTTATAGGCAACGTGATATGATTAGCCTATATTTTGAGTCTCATATTATTTTTCAAGAAAGAAATATGAGACTTATATACCTTTTAAAATTTATCATCATAAATATCATCGACAATATTTCTTGTTAAATAGCAATGGTTAACAAATAATTTCACTTCTAAGTCGAAATTATTTAGTTTTGTATTGTAATTTCGTCTCTAAAAGCTTTACTAAATCTTTTGAACATCTGATTACAAACAAGATTGTCATTTGTAGGGGTAGCAAAAGATATTATGATTTCAAAATTGACATTAATAAGGGCATTGTAAATTTTAAGAGTAAACAAACTGTCAAAAAGGCAAAATTAGAATTCAAAGAATTTTTTAAGCAAAATAATATTCTAACATGAATTTGTATAATGTGACATAGATCGTAGCGAATAATGTATAACATTTGTTCAGTAAGTTCTGTTAGTCATTTTATAATCAAAACGATGTTCGTCTTCTTTTTCTCCCTTAATTTAATTTATTAAGTCTTTTTGTTGGTGCCATTGTTTCGATTATTCAATTTACAAAAATATGGATTTGATTTTTTCGAAAAGTTTGTTTCACATACATTGTCAAGAATTTCAAAACATATTCTTGAGTAAATGGATATTTGAATTGTTAAAGCTAGTTAGTTCACGATGAATTCTAAGATACGCGTTATTTTGACCATTGAAGTTAACAGACCAGTTGTAGTTGTTAGAAATAACATTTTTTGTTGCTTTTAAAAATATTTATGAAACAAAGCTACAATAGCTATCAAAGGTTATCTAAGTGTTTATTAAAGATTTGACATGTACTCTTAGTAAAATTTGAACTATACTTATTAGATAGAATAAATATTTTATTGAAGAACAATCTTAAATGTAGCCAAGATTATAATTATTGTGCAATTAATTTTAAACTTTGAAGTTGACTCTACCGATATTTCCTCAGAGAGGGTTCGCTATTGCTTTGTCTGATAGCCTCCCTGTATGTCATGGCCTTGTTTTAGATAACATTTATATTTGTAAATAAGATCAACTTATGGGTCGTGGCTGTGTGTAGTCTATTTTCATGGAACTAGACTTCGCTTACATCTACACTAAATAAATGTTTTTGATCATTTTTGAGTAAGTGGAAACTTTTTTGTTGTATAATGATAAGGAAGTTTTGAACTTATTTGTAAAGATATAAATTGTTCGAAGCGTTTGAAGATAATAAAATAACCGAAGAAAATCGAGTATTAGATCAATTTTAATTAACGTTTACTAAAGATTTTAATAAGTAACAGCAATACAATATTTTTATTATTCTTATTAGGCATATTAATGAAAATTAATTATACCAGAAAAAGCAATATTAGAAAGAACATTAAATGGCTAAGTATTTTGTTAACGTGATCTGATAAGCTGAATCTGGTAAGTCAAGTATTTTAAAAATGCCGAAAATGAATAATACGCAAAAAACTTTTACAAAACATATAACATTGTCATATCCTTCAAATCATTACGTTTACGAACGATTTTTTTCGAGTTTTTTTGAATAATCTAAATTAAGTAAGAGAAAATTTTAATATCTTACCATAAAAAAAGATTTAACTAGAACCCTATGAATAGTATTTTAAAACCAGTTATCTTTTATTGTTTTTTATGTTCAGGTGCATCTACAAATATGGAATGCAACAATAGTATTCCTACATCAGAAGGAATTCCCAACACAAAATTGCTTTCCTTTTCTTTTAATAAAATAAACTATAATGATTTTAGATGCAATGTGAGTAATACAACGCTTACTCATAGTTCTCTGTATAAGCCACCTTTTTATGAAAGTGAATCTGTGAGAAATTTTCTATCTACTCTATGCTTGTTTTTCCAATATGGAGAAATAAAAAATAACGAAAAATTCCAAATGAATTTAGAAATTTTGTATAAGATTTATTCAGAGAAGATGCATACTTTAAATGATAATTTGACTGAATTTACATACGATCCACAATCGTTTAAGGATCGTATGTTAAGATTGGATGTGACTATTAAGAATATTTTAAACGAACAGGATCCAAATAGACAGATTGTTACTGTTCAAGAACAAGGAGATAGAATTATTATAACCCAAAAGTTAGCAGATAAAAAATCACATTACAAGATAGTAGAAGAAGAAATTAAAAAGTTTTCTAAAGAACATTTAGAAGATGAAGTTTTAGTTGTCTACTATGAGTTATTAACTAAATTATACGAATTATATTTACAAGGATTACTTGGAGATAATTTTAAGAAAGAGACTGATATAATTTATCTAAATTTTACAAAAATGCAACAAACTGAATTTATTGTAAATAATGTTACCAAGCAAATATCAGAATCAAATGCAGAAATTTATGCATTGTATTCAAGAATAAATCAGATCTTGAATTCGTCTTCTTATAAGAGTAAGATATTTGAATGTTATCCCCGTGACCATGAATTGTCTGAAAAAGAAAAAATTGAAATTCAAAACAGAGGCAGGGAGGCAGCATTTTTAAAAATAGTCAGTGGTGATGTCCCAGAGCATTTATATAATCTGTTATTTAAAGTAGGTTCAAAAATCATATGGTCTATAAAAGATTTAAATAGTGATTTTGATTTTTACACTGGATACCACCCTGATTTCATTAAGACTATATTGGAATTAAAAAGTATGGTCAAAGAGTATTTACAAAATTCAAAAAAAATATTTTTTAATACTAAATTGTCAGAAGAATCTGTCGAAAATTTAGTTAAGATCTGTTTGGAATTAATTCTATAAATACAAGCGGTAATTAAAATTTTTATTTGGAATAAAAGTCTTCGGATACAGGCATGTGTTTGATAATACCCCCTACAAATAGTTTGCTAATCGATATATCCAAGGATTTTATCTGTATTTTTTAACGGGGTTTTGATACATAAAATTACAATTACAGATTTAAATGTAGCTTTTGAACCATACCAGAACTACATTATAGTTATTTTAAGTAAACAGCATTGTGACTAGGAATTTATAAGAAACACAACAAGAATTTTTTAATTTTGTTATTATAAAGATCGAAGAACACAGAGGAGTTTAACGATCACATATACCAATTGTTGTAAAAGAAAAGTATGCATCTTGGAGAAAAAATTAACATACAATCGAACTTGTAACTGAGAATACAGTCAATTTACGTCAATTCTGATAATTATTGATCAAAATTTATGAAGATAATTAATTTTAATGAGAATATAAAATTGACATGGCCAATATTTTTGAAAACCAATTATTCTGTTTTATTTGATCAATAATCACACAATTGGTTGTATAAATTCAGATCTCCCCTTATTTTTAAAAAGGACTTCTATTAATTTTCTAAATTCCGAAAAGGCCATGATAATGCTGTTTTATAAGTAGATATTAGTTGAAAGCAGATATGTTAAAGCTTTTTAAAAGCATAACTAGATAAGGCTAATTAAATCAAAGTTATTTTACTTATTTATATTTTTTTTACATTTATCTCTTTGATACTAGGACAGATTTTTAGTTTTATATGTTTGGACGTCAGCTGATGCTAAGATCAGCAACGACACCATCAAGCGTGCTATTCTGTAACAGATCTAAAACAGACCATTCAGATCTTTAATAAAAGTATTTAAAGGCAGGAAACTCTGTTTCTATGCCAAATAAACCAATTAAAGTAATTAATCTAAATACCATTCCGGCTGAAGTCAACAAATGTGTACTGCTATTAATCTTGTCTCGATCTTTATCTGGATTGTTATAGGCTTACGAGTCAAAAAAATAAAAACAGTATTAAAATTAGTCTTGCAATGCTCAACAAATGATTCACTTTTTCTTAAATCTTGTATAATGCTTGTTACTAAATGGATAAGAACGTAAAACAACTTAAAATTATTGAACGTTTAATCTGTGATAAAAAAGATACTTCTTGATGCGTTTTTAGAGACTTAAATTGTTAAAATGACTTGAATAAAAATTTTATAAGTTTAACTATTTCTTGTTCATTTTACTTACACCTATAGACAACCGCATTATAACTACCGACTATTGAAATTTCCTTCCTGCAAATATGACACATCAAAGGTTCAGAATATTTTATGTAATAATTTTCTAAAAACTCATCTATTAGTTCAAACCCAAGCTGATATCTACAACTTAATAAAATCAAACGAGTCTTTATTAGTTTGTTTTTAGTATCCTCTGATTTTAAAGTCGAATATTCGATTCCGTAGTTGACTAAAAGTCCGAATTTCGGGATTATTTTTCTCTTTGATAAATTTTGTATGCCTTATTAAAGAAATATTTTTTAATATCTTTTGTAGACAGTTTCTTTTCAGCAAACCATCTAATTTTGTATTCATTTCTTTTTTGTAAAACAATCTCATACATTGTACTTTTGCCTTTTACCTCAGAATAACAATGAAAAAATGTTACTAATATTTCAGCTGTTGTTTTATTGCACAAAAACACTTTATCAAAAAAATGATCCATATCAAATTGATTTGAATTACTTTGAAGTATGCTACATTCCATAAGATTATGTAACACAGTATCAGGACAAACAGAGACAGCTTTATCTCTGATATAAAAATTAGTCTTACTTTTAAAACATTTTTTGCTTGCTGTATATCCTTTGTGATTTGCGTGGACGAATGTTGGAGTAGCAGTGTCTGGGAGAATCGAATCGACCATAGTTTTTGAAATATTCACGATTTCAGGATACGTATTAAAAAGACGTTCGACTTGTAAAGGATTTAAAATTCGGTCAATAGTGTTATCAACCCATTTTTTAAAACTCAATAGACGTTTCAATGTCTTGTATAAAAGCCTTTAAAGTTATTTTAACAGAATTATAAACCAATCAAGCTCTTTAAAAATAATTCCTTCAAAAAAACTTGAATCAATTAAATTATGGCCAGTTAGGTGTTGTCGATCATTTAGTTCGAGTATTCGTTTTATTGAGTTTATAACATTAGGCAATTCGTAATATGGAAACTCTACATTTTCAGGCAATATATCTATCTTCGTTAACAGAGATTTTACATTAGAGTATTCATTAAAATTTATAACCGTAGTACATCACGAATTTTACTTAAAGTTTCAAAAAATAGATCAGGAGCACACAATGTTTGTATGTTTCTAGCTCTCATCCAATTTTGTGTTACGTTCTTATTGTTAAATGATGTGATAAAACTATTGAGTATAAGATTATCGATTTGATCTAGTTCAGATAGTTGCAAAGGTGTTGGTATACAGAACAATTTAATTAAAAAATCAAACATGATAGGCCTTAAACAAAAAAATGTATTTAATATTGTAAAAAATTAAAAAAGTATAATTTTAGGATAACAGTAATATTAGCGAAAAAAAAAATTATATAGGAACAACATTTTTAGGTTAAAAACTTCTAATTAAAAAAGTTTGTATTTTATTGTTTTGTATCATGAAAGATCACTTTAAATTTCTGATCTTAGAATTGACATCGTTATTTTGGTTTAACGTCTTTAATAGTAATTTGTAAATGTAAATTTCATGATCTATTTTTATTAATGACATAAGTTTACTTTATATTAAAAATTCGAATCAAGTCATGATTATACATCGCTTCTAATTTGATAATTTTGTTGAACTTATTGATAAGATACTGATAAAAAGAGATTTTTATTGTTATGGCAATAAAGAACACTTCATGGTTACAATTTTTTTTAGACATTATGTTTCCCATCACAGAAACACTACAGTATCATATCGTATGTATAAATAAACGGTTCATATTTTTTGTGTAGAACAAATGTATTGTTTTCTATGATGACATCTTTAAAATTTTTATTGTAAATCAGTTGTTTATTAATAGTTTAAAGTTTATTTGAGAGTAAAAGAATGTCAAAAAATAGTTCATATAGATTAAGTGACTATTTAGTAATTTTATAATAAAGAAATCAATCATTTTCAAGTATTCCAGATAAGAAGCATGTTTCAGCATTTGTCTTGTGTTTTCTGTTTTTTTTTCAATTCAATAAGCAAAGGCTTTAATCCATGGTTAAACTTTAGGGTACATATAAATACATACTAGTTATGATCTAATATATTATAAACTGTAAATGTTTATTAGTTCAAAGGCAGGATATTTTATTTTGTCGATAATCAAGGATTCAAAAGAATCATATGTTTAAATAAATAAGGGTGCTTACATTTAGTGTTAAAAAAATAAACACTATATTTGTAGTTTAATATCAAATTAGGTACCATAATACAAAAGGTAGTTCATGAAACGTTATTGCAAAATATAACTTAACAGCTTTACAATCTTAATATTTTTTTCAAGAACGAAAAATGTTAATAGCAACACAAACATTATGAATGGGCGTCAGTAGAGTCTTGTACCATGTAAATAGAGCACTGCCACGCCGACGCTCCTCAACGGATTTTATTTACCACATTAGAGTATAGATATTATCTATAACAGGAGCATTACATGTAGGGACGTTATCAGAAGACATAAAAATCGAGACCCCTCAGAGGGGATAAAGGAGAAACTCAGCAACAATAACAGTCTTGACAAAGATGCTTACAAATGTGAATTTTTTGCTTTTAAAACGTTGATATAGTGATTATAAGAAGAAATTTATTTATAAATGAACCATACTATAATTTTCATGCAAATTGAGACAATTTTAAGTAGATTGTAATTATTTTTGATACAACTGTATGCAAAATGCTGTGACTGCACAAAAAGTTATATTTAGTGATAGTTAATTTAGTGTACATCCTGATTACATCCAAATAATAATGAAGGATAAACAAATTACTTCTGAAATTAACACTTTTTTTTGCTATTAGTTGTGTTTTAAATATAAATACTTTGATTTTTTAGTTTTTAAAAAACAAATATAACTTACAAAATCTTAAAGAGAGCTTGAAAAGGGTAATGATAAAGTTATATACAACAAGAAAAATCTTTTTACTTTGATTTAACTATAAAAAGAGATCAAGTATAGAATATGATGCGATTTCTACAAAGAATACGGTTGGAAAAAGATTATGATAAAAATTATAAAGGAAAATAACACAAAGCAACACTTGGATTGTTGCATTAAGCGACGTGAATCTATGTAACGTGCTTTTCAATTTCTATCTACAAATTGTACAAATTAATAAATAGCAAATTTCTGTGTAACTTTCCATGACCCTGAAATTTTATCATTTCTTAATTACCTTTAGTCAAAGCTTGAAAGAAAATTGTCAAATATTTTCGACTGAAATGAAAGCATCTTTTAAAGATTTTAGAAAACGAATCTAGTAATTTTACTAAGTGTAATTTTTATAAAGGTAATGAAATGCCTAAATGTTGTCTTTGTATGTAGCTGTTGTGATAAAGCAACCTTGCAAATGTTTAAGTTTGTAATAAGATCAATTATTTTTTTTAAAGAATTCCATAATACAATAGAAAATTAGATTTTTCAAATGTTTTTAGTTTATAAAACATTTACATTATCAAGCAAGCGTAATCTTAACTTATTTATCGTATAAAAATATGCATAACTATGCAGTTGCAAATATCCTTGTTCACATTTTTATACCAAGAGATTCGTCTCAAAAAATAAAATGGAAATGAAAATCCAATTTTGTAATGTTTTGATATTAATGAAGTAAGTAAAGGGCATTTAAAGACAAAGTAAATAATTTATCTATATCAATATGCAGACTTTATTTTTGTTTTTGCGATTTTAAAGATGGAGCTATTATAATTTTTATAAAGTTTTACAAGAGTTTAATTAGAAAGATCATTTTGCTTGTAATTTGAATGAACATTTATAGATAAAGAATAGTGTCAAGTTTTTTAAAAATGGTTTTTACATAAAAAGCGTATTATTTGATTTTACAGTTACAATATCAGCATGACAAATAGAATATGATGTCTTTACTATTTTATCTGTACAAATATATATAAAAATATGCGAAAATTAGGACTAGTTTAATTTAATCAGTCAATAACATTTTTATAATCAGTAAATTGCCATATCGTTATAGATTTTTGTTTTAAACTAGAATAGAATACTATTTTGCGTAAAAGATATAGATTATTGTAAATATTTATAACGATCAAACTGTCTAAAACAAATTTTACTACACAATGTAAACTTAATTAAGTGTTTTCGATGTTGACCATTTAGTTTCATACAATCATTCTTCATTCAAGTAAATTTAGTGTTTTCTCATGTTCTCATTGTATAAAAATGAATCAATGAAATATTAGCAGTTTACTTACAGATTTATTATGTACATATCGTTTATCTATGTATTTCTTCACAGCCTGATGGCGTGCTTCATCAAAACTCGAATTTGCTGAATTGAAACAAAATCTTAACCCCATTTTTACAGAAATTGCTAGGCATATTTTGACAAGATTTCTTACTAAAAGACATTTATAATTTAAAGCCGTAATATGTTTGTGTTTAGTATTGTTCAAGATTGAAATGTCATCTAGTTCGAGTATTTAAAAAATGATCTTTAAACCCATACAATTCATTAGATAATAATACTGTTAGTTCATTAGATAAAAGCTTTTTTACGTAAAGATAATCAGTTTGTACATGGCAATTTACAACCAAAAATATATCTTTTGTAATAGCTAAGTAAATAGAATCATATTTGTATAGCACTGTCCCTTTACTCATCTTGCTTATTTCTAAAGATTAAACAAAATCCAATTGACTTCATAATGAGGGTATCTTATCAACTTCACAGCTATCTTTCCCTTTTTCTTGGTATAATTTATAAAGTTTGAGGATCCTATTAACGATTTGGTAAAAGTATACGTCTAAACATAATGATGAGAAATTTCATAAGGGAATTATGTCTTAGTGTCAATAATTATTTTTTTAAATCTTCATATTCTAGATTGTCAATTAAAATTAGAATGTCTTTAATTTTAACGATTATTTCTTTCAATAGATTAACAGCTGTTACATTTATAGTATCACCTTTGTTTATCCAGTTTTAAGAAGTGTATACTGTCAAAGACAGTTACTAAATTACCAAGAAAGTCATTATAAAATGAGGTTTAAAAAAAATATTTTAATGATAAAAATATGACAGGCATCAAGTTATAAACAAAAATAATAATTTTGATAAAAATTGATCAAAAATACAATTGTGATTATTTTATCCACACAATTGTGTTTTTAAAGACTCAAATTTAGGCAAAATATGATAAAAATGATAAAAATGATTTGTTTTCATCCTTAGTGAAATTTGATGACCAATTAAAGTGCAAACATTGGATTAATTATTTATAAATTTGTAAAGTAAACCCCTTAAACATGATCAATAGCAAAAATGTCAAAGTTTATCAAGGACAGATTTAGTTTTAACAAGAATAAAGATTGAATGAGAAATGAAAACTTTCAAAGACTTAGTAAGGTTGTATAAGAATCGTCAAAGACAACATAAATATATTTTGCCAAAACTTTGCAAGGAAGTCAAAAGCAAGACCATAAATTTAAGAAAAATTGATCTAAAAGTATTGGTGTTAAATGCTCTAATATTCATTTTTGACTCACTCAAGATACCACGACTATCAATATAAAAAGTTTGCTTGAACTGCAATCGATAATTACTTACAAGTTGAAATTTCTGAACAAAAAAGAGAAGCTTTGGACAGAAACACCCACTAACCTATTGACATTTGTTTAGAATTTAGAAGATCAAGGCAAATATTGGTAAAAATGTTCATGCTTTGCTTAGGAATTGGAACATTAGCACTCTTGTTTATATATACTTTGCTTTTTTTGGGAGAGTCATCAGATAATTTTTAAAATTGAATACAAAGTTTACATTTTTGATCTATGAGAAAATAGTCATGAAGAAGATAGAGTTAAGTTTCGCAGAAAGGACGTGATTTTGCCTGACACTAATTTATTGGAATCTTCTTATATATTTTTTGGAATTTAATGAGCAAAAAGAATTAGCTAGAAATGTTTGTTTGGCGTTGAAATAGCACCTCTAGAAAAAAAATACATATTTAGTGCAATAAAACACTAAAATAAGCTGATTCCTGATATTCACAGTGACAGTAAGACTTAATTTAAATTACTAAATATGATCATTGTCCTTTTACAAACAAAGAAATTTTTGTCAATGAGAAAAATTTTAAAAATTATCTTGATGGTATGAACAAAGAAATATTAGAATTTGAAAGTGGTCAATAAATGAAGATTATTTGTCTTAAGTGAAGGTGATATCTTTAAACAAAGACCAAGAGAAGGTGATTAAGGTCAAAAAAGTACATTTTTTTAGAAAATAAGATTACTGCTGATTTTAATAAGAATAAGATTTTTTAAGCTATTGCATTGGTGATAATAAGAACACGCATTTGATTAATAAGATCTATTAGTTTTTTAAGTGTGAGAAATTATCAATACTAGTTGAAAAACGTTTTTTGAATAGAATAAAGCCATTATGCAAATGAGAACAAAGCTTTATGTAATTAACATAACCAAACGAATTCTTTGTGATACAATTTTGTAATCTAATGCACAAAACTTAATTTTGAATGATTTGTATTTTAGAGTTTTGTCCTCGCAAATGCAAAACTTTTAGTTTTATTATATTTAGACAATCGAAATATTTACTTAAAACTTAAATTATTGATCACATATAAGATTTGAAAAAAAAAATATGAATCATTATTATGAGCAAGAATTTAACTTTTGGTACCCATGTTTTGACACACAATGTAAGAAAAAATCTTCTTAGTCTTACATCTAATGGATTTAATTATTGCTTTCCACAAAAAGTTACACTCTTCAGATGTATATTTCTGATTGTTGTGTTTTGCCCATATTAATTTAATTTTGATAAATTACCGCATATCAGATCACCAAATTAAAATTCAAGAAACGATTTAAATTCAAATTGTTGAGATCTCCCAGAAATGATAACAAGTTTTTTTGTGATTTTGCACTCTTCTTTTATTTTATCTGCCTCACTGAATTCTTTTAAAAAATTTTTAACATGCAATACCGGAGATAATAATCTTAATGCCAATACACAAGATACATTGGATAACTATTTATTTGAAGATAAAGTTTTAACATTTCATGATTCCAAAGATTTAAGCAATTTGTATAGTTGTTTAAACAAACATGATCAAGATCGGCCAATTCAAAATCACAACTCGTCTTTATCATTAGAAAATTTTGATTTTTTAGATCACGTAGATTATTTCAATATGCAGTAGAATTAGAAAAATTTAACAATTGTGATTTACATGTACTAAATCCACTGGATGTTGATGAAATTTTAAACCTTGATGAAACACCAGGTAAGATGAATTTAAGTATAAAGAAATACGTTGATTGTCTAAATTACGAAGAGAGAGACAAAAATACAGTTGGAAATGGAACTCAAGATTTAGAAATTGATGAATTTGAGAAAAACGATCTAAAGATTAGACATGATATGGTAGTTAAAAAATATATGTGTAAAATGAAATTTAAAATTACACGATTTTTTAATGAAAGAATTGCAAGTTTTTATGTTGATTTTTATATCAAGAGATTGACTATTTTAGAAGAGTCATTTGCTTGTATCCAGATGATTGATTTTAGACATTGTGAAAAGAATATTGCTTTATCATCTTGAGATTGTAAGCTTTTTAAAATGTTAAACCAACTGCATCATAATTTTGGACAAAATAAAGAATTTAATCAAGAAACATATCATAACTTCAATAACAAATTCAATTTACTTCAATTTGAAGATAAAAGTTTATTTAATGAAGTACCTGTGGCTAAACTATCTCAAAATTATAAAAAATATTATTTTTATGTTGAGTTTATGGAATTATACAAGTACATTTACGAGATGCCTGAATTACTCACAATTGCTGATATTTATAAAGATAATTTATTTTGTGGAATTGCAAATACTATTCATTAAATTTATTTGTTTGCAGAAAAAATTGGTTCTCTCAAAGCTAATAGGGTTTTTATATTGTGTTTGATGCACAAAGCATTTTCATATTCAAAAAAATGTAGAAAAATTTTTTATTTTATTTCTAAGTACAACATCATTTGTTCAAAAGAACACTTTAATATTAATTTTTTATCATGGGAAATTCATGCATCGAAACGGGCTTGTATAAATAAAAAAAGATATCTAAAGATATGGTCTTGTGCAGTATTTACGATGATGTACATTTTAAAGCAATTTTGATAATTTATTTGTATCAGCATTTTGAATTTTAGATTTTCTACGATTTTAAGGATGAAGAAATTCATAATTTTTGTGGGTTTATTGATAAAGTATTGTCGTCAAACGATTGTTTTGCTTGTCTCTTCGATGAGTATTTAGAGATAATTAGAAGGCAAGCAATACGCATGAAGTAATAACTTGTTTGATTAATTAAAAGCTTCTACTTTTTATAATGTGATCATAGGATATTACGAGGTTTATTTGTAGCTTTTTAAATCTAGAAGATAGTTGATTGTTTAATTTAATTAAAAATCTTTACAATCTATTTTCTCGTTTGAGCATCTTTAAATTTTATATTAGCAATGGTAAAATTTTTGGGTTGTAAAAACATTTAGACTATGTCAAATTTTCTATGTCTTTACATTTTAAAATAAACAAATTGTTTTATTAAGATATCTAACGTGTATTAAATTAAAAAATTGGCCAATATAGCTTTGATAGAATATATAAACAAGATAGAAAATTGCAAATTCATTGTTAAGTATCACCAAGAAACAGTAAATAATAAGCATTGAATAGAATCATACAATAAACAAAATGATAGTTTAATTCTATAACTTTAAGCAATAATTTACGTGCAAAAATGTTCATGCAAACCATGAAATTACAATTTGCCATTTAGTTTTATGGGTTCAAATGCTGCATTAAAAATTACTGAAAATGTCTTAAAGGTCAACTATATCAATTTTAAAATAAATAATGCAAGTTATCTTAGTCATTTTGCTTATTTCAGGTTAATAACAATGATGATTTTACAACTTAACTTTGGTAAGATTATACGCAAAATTTGCATCAAATATGTAAGTGATAATCGCATAGATGAGAATTGCATGAGACCGAATCTAATTTTATTTGCGTCATTTTTTTTTATGTTCATTAAATGATTTACGCGCTTGTTAGAAAAAATAGGCTAATTAAACGATGTGTAAAATGTAATTGGGCTTTTTATAATCAAATTTAAAAAACTAAGTAAACTATTCTTAAGTTAGTTTTAACATTTACTGAACCTAAATTGGCAATCTTTATATTTTTTGATCTGTAGAAAAGGATAAAATTTTTAAATCTTTGATAGTAAATAATTGGCTAGTTTTGTGTTTGCAAATAAAGATCATAAGATGTTACATGTCTAAATTTTCCTGACAAGATTAACATTTTAACGACAAAAAAGGTTTTTAAACCAACAATTAGTTAAATATTTATGAAAATTTGTATCTTAAATCCAATTTTCAGTAAAGATCGTTTTGATATTGTTTCATGTGAGTCTCACTTAACAGCCTATGATTTTCAATAAAAATTAACAAATAATATGAGGTGACAACATGGAAGGGTAAAAATTTTGTAAGAAGCTCAAATGTAGACAAACTGACATCTGAAAGTATTGACATCGTTCCTAATATTAAAATATTTAGGAAAATATTACCAAAAGCCAGAGATGTTTTCATCTAAATCCTTACAAATTTCTTTGAATGACAAATCAAAGATACATTTTGATACAAATTCCATAAGTAATTTGTTCAATATCCAATGAAAAACCTTTGTTTGTTATTGAGGCTCAAGTGCATCGTAATTTTTGAGAAGAACTTGTTAAAACCGACTTCCAGATTATTCGTGATAAAGAAAAATTATAGGGTCCCATAAACAAGAGAAATTTAAAAGTTGCTGTCGTGTCGTGAAGTCCTTCACACACAACTCCCATTACATTGAAACAATGGGTTTTACATTGTAGCAATCATTGGCTTCTACCTCCACTTTTAATCACGATCTGATATAAAACATATCAAAGGTCTCACATTTAATCTGTTTACGATACAGATGTGAAACATCACCAATGTGACATATGTTTCAGTAAAAGTATAAATAGAAGTCAATCTCAATAAATAATTACATCATGAATACGTATTTATCCACAAAACATGACAATAGCACAAAGAAATTATCAAATTAAATAAATCATTTGTCTGTTTTGGGATATTCAGAAAATGTAAATGATAATTTAAATGTATTAGGAAGATATAATAGAAGAAAATGTATCAAAAATTGTATTGTATGGCCTTAAAGAAAAACAAAACTAATTGCTAAAACTTATCAAGTAAACTATTCATAACAAGCTAGACTATGGACATTTTAACAACAGAGTTGCTCAATATTCTTGTAAGAAGCAGTATAAATGATTTATTAAATTAAGGAAAACCACAAATAACTTGAGTTTACTTAAAAAGAAGTCTACGTTCTTCGATTCCAAATATTCTTCTTTTGGCTATATTTGCTGTCATGGAGCTATTATATCCGAGATCATAATATTATCGAAAACATTTAAATGAACGAGTTTTTTGATATTTATATCTTAAGCATGATTTTTGCAATATAAGTTTGCTAAATATTACAAATATAGTAAATTTTTACGATAGTGAAAAATGTAGGCTTGTTAACTAAAAACTTTTGACTTCTAAATAACACTTTTAAGGAATATCACTTTTCTAATATTTCTATTTTGAAGATATATCAGCGGTATGGTTTAACTTACTTATTGTAATGGAACAAATTTTTATTAACTAAATTATAAAAACATATGGACATTTAATAAACCAAATTAGAACTATATACATAAAATCTAAAATTTTTACCCCAAGAAATGAAGCTTTTTTTGATTCTACTAACATCTATATTTCCAGCTTTGCCACCAAAGGAAAAGTACTGTGATGATTATAAAAATTTGAAAACGAAAAAAAAGTATGAATATTTTGGTAAGCCAAAAGAGAGTGGAGATAATTTGAAAAAGGCTACTAAAACAAATTTTGACTTGCCGGAAGAACATATAGATATTGATATACCTTCTACTGTTACACTTGAGGTGGAAAGAAAAGAACCCTCCGAGAAAAGTATGTTGCAAAAGGATTCAGCTCAAATGCAAACAAGCGATTCCGCCACCGTTGTTAATACAAAGCATGGACAAGATAACAATGATTTTTTATCTGTCAAAATGAAAGAGTCTTATGAGAAAATAATTAATTTTTTGTCAATTATATTCAATAAAACTCAATTTGAACACTATTCTTCGAAACTAGCAAGCATTAATTCAAATTATGATTTTTTAGTTGAGTACAGAAAGGGTTATCTAAAAAATTATTTTCGATTTGAAACTTTTGATCCTAATCTTATTAAAGTACTTGATATTATGTTGATAAAATTCAACAGGAACACAGAGTTTTCCGATGAAAATTACAGGAAATTTGACTTAGAGCTTTTTAATACCATTTATTCGATTAAAGAGTTAGAACCATTTCTAAATAAATTAATAGAAATGGATGATGAGAAATCGAAAAAATATTTATTTATTGTCGAATTTATGAAATTCGAAAAACATTTTGCAAATTTTCCAGAATTGTTAACATTAGGACGTATTTTCATGTACAAATCATCTTATAATATTATTATTTCAATACATTTAATAAATCTGTTGTTATATAGAGGAGGAATTGACATAAAAATACCTATACTTTTTCTCGTAAAAAAGATTTTTATATGTACGTCAAAATGCTTAAACAATTTTTTTTCTCTCAAGGCCTTACGAACAAATTGCCAACACAGCATTTTTGGTTATCACTTTTTTACATGGGAAATGATCTCTTATATAAGAAAAGCTTTTAGAAGTAAATGCGGAAATTTAAATATTTTTGTTTATGATTAATTTGATATAATACACTTACGATCAATTCTATTGATATTTATATATCAGCACACGTTATTTTTGAAATTTAACAATTGTGAAAAAGAGGAGTCAGAAAAATATTTTCAGCTGATAAATACGATAAACAAACACAATTGTGAAAAAAAGAGACAGAAAAATATTTTCAGCTGATAGATACGATAATAAGTAAACACAATTGCCCTGATTGTGATTTACACAATTTTATTAATTCATTAAAAAGTTATTAATTTATTTAAGTGTATTTAAAGATACATAAAGATAAACTGCTATATTTAAAATTTTGCTGTTACAAATTATAAAACGTAAACAAAAACTTATGATAAAAAGTCTTAAAATAAAAATTATGATTTCTCGACTGACAAATATTCATTCAATGACCAAACATTATTATAGTTTAATGTGTTTGGATTGTAGATAATATAGGCATTGACCACTGGTATCGCATTTAACGATCTTATTATGTTTTTTGAGCAAGTTTAAAATTTTCGATACAAACACTACTGAGAGCATTTTTACAGTTTGAGAAGATTTTGTCTAAACAGTTAGCTTTTGTAAACAATCAATTATAGACAGAAATAGTCGTCATAAATAAGCAAACTAGATTCATAAATTATTTTGTTAGAGTTGAACTCTCAATTAATTTTTGTATTTAGAAATTTATTTTTAATCAATGTTAAAGTAATAAAAAGCACATTTTGTGAGATTTAAAAGACTTAAGATTTTTGCTTTACAATTTCAACAAAAAAATTAAAAAAAAGTTTATTCTAGTAATTTAAGTGGGAAATATAATCATACTAGTTTTCTTTAATAATATAGTCTCGCATTGAAAAAGAAGAAACATGTAAAAATGATACTTAGATATAGATTCATTAATTTTTGCATTATCTAAAGCATTTAATCCATTTAAATTTCTTAAAATATAATATATCTCAGTCATATGCTTGTTATTAATATGTTGCATCAATAAAATAACTGAAGGTTCATTAAACCAACGATTTTTTTTCTTAAATTTTTCTGTTAAACTGATAACTTCATCGTATTTAGCTAATGTAGTATCTGGAAAAAGAATCTCGCACATCTTTTTGTAAATACTGCCCTTAATTTTTTGAATCTCTGTATCTTTAGAATCAGAATCTGTTTGAGAATTCACAAAAACATTTTTTTTATGAGCTACAATCAGATATATCAAAAAATCTCTGTATTTAGGAATGCTATCAGTTTTATAGATAGTCAATATTAATAAAGCGCATGTAATCACACCTTTTGGAGCATTTTATCCAGTTTCTTTAACTGAAAAAAGTAAAGTGTAAAATAAACTTCGGATACTTGTTCCATCAAGTTCACGAGCCAGTTTATTATGAGTTTGTTCAATAGAACTTTCATTGACCATTGATTTATGTTTACAAGATTGAATGTAACGAACAAATGATGATTCTGTGCTTAAATTACGGTAAGTTTTAATGTGCTTAGATTTGTGTAAATACTTCATGGCCGTGTCAACTTGCATTTTCAGTTCTTCTAATTCAAATTCTGAACATTTTTTCACATCTAAACATTTTTTTTCATAAATAAAAAATATTGAATCGAGCACATTAAGTGTATCAATCAATAATTTCCTCAATGGAAGCACAGGTTGTTTTTTGATATTTTCATTCTTTAAATTCTCAACAATTTCATTAGAAGTGTTGCTAGGGCCTGGTGTTTGATTTTCTTCAACTTTGTTTCTTTTTGTGCTTAAATCTGGTGGCTGGTCTTCTATTAGGAAAATACTTAATTCTAAAGATACCACATTTTGAGCATTGTCGCATGTTCTTTTCCGTTTCATACTATTTTCAGAAGTAAAAACTATTAGAAAATTAATGAAAATATTTCTTATGATCATGGGCACCAGGCTTCTTTTTATATTTAAAATGTCAAAATTTTTAAAAGATAGTCTCCTTTTAGAATATTGATGCGATCACATGCCGCTCCTTATTATCAAACAAAAGTCAAAGATTTAGATATTGTAATTGTATTTTCATTTACAATATGTTTATGTGGTATCCTATACCTCATTTCTATTTTTTATTTTTCTAGAAATTTTCTTTTATTAAAAATTTTTATTTTTTTACCAATAATAAATATATAAACAAATGAAAGAAACAAAATACACTATAAACCAAGCTGAAGGTCATTTAAAGTGCGCTTACCAAATAAACAAACTACCTTAACAACATATTTTATCATCTCAATCTTGAGCAGTATTTTAATTTCGGCTCCCTCACTAGAGGGTACGCCAGTTTAACTGGAAAGAAAACGTGTTTAAGTAAACACAGAGATGTTTAATCTTTATTTAACAAGGCTAATTCTAATCCTTATGTTATCAAAACTTGAGATGCTTAATGTTTAGAAACGACTCATTCGCCCACCCTGAAACTATATATTCCACCTGTTTGTCAGAAGTTTGACTGGCATGTTCTAGAACGTCATATAGAACATGTTAAACGTCTCATTCCTTCCCGGGATATATACTTTATATTTTTTAGGAAAGGATCTATCGATGAAGCGAATATATAAAATAAACAAGTTACAACACAGATTATTCCACTAAGCTGGCTGATAAGCTGCTTATAACTTAATCAATTCTTTTAAAGCAAATTCTAACCTTTAGGGGTCTATATAAAAGTTGTATAGCATCTAAAAGTATTTAATTTCTCTTTACTTGTTAATGGTGTTTACATTGCCACGCTTTTTCAAGAAAATATTTTAAAATTATCGTTGAATTACATGAAAATGATGTTGAGACTAAGATAATTGATTTTAAAAAATTGAGTAACTCAGAAATCGTTGAAAAGCATTCTGATCTTAAAAGAGTTAGAAATCGATAAATTTGTTTTCTAGATGGATAAATTTTAGTGATTTATGAAAAATTAAGATGTATAAAAACATTTAGAATTTTTGTATTGTTTACAAACATTAGTTTATTAATAAAACTACTCATGTAGAAGATTTATATTACAATGTATATTCTTGTATTCTCAATTAAACCGACACCTTATTAAGATTAAAAGGGTTGTTATTCAAAATGTAAAAAAAACGACCTAGAATGTAGCTGTATACTAAAGACATTTGTAAATTTGATATGTGACCTAAGCTTTAGCTGTTGGCGGCTTTCACCAGGTCGGTATTAACTCCAAAGCAATCTATTGTTCAACTTATTAAATTATTTACTGAAAAAAAGATACAAACAAAATTTTTATAATACGTCTTATTCACAAATTAATGTAATAAAATAAAAGTCTTCTTATTTAATGTATTAGCAATATCTTGTTCTAATTTTTATACAGCTTTAAAAGTTTATGGATTGCGTGGGTGGAAGAGAAAAAAAATTCATTTAGATAAAGTGGAAAATAAAATAGGATCTTTAAGGTAGCAATTTTTTTATCATTCTTGTACAAGCATATGGGTTTTATAAATCAGTGTAAAATGCGAGAGGGAATTTATACAATTAAAAACGATGTTGAATAGGATAATGGTTTCGGATTCATGTTTATGAATATTACTAGAAACACGATAAATCTGACAATACGACGACGGGTAAGACAATATTTGATAGTTAAAGTTGTAAAAGTTTTTAATCGGTTTTGCTACAAGAAGTAAACTATTAAGATTTTCCGGTCAACATGTCTATTTTAGTGAACTTAAACATTTAAAGATTTAAAATCAAAATTTTTAATTGTGGTAACTATAAACAGATTCTTTATTTGACGAACTTTAAGAATTTTAGCAAAATAAAATTAAAGACAGTTTATTTTACTAAGGACACAAATATAGTCGTCTGAAAAAATTAACGTCATAATCAATAAATCTTGTAAAAAGTTTTAGTAATGGTAAACATTTTTTTTTTCTTTCTTAGGACCCCAAACAAAAGATTAAAGAGGAAAAAAAGGAAAATTTATAAAAAAACTGCAGTGTAATATGTTTTAATATAGAGAAAAGCTCAAAGTTATTAGATTTTGGTTAAATTTCTCTAATGCACCCTATTCTTAACATTCTTGTAAAGAAAAAATAAATTTATAAGAGAATGATTGTCCTTAAAAATGGATTTTTTAAGATGAATGTCCTATGATTGTATATAATGCTATTATTTATTTTATTTTATCTCCATGAGAACTTTTTTAACAGAAACATCAATATTATATATGCACTAAATGTACCAAACAATCCAACTGATGATGCTAATTGCGAACCAATGTTTTTAAAAACATTTTCGGACTCATTTAATGATACTGGACTTCTTTAATGCCTAGAATTATCACTATAAAGATCTCTTGATTTGGTAGACAGGGACTCTAACGTAGTTTAGTTTTACTGGGCGTCAAGGATAAATTTTCTTTTATTTCTGAACATCCTTGAACAAAATGATTTAACAAGTCAACTTGAGTCTTATTTATCACATTTATATCCAAGAATGTAGTGCAGATCTTATTGACAGGATTTAAGATATTTACAACTTTCAAGATAATCGTTTGTCGCTTTGGTCTCATCATCGACATTATCAAAAAGTAAAATTTATTGACCTTCAATCTCCCTAGAAAAAACTTTATCGATAATTGTTTTTAACTCCATCTCAACAACTTTCCTTGGCACAGTATTTTTAACTTAATAGTATACTTTTCGCAAATTAATCCAGTAACATCTTTAAGAAAAAGTTTTCTGTAACGTATTGTGTTGCTCAAGAAACGAGGCTCAGGTGTAGAGGGGTTTTCGTTCTTTAAAAACATCGTTTCATGATAATCCTTATATAAACTAAATCTGATAAAAAATTCTTAATCTGCTCTAATAATGGATAGAAAGTATCATTTTGAGGTACGTTCGGATAGTCACTTTTATTAATTCCAAATCTAAACAGCTGTTCATTAAACTCACAATCATATTTGAGAAGATTTGTTTTATTGCTTGGTTCATGCGAATATATAATCTTCTTAGAGTCAACACATGTAAATTGAAAAAATATCCATCATCAATTGTTAAATACGAATCACTAGTTAAGCAATCAATTATTTCCTGCATTCTTATAAATATATTATCTTCTTGGGTAGACGACATAGGGCTCTAACGATAAAAACTGCATTTTTACTTTAATCATAAAAAAGCGATCAGATCAAGAAAATTTTATTCCGGATGAACACAAATTAAAATATTTAATTTTGACAATGTTTATTATTTTTATGAGATAACGGTTGCTTAAGATTATAAAATTAGTTTTATTTTCAATAAGATAAAAAAATTGTATTTCTAAATGATTGATTTTGTTTTGTAAGATAAGATCCCACAAAAAAAATATAATTTAATGATCAGCTAGATGGTGTTAAACTATGTAAACAGAAAAATTACAGCTTGTTATGCTAAGTTATAAGGAAAATGGTATCAAAGTGCATGAAATTGAATTTGAAGTGGTATTATTTGATTTATAAATTTAAATAACATATCATTTTGAAACAGAAAATTCGATGTTTTATGTGATGTTAAAGATAAAGAGAGGTTGATAATGACACTTATTACAATTCGTAAAACAAAGTTTTATAAATAATCCAATTAAAAGTGAATATGTTAGATACATGATCTAAATTATTTTATGAGACTAAAGAGCAGAAAGAGATAGTGATAAAATGACATTTTAATGTGAGTTTAATATGATTAATTGCATACATAGACTATTGTAATGTGTCATAAAGTCTTATGGGCAATAAAAATGCGTGAGTATCCAAAAAATTAGTTTTAAATTTTTATTTACAGTATAAAGAAGTTATAAAAAATAAACTTGAAAGTAGTTAGTCTTATAAGCACTATAAGAAAAATAGTTTGTTTTATAATATCTCGTATATTCTATGTTATTATTGCACGTCTAGAAACTAAAATTTGGTAATTAGCTGTAATTCCTCGTTTAAAACACAGAATGAGTATCATAAAGTTGTCATTTATACAGCTAATTTGAAGATGTTAGAAATTAAGAAAGCGCTGTTACAGTAAAGAGGCATTTTATAAAGAGTGCGCATTGATTTTTTTAGATAAAATAGACAACACCATATCAATAGAGACATTAAAAGAATTTAAAAAATTATAATATGTATTTGGATTTACAAAATATTATAGATTAATTTAAGAAAGTTGAGACAAAAGGATAAAGATTTTAATTGATTTCATCAATCTGTCTTATGTAGAAAGTTATCACAACAAACCACTTAAAAGCAATATCAAACTACCATATGTTCTTTTGTTTTATAAGAAGAAGGGATACTATATTTACAAAATACTTGCAGCTTTTAGAAAGTAAGATTATAATTACAAAAAACATTATATTACTTTGATATGCATTTCTTATTACATTTTTAGATTGTAAAGTAATTAGTTTACAGTTAGTGTTGCCGATTCTAACGATTTTAAAAGCTGTATTAGTGGTCCTTAAATGTCATCACAAGATCGTGAACTTAAAAAGCATTAAAATCCTAGCACACGAAAAATAAAAGAGAGTATATAATAGCAAAAATTTTTACGCATTAAGAAACAAATATGATTCGCATATATAGAAAGAAATAAATTTAAGACGTTTAATATTAGAAGCTAATATACCTCAATACAAGACATACAAAATTTAAATTGATTCACAATTACGTTACTTAGATCCATAATTGTTAACTCTTGATGGACTTTACAATGATATACAGTTTAACGATTTTTCATTAGTTTTTCATACCTACAACTTGTTCATTTGAAATATTTGCAATTTCTAAAAGACACAGTATTTATTCTGAACATAATACATAAGGGCTTTTTGAGTTTAAAAAATAAAGAGTCATTATATTTGTATTTTTAAAGTGCATCTATTCATGATTTATTTTTTTTCTTTTAAAACGTCATCATTCAAAACACTAAAACATGTGAATGAGGGTTAAACGTTAAGAAGGAGATTAAGATTTAACAGATGTTGATATGGCTTAATTAATCTTATTTTTTTTAATTATACATAAAGTTGTAATCTATTATACGTTTGGATATGCAGTGATTCATGGCTTGGCAAGTTCTTTGTTAGAGTTTTAATCTCACACAAATGTTTTGTTTGCTATTTTAGTAAACATTTGAGAAAAACAACTGAACATATTAGCGATAAGATACTATAAGATAAAAATTAATGGATTTTTAGCAATATCATAACAGCATAAGAATTTTTAAACATATTGAGAGTCGAATTTACAGCTTTCAATTAGCATGTTCGTTTGTTTTCACATTACTCATATTATGACATTTGACTTTTTGACATGAGTTATTGTAGATAGACCAGTTAGATTTGTTGTCATTTTTATGAGATAGTTTGATTCAAATAAATTTGATTGGATGTCCTTAAAAATCCCTTTTTTTAAATAACTCTGTGATGGGGCTTATTTTGATTAGAAATAAAGTGAAAAAAAAACATAAACAAAGTTAGTTAAATTAAAGAAAATCGTGTTATCTAAATTAGAATTACAAACTCAGGATTAAAAGAAAATAAATGATGATACTATAAAAAAATAAGGAGATTTTAGATAACTCGACTTATTAAACTATACCAAGATAAAGAACTTAAGTACTTAAACTTTTTCAAGTAAAATTATCATTTGCAAACCCTTGTCTTTGCATTAAAAAAACAGATTGTTTTTCTGCGGTGGCAAATCTCAAATACTATAATTTAAATGAAATAGATTTGACAAAAACAATTATGGGTAGGTGTATTTTAGTATTTTGATTGAAAAATAAATCTAATACAAACGTTGTTACTATAACATTTAAAAAGCTTTGAAACACAAAGTTAGGTGGCAAAGATTTTAGAATGTGTTTATAATTGTAAATTATTCAAATAATGTTATGAAAAGAAAATATTTATAGAGATTAGAAATTCTAAACTAATTTTTAAAAAGCATTACTGATCTAATTTTAATAATGCTTTGATAGAAGAATTCTTGAAATCTAATGAGTCATAATTTAAATACGTCCATGTTAAGTTTATATTGAACATTATTGGAGTAAATTAATTTTTATGAATATTAGCAGTATTTTAGTCACGTTATCTTAAGAAATTGACTTTAAATACGTTCGAGAAAGATTTATAAATGTTAGAGAACACGTGGCAGATAAAAAAAGCGTCAGTTTGACATCTGAAGCCATAGTATGATCATCAGCAACAAATTGAAATAAAGAAAAATAATCAAAAATTGTATCATCTGTCACAAAAAATATTATAATTTCGAATAAGTAAGCACTCTGCAAAAAATATTACGAATGTGGTAATGATAGAATCCTAGTACGCCCTTGTAAAAAACAGCTCAAATGACTTTTCAAGCGATAAAGAGGTAAGAATTGTTTTTGTGTATGTAAGGACCGGATTTACAAGTTTTAATTCCGTATTACAAGATTGTATATAGACTGAGTTAACAAGCTTGACTCAATTTTTTTTGAAGGAGATAGGTTTTTACAAAATGAAAACGTATGTAATGCTTTGTACTTGAAAGTCTAATTTATTTTATCTTCGTATCAACAAATAAAATTTTTTAAATTTTAAAATGTAAACAAAAAGGAGTAAGAAAAAAATTTTAAGTAAACAATTGCTCTGATTTTGAATAACATTTTTAGAAATAAATTAAATTATAAGTGCTATCAATTTGTTTCTAATTGTATAGACTTACATTTAACAAATAAATCATAACGTCAAGAGACAATTCAAAAGATATTTAACATGATATATACTGTAAATAACGTTTTTTGGTATCTCTCCTTCCTTTTATTCAACTCTTTCTCTTTTTTTTTGTTTTGACGGGAAACTTTCCCTCCAAAAACTTTATAAACAAACTTTGGCCAGAACCCCCAAGAAGATGGATTAAGAAAAAGACTTTGACGCAAATAAATATCCATATATGAACTGAGATAAGAAACCGACACTAGGGCCTCATTTCTTCAATCACTTTCCATTACCAGGCCTAAGAGCCCTTTTGTTGCGATCTTATTGTTGACGTTCATTGGATGTTTATTTTGCGTCATTGCTACAAAAGATAAAAACTTGATTTAGTTTGCAAGTTTTGATCTTATTTCGTTTCTGTATTGATTTATAAGGCCTTTTTATCTGCTGTTGATTTTAAGAAGGAATTATAGAACCTGTAAAGAGAAACAATGAAGACAATAAAATTTTTATATAAGGGTCTAAATCATGACAGGAGATAAACTTATATTGGATAGATTGTCAGATATTGACATGTTTAGATTTTAAAATGGCTATAATTGTGTTCAAGATAATTTTCAAAGTGTAGGAAGATTTAGAAGAATTTTTGTGTTTGATATTAAATGTATGGATTGTACCCTTTAGTTAATAAATGGTTAACATGGCGAACACAGGGATGAAGAGGGAAGCAAGTGAGTCCCGTAGTCAAGAGGCTAGAATGTTAGAAAAGGAGGCAGTTAGGATAGATATGAGATTAAAATTTATGTTAGGTGTTGAAAACGTTGAGTGGAGACAGGTGTTAGAAGTTGCTTCTCCGGATTAACAGGATTATATTTTTAAAAATTTTTATTCGGGATCAAGAAGTTGGAAGGAAGTTTTAGAAAATTTGCAAAAGGAAGCTAGAAACGAATAGATTGAGGAAGAAGAGCGTGTAGAAAGGAATAGAATGTATGAAGAAGTAATAAGGAAAACACTTGAAGAGTTTAAAGAGGGACGAAGAGAAGAAAGTTTTAGGCTTTACAGAGAGAAAGAACGAGATGTTTTATATGTGAGAGGATGGGCCACTATGCGAGGGAGTGTAGAGAAAGATTTATTAATAGTTAATGTGAGAATAAAAGTATTAAGACTGTTGGAGATGAGAAAAATGAAAAACAAGTTACGAGTAAGGGTAATGACGGTGCAGAGAATAAGGAAATAGCAATTAAAATAAGTGAAAATGTTAATAAGAGAGTCAAGAGTGAAGATAAGTTACAAGGTTTAATTGAGAAGTATCCAGAAGTATTAGCGGAGTCCGAGGAGAAAATACTGGACTGGGGAGAAATGTTCAATAAATACAAAACAGGGCGAAAGAGTTGTTAGAAAAGGACAAATAGTGGATTATTATCTTAGAGAGAGATTTGAAAATTACCTGAAGGATTTAGAACGTAGGGAGATTATAAGAAGGTCGAAGAGCGAATGGAGAAGCCCGATTAAGGCGATAGAGAAGCCGAATGGTGGAATTAGAATGGTAAGTAATTTGATAGCATTAAATGATCTGGTAGAAAAGGACCCATATACGTTACCATTGATAAAAGATATTATTAGGGCTACTCAGGGATCTAAAGTTTTTACGGTAATTGATTTAAAGGAAGGGTTCTATCATATAGAGATTGAGGAACACCATAAACATAAGACCGCGTTTGAATTTAATGGAAGGGTTTACGAATGGAATAGTATGGTCATGGGATTCAAAAATGCCCCTCATATAATGCAAAGGGTGATGAATAATGTATTGGACGAGTTTAGAGGCAAAGGAATCGAAGTGTATATGGATGATATAGTTATTCATAGTAAGGATGCTAATGGGCATGATTTATTGGTAGAGAGAGTTATTAAGAGATTTAAAGAGTGTGGGTTGAGAGTGAATCCAAGTAAGATTCAGTATAGATTAGGAGAAGTTATGTTATTGGGCGTTAGAATTAATGGAGATAGTATTGGACCAAATGAAGAAAAGAAACAAGAGACATTAGAGTTTAGGAGACCAGAGAATATTACAGAGTTGAGACGGTTTTTAGGATTGACAGGTTGGTTTAGGGATTTTATTCCCAGTTATGCATACAGGACAGCGCGACTGACGGAGGCGTTAAAGAAAAATGTTAAATGGGCTTGAACAGAAGATATGGACAGAGCATTTGAGGATTTGAAGCAAGGATTAAGAGATATGAAGAATTTATTGATTCCAAATGGTAAAAAGGTGTTTAGATTACGTACAGACGCATGTAATTCGGGGATAGGTGCGATTTTATTACAAGAAAATGATGAGGGAAAATGGATTCCTATACAGTGAGCATCTAAGTTATTGACAGCGACAGAAAGGAGATATACAATTAGTGAGAAAGAGATGTTAGCGGTGTTTTTTGGAATAAAGAAGTTTGAAAGCGATAAAATGCACACCGATGGAAGCTTGGAGATCAGACAGGAGAAGTTATTATTGAGAATGATGAGAACGAGAACTATCAGGTAAATTTTTAAGAAGATTCAGAGAAACGTTCAGTGAAGGGCAGATGGTCAGAATTGCTAGGAGAGAAAACTTGGGTACTAGAGGTAAAATGGATAAAGAAAGATTTATTAAGTTTGGTAAAGTAATGGCAAGGTGCAATAATGATTCTTATATTGTGAGACTACGGGACGGGAGAATAATTAAGAAAAGACACTATGACTTGAAAGGAGTAGGAGTAAATGGTGAAGTTTTAAGTGGTGAGACTACCCGTCTTGAGGGGGGGATGTAGGTATTGTACCCTTTAGTTAATAAATGGTTAACATTAAATGCCAATATGGAAATTTTGGCATATTTAAAAAATATTCAGTGCTGTTCTTATAAAGAAGAAAGATGCTAAACTGTAAGATCTAGAAACAAAATAATATCCTAGCAATTACACATAAGAATTTTGTGGATTACGAAAAAATTAATTATCTGATTGATATTCTAAGATTTGTCGAAAACATTGACTATCTATGAATAATATAAAATTTTTAACTAATGAGCCCTAAAAATTTACAGTCAATAATCAGTCATTTATTTTACAATTTTATTTGATGAAATCAGATTGGTTTAAGATTTGTATAGAAACATACAAAACTACAATTACAACTTTTATACTAAAAGTCATTTATAGCAACGACAGTTCAAACCTATAAAATATTGTCTCACAATAAAACAAGTTAAAGACACTAGAGCACATATCAATAGTTTTATTTACAAAAAATTAATGTTTAATTGATACTATTTCTCATAAAAGATGTTGTTGAAACTTTTTGACTTGTGGCATATGATCACTTACAAAGCTTTTGGAATTCTTAGTGCTTTTAGATGTCAAATTGAAGATATTTATTGTTATTAAAATCTCATTTTATGCTGTTATGATGGCATTTGTTTTGCTTGTCTAAACTTTGACCTTGCTTTTTTGGATCGAGTTTAATGTGAAATAAAAAAAACTAACAACTAACCTGATATATTAACTGGTATTAAGAAACTATTTGTATTGTTTAATGATGTCTTGTATCTAAGAGTTAATATTTGTATTGATGATAAACGTGTTAATGTGGGTTTTACGATTTTTTAAAAACTTTAAAGATAAAGCATTTCTCATCTGATAAATTTTTGATTTATTACATAGTCCATGATATTAACTAAATAATTTTAATAGTGATATTTTACGCGTTTCATTAAATTTACTTTTATAACGATTAAATGAAAGTCATGTAACTGTATTAAGAATACATTATTAGATCAAACAAAGACCGGGTAAATTTTGTAATGTTTATACGTTAAAGAAACATTAAAAATATTTGTGAATTCTATAATCAATTTTATTTGTAAATTCTAATTAATGTACATGAGTATGGTGTGTTTTAATTCATAATGAAAAAAATTCTTAAGTATTTTACCCTGTCAACCTGTGTATTTTGAAGAATAGAACAATAAGTTAAAAAATATAGGAATACATTAATGGGATAGCTAAATTAATAATTTTTGCAGTTCGTTTAGATAAACAATTTATAATGTTTTATTATGGCATGAAATAGAAGGTTGTTACTGTTGTAAAATTCTTGTTTATCGACAGATACAATTTATTTTATTTTATTCCTAAGATGCAGTGGTTTTCTTAAATAATTAATCAGCATATCATCAAACGTTCTTTTATATGTTTTTTTTTCTTCTGATATTATCAAAGTCATTTTTAAGATATAACTTAATGAATCCGAAACCAAATAAATGAAAACTTAGAAAAGTCTGATGTAATCTTAATTTCTTTGTTGCCTACATAATAAACCAAATAAACCTTTGTTTCAGAAAACGAAGAATTTGAGTGGTATTATCTTAGAAGACAAAGATGTCATTAATTGTTTCTCGAAAGAAGGCACATTTTGCATTTTAATTAAAGAGTAGAAACCAATTTTAATGTTAAAAGGGTTTTTTAGCTTTGTATCAACAAAACTAGCCAGGAGAGGAATTTGCAAATTTATCAAAAAGAATAAGAAGAACATAATGCACTAAAAGAGTTTAATATCATTTATTGTTTGCATTAAAGGATTAGTTTATTATTTGTTTAGAATGACATTTAGAGATAATTACTAAAGGAAATAAAAAGACTAAGAGAAGATACTTTATAACATTAAAGAGTTAACTACAATGCTTAAAAATAAGTTTAGACTTGTTAATCAATAAAATTTAAAAAAAAAATTTGTAAATTATCACGCAGTCGGGAATTTTGATCCCTTGAGATTTGAACTTGGTCATTGAAATATAGTGAGATAATATTAACTTCAATTATAGATTAAAGTATGAGTTTAAAAATACCAGTGAGAACTGATACGGTTTGTTGTTTGTTTTTCCAGTTAAAACTTTATAAGGGTGCATGTATTTACAAATAAATGAAAATAAATTTATTAAGTAATAGCGCATGATGATGTGACTTCACTGCATTTGTATACTATTGCATCGTAACAACCAAGAATTGAGATAAAACTTTTACAAAAAGGACATCGTAGAGTAGGTTGATAGTTCATGTAACATTTTTTTAAAAATAGATCTATAAGATCAAATCCTAGTTGATGACCACAACTCAATACCATTAATCTAGTTATTATACCCTTTTTCCTTGTATCATTAGACTTAATTGTACAGTAATTGGTCTTGTGTTTTCTAACAGGACCAATTCTATTAAATTTTTTAATTTCGTGTGGATCTTGTATTTCTTGTTGCATTAAGTATTTTTTTACAGCTTTAATTGATGACTTTTTTGGATATGACCATATAATTTGATATTTACCGTCTTCTTTAAGGATGATCTCATATCGTGTGTTCCTTCCTTGGATCTCTGAAACATAATGAAACAACATTACTATTACTTTGGCAACATTTTTATCACATGAAAACTTCATAAATTTCTTCAGTTCAACCTTTGTTAGATTAGATTGTTTGATCAAGTACTGTTTTGGTGTTTTCTCTTTGAAGAAATATTCTGATTCTTCCCTAATATTTAACAAGAATTCTTTCTCAACACATTTTCTACTATTTCTAAATCCACCTTCATGGGCTTCGATAAATACTGAAGTATCTTTATCAGTAGGAAAAACAGAATCAAGGAAATCTGTAGATATTTTTGTCAACTGAATTTTATTAAATATATCCTCTGATTTATTTTCATCTTCCAATTCGCAATTCTCATTAGTACTCCTTAAATCCAAGGAACTTATTAAGCAATCTGTATAGTCGTTGTCAAACCGTATTTTGTCAGTAATTAAAATGAGAGTTTTATAAATCATATCCAACTCTCTATAAAGGATATATACTGATAAATAAGAATTTTGCAATTCTGCTGAATCATTAAGAATACGTTTAACTGATGAGAAAATAATAAATGTTGTATAATAAGGATATCTTATATTTTCAAGTGACATTTCAGTTTGCATAATAAGAGATTTAAAATCAATATCTTTTTCAGTAGCAATCATAATTAAAATATTTCTAATCTTAGTTACCATTTCTTTAAACAATTTTGGTTCACCCAAGGTTTCTTTGTTGGTATCTTTCATCCAGTAACCAATAATACTGTCATTCTTAGAAATATACTGAATAAGTATATGATCCTCTTTATGATAAGCGTTTTGAGATAGTAATGAAGCGCGAATATAACACAGTTGTAGCACAAATCTAAACATTTAAGGAGGCTATGAAAAAATGTCATATTATTTTTGACGTGTAAAATTTTGTTGATAAATTAAATTTTTTTTCAAAAAATTATTTGTTAGTTATGACAGCTTAACGAAAATATAACAGCTGGTAAAGTAAATTTTATAGATTTAAAACAAATTAATTGAAGTGATATAAATTTAATTCTTAATCTTTAATATAATCTTCAGCTAGCACTATTGATAACAAAAATTAAATCAATGAAGTTTATCTATTAAGTTTAATGTATGCATCAGGAATTAAATGTATATGCTTCTCGTGTCAGAAGTAATGTCTTATATACTTGATTGTAAAAAATTAAATTAAATGTGTGTGAGCTATTGAAAGAAAAATCTCAAATTAATCAAACTTCTTTCATAAAAAAATAATTCCTGTATAAAAAGGTTTTTTTAATGTTTAAGATCATATATTGTATTTCTTAAATTATTTTGTGCTTACTATAACTGTGGGCGTTGGCATCACCGCCGCCCGACAAGGGGTTGGAAATAATAGCTTTATTATGTGTCTTCTTCATCATAATACCTTCGTGTTTCCGACTTATATAGTTTTAAAGGGGGATTTGAAACCACACGTTTCACTGCAGATCTGATCCCCCTTATGAAACCCTGATTGTGTCAGAGTGACACGTGGAAACCGGAGTGTTACTTGCAGACCTATCGTTACTCGTGGAGACTAAGCACAATAGAAAGGCTGTCGCCTTACAATAACATTTATGTTTATTTGTTCTTATTTGTAAAAGCAAAAGGATAAAATTAATAAGAAATTTTCAACCAAAATATTGATTACAAAGACTTAAAAACTAACCAATGAGGTACTAATTTTACGTCTGCATGGATAATATTCGAATTAATTATAAACTCATCGCTTTGGTCTCGCAAACTTTGATCCTGAGAAAGCGTGATGTCTTAATTAAAAAATTAGAAAAATTACACTAATAAATGTATAAGAGAAACGATTCGAAAATATTAAATAATTGTATTGCGTTTAAATTTTTAAAAGTGGATTTTGTATCTAAATCACCTTTTTTGATTAACTCATCAAGATTTATTTTTAAACTTATATCTGCAAGAACCCCCTTTTTAAAAAATAAAAGAGATAAGTATGACATTTATAGTAGTCTTGAAAGTTTGTTGCAGTTTAAGTTATTTAAATTATATCTTTGATGAATTAGAAATACATTTAAAACTTATTTGGACATAAACAGACTTGAAGATGTACTAGAAGGTGAACAACATGATAACATGGAGCCAACAAAGGAAGATCTTAAGGACTATGAGAAATTACTTAACAATTTTTCATCTCCAGGTCATCAATCTCTTTCTACTTCCCATAAAATTTATGTTAATGCCAATTTGACTAGCACAAATATGAATTATAAACTGATGTTCGATGAATATATAGTGTTATTCTATGAAAAACTGCATTGTTCTATAAAAAATAATTTGTTTATTCCATTTAAAGATACATACATAAAGAGATTGAATAAAACTAGAAGAATAACCAATTTGATTTCTAAAAAGAAAAATTCAGAAATCGATAAGAGAATATTTGAAGAAAGTATATAGAATGAATGTTTACAATTTATTTAATAAGTACAAGTATTATCAAATCATTTCAGTTATAATTTACAATCTTTTTTTAAAGGACATAGATGAGACAATTGACTGTGAAATATCAACGCACAAAAACATTAGAGATAGGACATATACACTTGTAAATGAATACATGGAGATATATAAACATTCAATACAAGAAATATTATCATTAGGATACGTTTTAGTAACGAAACCTTCTATCAAAGTTATGATCATTATCCATCTATTGAACTTATTTATAACCAAAATCGAAGATAATATGCAGAACAAGAGAATAATGATCATATTGTTTATAATTAAGGCACTTTCTTGCACATCAAAGAACGGTACAAATTTTATTACAAATGCAAGAAAAGTTTATGCACGAACACTCTGATCTTAATTTTTTTATTTGGAAGTTCAAATTCTCTCAATGTGAGACATTTAAAAACAGAATAAATCAGAATAAAATCATTCTTAACAAGAAGGATATTGTATATTACAACCTTATAGTTAGAATATTTCAATATTTAATTTTCTTAAAGTTTTACGATTTTGATTACAAACATTACGAGAAGTTGATGATATTTTATGACGAAAGTATGAAATACAAAGGATGTTACGTATGTCAATTCAAACGATTCATGGATCTTGCTCAAAGCCATTTAAAATATATTTAAATCGGTGGTAAAAGGAAATGATTGAAGTTATGATTGATGAATGTAATAATATACTTTGATCCAGACGTGTCCTTTTGTATTACGGCGTATGATATTGCTCTGTTTAATTTCAGAAATACAATAAATTTTTAAGATTATTGACATGGTCCAATTAAAATGAGTAAAGTTTATGATTGAATTATTTGAAAGAGAAATTTTATACAGCATTAGAATAGGATTAAATAATTTATTAATTAGATGTATTAGTATCTCTATTGTTTATAATTACAATATCCTTGTCAATGATTTTGTAAATGAATTTTCAAATATCATCTTAATAAACGATTACATTTGGATAATCTATAACTCAATTAGATCAACATAATTTTGCTTCCTATTACTGTTCAATAAGAAAAAGGGTTTAATTCATTGCTTTTGTATCATTTGTAAAATTCATGGGGTCAAAGTGGTTTTGAATTCATTAGAAATTAGTTTACTGTTTGGATCTAAATAAATTAAATTGTAATTTGTAATCTTGAAAAATATTCGATTGTTTAAAAAGTATATTAACATTACATTAAATTTAAGTTATTTTTAAAGGTAAGTTAAATAGAAGAAATCAATATTATAAACAAAATATATAAAACATTTTTCTATGAATATCAAGTTTTTATTGTTATTTGAATCGCGTATAGCTATTATATTCTGTCTGATAGAACAAAAAAGTAATTGGTAAAAATGGCTTCTACATAATTCGATGAAATTAACGGATTTAAATATAGATAAGCCTTTTATTTATTCCAAAAATACGTAGTCTATACAAAAAAGTTTTAATAAAAAATAAATCAAGTTAAAACTTGTTTATTTAGATTATAATTAATTTTAAAAATTTAAAAACTGCTAGAATTTGTTTGTATTCATATCATGAACGGAAGTATTCCACTGTCATTTGTAAAAAAATTGACTAAATAAAATTTAAACATAAGTAATTGACCTTTAACAAGATTTCAAACAAGATTTATAGTGTTCATGTTCCTTTACTGAATTTTGTTTTTTTATTTTTGTTAAACTTCACTAGGGGAACTCTAAAGATGTTTCAAAAATCACTAAACTCATTATTATGACGATTGATAAGAAAAGTAATAACAAATCATTTTGTTGTGATGTTTGTCGATAGTGTCTTTTTTGTATTGTAATTTTAATCAATTACAAGAAATTTGGAGTAAAAAATGAGGCAAAAAATCAATTTAAAAGAAAATAGAAAAACCACTGTTGTTATTTCTACTTTTAAAAAGTTTTGTATTTTTTTTGTCAAAAAAAATGTGTTTTTCTCCTATAGCTTAATATTACAGAACTAATTTCAAAAAAAAAATGTATTTAAATAAAGCAATTTGAATCATGAGGAACGCAAAAACATTAGTTGTTTGAGAACTAAGAAATGTAAAATAAAGTTTTATGTGCTTTTGATAGTCAAATGTACATTTTAGTAAAAATTTATACAAAATGCAATATATAGATCACTATAGAGCCGGAGAAAAGGATATCCTGATTTCTACAATTACAACATACTGTTTTAGATTAAAATATTTTGTAAAATTTTCTCGAATTTTTGAAAATTGAAAAACATCACTAGGGGAAACTTTGAAAAGTGCCCAAAAACCACTAAACACATTATTATGACGACTGAGGAGAAAATGTAAAAACCAACTATTTAGTATCAAAGTAAGACCATGAAATCTCTTTTTGTGTTGTAGTTTTAATTGGTGACGGAAGCTGGAGGCAAAATATCGATTTAAGAGAAAATAGAAAAACCACTGTTGTTACTTTTACTTTTGACGTATTTTGTCTTTTTTTGTCAAAAAATGTGTTTTTCTCCTATAGCTTAATGTTATAAAGCTTTTTTCAAAAAAAAAATGTATTTAAATAAAGCAATTTGAATCATGAGAAACGCAAAAACATTAGTTGTTTGAGAACCAAGAAATGTAAAATAAAGTTTTATGTGCTTTTGATAGTCAAATGTACGTTTTAATAAAAATTTGTTCAAAATGCAATATATAGACCATTATAGAGCCAGAGAGAAAGATGTCCTGATTTCTACAATTAGAACATACTTTTTTTTATAAAAAAATTCTGTAAATTTTTTTTGAATTTTTGAATTTTGAAAAACATCACTAGGGAAAAAACTCTAAGAAAAAAATGGAAAAAATAAAAACACGAGTTAAGAATCAAAAACTATTTAATGCGATTAAGTGTTAGTTGTAAGAGCCAAAAACTAACTCTAAACTTGATCTTATTGTGTAAAACAAGGTCATGTTTAGAAAAATGTGTAGAAAAGATTCTACAGTGAAAACTAGATTGATTCTTGAAAAAATTAAAACGATATATGTTATGAATGGTTGATTTATTTTATAAAATATGACACTGATGTTTTCATGATCTGAAACATGTTTTATTGCAGTGTTTCAGAGATTTTTTTTAACTATAAAAAATTTGTTCTGTCATAATCATGACTAAAAGCAGAAATAAACCAAATTTAACATTAGTAATAGTGTTCCAGCTTACGTCAACATCAAAAACTGATTTCATCTCTATCCTGTATTTTGAAATTTTAACCCTAATGAACACCAGATAAGTAAATCCTTAAAATGGTAAAAAAGAACAAATTAGTTGTAGGTCTTCAGTACATAATAAATTATAAAATATCGGTTGACTTGATTGTAGATATTAGAAAAGATTAATGCTTTGTATTACATTTTAAATATTAATTTGTTTTTAATGTTATCTATGTTCATTCCTATTTTACATAATTTAAATCTTTAATTTAGTTTTATCGACTACTTTAATTAACTTATTTAACAAAAAATTAATAACTGTTTAGAAAAAACAGTTTAAAACAGTATTTTATTTTTTTCTAAAACAAGTTTATGATGCTTCAAAAGAATTAATGTATGATGAGTAGATGCACACTATAAATTTTTAATTTCGTTTCGATAAAAAAAATTTAATGAATGAAAAAAGTTAAACAAATTGAAATTATTATTTTTAAAAATAAGTTCTCTTCTTTTCTAAAAAATATATTTTGTTTTACTTTAATGTAGATAAAGAGTGTATTGAACTAATACAAAGTCAAAGTCTCTATGTTCTTCAAATTTTAACTGCAAAAATAATTTCAGTTCATTTATAATTCTAGACAATCTTAGTGTATGTAATTCATGAAAGTTCAAGATAATATTAGTGTATTTAGATTTCTAAAATGAAAAAAATCCTGGTACATGAAGATCATACAAATTAAAGACAATCCCTGTACACGTAATTTTTCAAAATTAATGACATTCCCAGTACAAGTAATTACAAAATAACAGTGTATGAATTCATAAACATAAAATACCTTAAGTATGTTTAGATATAAACCATGAAGATAATTCCAATGTGTGTAATTGCTGAAAATTAAGTTAATCCTATTGTATTTAGATTATAAAATTAAAGGCAATCCAGTATATTTATGTAATAAAATCTAAAATCATTCCATCGTAGTTAAATTTTAAAATTCAAGACAATCTTAGTGTATGTCATTTATAAAAATGCAAATAATCCCATTTAATATACTAAAAAATTAAATACAATCGCAATATGTACGTGTATTAACAAACATTTGAACAATCCCAGCATTTATTGATTCTTTAAAAAAAATAATCTCATCATATGTAATTCTAAAAAGTTAAAGATACTCATAATGTATGTAATTCATAAAAATTAAAGACAATATTAGTGTATTTAGATTTCTAAAAATTCAATTAAGACAGTGTAAAAGTATTGTTTAAAATTAAAGACATTCCCAGTACAAGTAATTCATAAAAATTAAGGCAACACAGAATTCTATACTTATAATAATCGTGATATGATCATTATAAAACTTGTATTTTCTATTATATAGGAATAAATCTTGTTAAGTTTTGTTTGTATCTCAGTATATTCAAATATTCCATTCACATTCTCATAATTAAATATCTTGTAAACAATAAAAAATCATTTTGACGTTCTCAAGGTTATCTTTAAATACATAATCTACAAGCAAAACAATAATCTAATATCCACCCTACTCCACCTGTTAACAAATGTTTGAAGTCATATCTAATTTATTTAACTTTACAAAATTCTAAGAGAATACGATGTTGTGGTTACATCCTATAAAAAACAATTAAAAGCTCCTTACAGTTATTTTCCATGCATATAAATTTCAATTAGTGTTTAATCCATGGTCTAATTATGAAATTAATCATAAACTCTAAGCTCTAAATCAATTCAGTCATTATATTATCGCGTTTCCTTTTATATTTTTTTAATTTATCAGTCCATAGCTCATGAACTCATACAATCTTGTAATTTATCTAAGTCTTGATGTTAATTTATGACCAATAAAAACAAATTGGCATCATCTTTACGTTTTGTAATTTTGAAAAGGTGATTTACAATTGCTTATTCTCACCCATCACATATTTGCTTTCTGATGGTTTTCGTCAACAAATAGAAGATGCAGTTAAAAAACAAAAAAAAACATGGGCAAGGAAAATATAAAGAACATTTGAAATGCTTTTAATGTACAAATAAGATAGGAAGTATAAATTTATCTTATACTATGTGTATATAAAGGCCTGATTGGATGTATTAAGAGTAGATAGTATTATTTAGTTCTTAATTATGCAATCGAAAGTATTGTTATGAAATTTAGAAGTAATATAAATCCTTATTACAAACTTAATTGAGCGATTATGGCATCATAATTAATCACTTAAGAAAAATAAGATCATAAAGTGTAGGTCATTTGTTTGTAAATGCCCGTATCTTCTCCTATTGACAATGTTTCTTTCAAAATAAATTACAATTACCAATTTAACATTGAAATCATAGTTTCGATTCTTAAGTAATCGCCTTTCTCCACAACAATTGAATCATTCTCACATCTACAAAACGCCTTTCATATTTGTGTAAACCTACCTTTTTCTGCTTATGCATTCAATCCCAATAGTCCCCAATCACTTTTATTAAAATTTTCTTTGTTTTTTTTTGTAACCCTCACAGCATAATCTACAAACTCATTATTCTCTATTACAATTAGCCCTGGATCTTAAGATATTAATAGAGTACATATTTAATAGCACCATGATTGTATTATTGTAGATTTTAATCGGTCTTTCAAACTTTTCTTCTGGATTACCAACATGCTGTTTCATTATAACTTTTCTTAAAGTCCTTATGGCTCTTTCTATACGGCCTTTGCTTCTGTAAGTTTCCAATCCTACCTTCCTATGTTAAATACCATTCTTCGAAGTCTACTCTTCAAACAGATTATTACAAAACTTCCTTTCATTGTCTGTTACAAAATTATTTGTAAACCCATCTATATTTATCCATTCCTGTATCGCTTTGATCAACATCTTAGATATCACAGTACAACGCCCCAAAATCTAACTTGAAATAATCAATCCCCACAAAAACATATCTCTAATTTTCACCACTTATATGACCTATTACATCAAGAGCTATCTTTTTCTATTACTTCCTCTATGTTACAATTTCACATCCACCGTTGGTAAACTGTTATCATTTCTACAAACCTCACACTCCTTTTTACTCTTGATATCTAATCGTTCATTTCTGGTTAGCCAGAATCTGTTTAAAAAATTTGTGTACCTTTAACTCTTCGACGATTCTATTTCTTGTGTACTTCTTTTATAGTTTCTTCTCTTTGCTCCTTTGCCAGATCTTTTACTTTTATCTGATATAAACTCCCAATGTTTGCTACAATTCTTGATAATCGTGTCTTATTGATCTTCCCTTGTTTCTAATTTTTTCTATCAGATGTTTTTAAATTTCTCCAGATTCTGCCACGATCTCATATTTCCGATCTAATTCATTTGCATAATCATCTCTGATTTCACATACTCTACTGTATAATCAAATTTCTGAATTTTCTCTATCCAAAAATTTTATCTATTATCATCATAAATGGTTTTCTCCTTATCTCATTCAATGCTTTGAGATCTTTCATTAGATAAAACTTCATTCTTCTTAAATTACTCTCAAAGAATAGTCAATATTTCCTTCTCACTGAAAGTATCTTCTCTTAGGTGGTGATAAAGTCTTGGAAACCTACAATTTGGGACCTAACTTCCTTCATTTTCTTTTTGTGATAAAATAGAATCTAAACTAGTATCAAAGGCATCTGTTCTCAACATGAACTCTTTTATGTCTAAGATTCTCAAATCACTCATATACCTCAATGCTTGTTTCAAATCAAAATAAGAATAGTTCATTTACATTTTGTACTCTTTTTAATGCATCATTTAATTTATCGAGTTATAAGAATATTACGGTGTGAAATCCCAAAAATCGTCTTAACTCCTCGCATTTCTATGGTCGTTTGTACTAAAGCGCTCTCTGCTTATAAACTCATATAGTTAAATGTCCGTTACAATAAAATTTTATTTCCTCTTTTTTTAATTACCCCTCTCCTTATAAATCTTCAGACCACGATTTCTAAATTTCTTCATCAGGTTCTCTACAATCTCATTATGCTTATTTTCATCGTTTACATGCATTGCAATGTCATCCACATAGACTTCTATCCCATTTTATCTAACTTAAAATCCTTTATTCATGGTCCTTTGCATTATATATTTAATGAGAAGAGTTATTGACCGTAATTACCATGGTATACAACTAATATACTCTAAGATAAATTCAAAAGAAGTCTTATGTTTTTGTTCTTCTTTTGATCTTTCATTGTAAAAAGCGAGAATTCTTCGTCACTTACAATATTCTTTATCAAAGGCAGTTCATAAGAATCTTTATCTGCCAATTAAGTTACTTACCGATCTAATCCCTCCATTTGGATTCTTTATTGATTCCTCTATTCACTTGTAACTCTTCTTATTACTCTTCTAATCTCCAAATCATACAAAAACTCCTTAAACCTCTTTCTTAAATATTTGTTGACCAAATGTCATTTCCTAATAACTTTCTCATCTTATTTAGTCTATATACCGCATTTAAATCCTGTCAAATACTTAATTTTCTCTTGATCCTGACCAATTGCCTCTGTGTCTTATCTATTTAACTTCTAATTTCTCAACACAATTAACTCTCTTAGATTTTCTATCAATACCCTCAACAAAACTTTCAATCTTATTGATCTTCTTATTTTGCCCATAAATCTCGTCACTTTTCTCTGTAATACTGTTTCTTTTAACAACGTTTATACGATCACTCTCTCCTTGTGTCCTTCTCACAACAAACAAAGAAACACTCTCCTTTCTTGAACACCTATTCTCGAAATAATTTAGCATTCACTATTCCTTTCTCCTTCCATTACTTTGCATTTATCACTAAAAATCCTATTCATATTTTTTGTCTAATTCCTGTTAAAGCTTATTAATGATTTATTTCCATTCATGTGTCTAAAACGAATTCTTTTCACCAATAAACATTTGACGCGTAAACAAAAATATCCCTTGTACCAACCAATCAACCGTATTAATAAAAAAAGTTAAGAGAGAAAATTAAAGAACCCATCTTTGACATTTAAAAGACAACATTAATGTTTGTATTTTGTATATCGAAAAAAAAATAAATCAGTTACTAAAAAAACTTGACTCTTTTCATTTTTAGATTGCTCTAAAAAATGTATAAATTCACGTTACAAACAATTTTAAAACTTTTCAGCTATGTTCGGGCATTTAAAAAAGAATCAAAATAAAAATGTTTGGTTTTAAAAAACATAAAGGCTCGAGGAGGCATGTAACAATATAAATCAAATCTTTGCAACGGAAAGCATAAATTCTAAGTCAATGACATTCTTATCTAAAAAAAAATGGAAATATTTAGAATCGAACCCGTATAAAAAATTAAAGAGTGTTTTAGAGATTAAGATCGTCCCATTGAGCCACGACAAGTCAGTTGCTTTAAATGTCAAATATATAGAATTTAAATAAACTAGAATTACTAATGCTTTTGTACTATTTAAGTGGTCAATTTAATGTTTAAGTACTCGTATCAATAAAGTTATATTTATATAAGTTACTTTTAGGATCTATTATATGTACTATTACCTGTTTTTTAGATCATCGTAATTTAAACAACTTTTCTAGTTCAACTCCCATTTATAACACGGACAAATATTTGAAGATTTTAAGAAAAAAAAGTGAGAAATAGAGAAAAATAAGAAATTAAACTAGTTGATTTAAGTGATTTATTTAATAAAATGTTAATAGTTGCTATTTAAAGCATGATACAAGCCTTCAAAAATCGATTTTTTAATTTAAAAGGAAAAATAAAAATGGCTTAAAAGTTTCTAATTAGGTTGTAATTATGGTTTTGAAACTTTGAAAATCCAAGTGTCGTGTTTACCGGTCTGATATTTAAAACTACTCATGAAAAGACATTTTATTAGTGTTTAAAGTGTAACTTGCTTATATCTAACCTTGACCTTACTGAGTTTAGACAGGTTAGAGGTAAACTATTGAATAAACATAACTGAGAAAATGCCTTTATGCTACAACCTTACTCTATAATTCACTATTCTCATCAGAAAGAAATAGCATCTTGCCAGTTACTGTTTCATTTGTAACTTCTTCATTCTGATTGCTTACTATCCATTCAAAGAACTCATCTTCAGTGATCTTTGGCGCGTTCACCAATTCGTAATCCAAAACAACAGAACTAGAAAGATTTAAATCTAGTTCATCTTGTTTTGATGCAGCATAGAATGAGATCGTAAATCATAGGAGTTCCTAGTAGTGTTTTAGCTAAATCATACACACCTTCTAAATCCTCTTCTTTCAAATGAGAAGAAATTTTTGGAATTTCAAAAGGGTAGTCCTTAGAACATGTCACAGTGTATTCTCTTTTCTTAACTCTAAAATTATAACTCGTTCCATATTCATTTTCTTCCCTGCGCATTCCTTTTTTAAAAATTGACTGAAGAAATAAAACTTTATTCATTTGGGGATAAGAAAGTAAACAAACAAATTAAAATTTATTAAAAAAATATTTTGTAAGGAAATGTTTATTTATATAGTAAAGGGAGTTTAAATAAGTATTTGATTATTTTATAATCGATATGCCAACTAGAAACTAAATTCTTGTAAAATATAATTGCACCATTTAGACGTATAAAATTTAATTATTTTTAAAACAATGCTGTAAATCTTTAGAAATGAATGTAACTCTTATGCATTATCATCATCCAAAAAGAATATGATAAATAATTCTAGTCCTTTTTCTGTAACCTTTTTGCTCTTTAAAATTACCCAAAAGACCAGAAAATGCTCTTGTACAACTTAAAACATTTTAATTCTGTTTACGGCTGGAGAATATAAGTGAAAAAGATTGATTTTTAAGAGATCAAAATAATTATAACTACACACAGTAGAAGAAAGATAGTTTAATTGAATACTTTACATTGTAACGCTTTACAACCCAGACTGTTTGACAAAAAAAATGTAAAAAATGAGCTAAGTAATGAGATAGTAACATCTAAGGTTTAATTATAAACATAAACATAGAGTGATCAATGTCTTGAATATCATTTGTACGTTCATTCGTTTCAAAAACTCACCTTTAAAGATAATTTTACAAAAATTTAATTAAAATTTTGTATTACAAGAACACAGTAAAGGGTAAATATGACACAAGTTAAGAATAACTGTTAGTCTCAGTGATTATGAGTCTCTCTTAGTATTCATAAGTAATATTTTTCGTTAATTCTGATAAAAAACTGATTTCCAAGTTACTTCTTTAAACGTTTACGACAGTTCTTATGTAACAAGTGCATGTTTATTTGGGTGTTTTTGTATGATTTGACATTTTTAGCACATTTCACAATGTAATTAGCTTCTTGTAACTCATTATAATTTTTTGTTTCTTGAATTGACCAATTCTTATGGGTCAATGAAAATAAAATTTTTAAAAGTACAGATTTATGAAGCAGGGTAAATATAAAAAGAAAGTCTTTTAGTCTTATTATTGCTACAACTAATAAAAAAATTCACATAAAGAATATTTTAAATAACAAATAGCAGAAATCAATGGAAAATGCTAATTGTTGAATTTAATTTTAGCTTTTGTGTTCTTTATTTAGAATTGAACGGTGTTTGTAGCTCATAAGATTGTCTTTCACTCTTTTATTGTGAAATTTTGTTTATCAAAAGAAATATCTACAAAAAAGAATAAGGAGCATTTAATTTTTATTTTGTTATACGAACTAAAGATAATATTGGCGTAACTATAAAGATATAAAGGAGGTCTAGAGATATTGAATAATTGCAACCAAAGAATGAAATCTAATTTAATCTGAAAGACTGTTAGTTTTATTGTGAAAAAGAACGTACAAAGTTTCGAACTTGTGTAAAAAATTTATTAGTTTTTAGAAAAGTGAAATCTCATCTAATCAAGCAACGACAAGTTAGACGCAATAAGTGTCGAATATACAAAATTGAACTGCAAGAAAGAAACAAAACATTTTATTAAAAACTTTTACATTATTTAAGTAAACAATAAGACATTTTAATACTCATATCAATTTAGACATGTTTAAAAAATTTACTCTTAGGATTTATTTAATGTAATGTACTGTTTTTTTTAGATCATCGTAATTTTGACAACTTTCCCAGTCTAACTTATAATCATAACACGGACAAATATCTTAAGATTTTGAGAAGATAAAAGAGAGAAATAGATTAAAATAAGAAATTGAAATGATTGTTATAAGGAATTTATTTAATGCTATATGTATATTTGCTATTTAAAACAGGTCACAAGCCTTTTAGAGTTGATTTTCAATTCATTAGAAAATATTAAAGTGGTTTAAAAGTCTTTAAATATGTGGTAAATAAGTTTTCAGATGCTTTAAATATTTATGTCATCCTTAAATATAAATCTTATGCAGATACCCCCATTTACAAGCATCCATGTTCAGAATCATAAGCAAACCACAATGAAATACAATATTTAAGTAGACACAGCCAAGAACTCACTTGTCATCCAGCTATTTAATGTTTAAAGAACTCACTTAGCATCCAGCTATGTAATGTTAAAAGAACTCACTTGTCATCCAGCTATTTAATGTTTAAAAAAACACACTTGGCATCCAGCTATTTAATGTTTAAAGAGCTCACTTGTCATCCAGCTATATAATGCTTAAAAGAGCTCACTTGGCATCCAGCTATTTAGTGTTTAAAGAACTCACTTGGCATCCAGCTATGTAATGTTTAAAAGAACACACTTGGCATCCAGCTATGTAATGTTTAAAAGAGCACACTTGTCCCCTAATTATTGATTTTTTTTTAAATTATTTATAAAATGAATTGAAACAATGCAGATTAAATTTAATATAACAATTTATTTGGAAATACAACCCCGTATGCCTATTCTTTAGTTTGTATCAAATTTTCAAAATGCTTCTGTTAAAGCTCCATCCATTTGAGAATTTCATTGTTCTATTCTCTAAATATCCTCCCACCTATATAAACACACCTAATGTCCATCCTTAAACAAGATTAAGTACCACTTCATTGGGTACACCTTCTATTAAACACAAGTATTTAATTAAAGTCTGTTGTATTCTTTGTTAAAGCCTACATGTTTCTCATCTATTGAATCATAACTTAAAATAATATTATCATTAGCCAACTCATCATATTGTATTGGTTTTAAAAATTATTTTTTTTAATTTATTTTGTTTGGAAATTTAAAAAATTATCAAGACAAAGGAGGAGTGAAATTTCAAAAATTTTAAAATGTAACCCCTAAAATTGAACAGTTTCTGATATTTTGAATTTAGTGGGATGAGAGAAAAGTTAGTACAAGACTTCGTTGGGTCAAAAACATTTGTAAAACTTATTTTATCTTGCCTTTAGATCTTTGAAGAATATTTTATGTCCTGTCTTACCTTTTAACAGTTAATATAGATTTTACGACAACACAATCTTATTACACTTACATTGAGTTATAAGTTTGTCATTTAGTCATTAAAATTAGCATAAATACAAAATTTTATTTAAAAAGTTGGTTGTTTTATGAACGGGATTTTCTAAGTGTCAAAAATACCCCAGGTGAAAATAGCATTTTATTCCTTTGATGGATTTTATCTCTCGTTTGTAACAATTTTATGACGTTTTTAAGAATTTATAACATGATAAGTAGACACACACAAGTAATTTTTAATTTCATTCTGATCTTAAAAAATTTTAAACTAAAAAAAATTTGGAAGGAACAATTTAATAAAATCTTGAAAGGATAAGTTCTCTACTCTTCTCAAATAAATGAGAATTTTGTATTACTTCAATGGAGACAGAGGGTGTATCGAATAACATAATGTCATAGTCTCAGTGTTCTTTCAGTTTTTCCTAGAAAGATAATCACAGTGGAAAAATAATCGGTAATTCTAGTATAGGTAGTCCTTAAACAGAATCCCAGTGTAAATTAATAGAAAATCTTACCATTTCAGATCACAAATTTTTGCATTCTTGTTAATATATCCATCACATTCTCACAATAGTATCTTGGATAGAGCCAATCCCATTTTTCAATGTTATTTCTTGCCCAACCAATGTAATCATATTCACACCATCGTTTCACAGTAAGAAATTGATTAATCCTTTTCTTATTTAATTCTTGTAATTGGAGACACAATTGTACATCTCCTTTCGTGTCTGGAATTTTTTTTAATTTTAAATTTTAAACAATGGAAGGTTTATGAATTTATAAAAAA